>KK119650.1:304111-366700 GCA_000611955.2 Stegodyphus mimosarum
AGACAGGGCATTTTTCTAAACAATATTTTCTTTAAACAAATTACATTATAAAAGACATTGCAAGCGGGAATTTAAAGTAGCTTAAACATTACAAATTCTATAATGAGCTTTATAGAATTCTTAAACCTATTTTCACACATTAAAAAAAAAAAAAAAAAACAAATAAAAACAAAAACTACCTAAAATTTTTTGGTTAGAATAGATTTTAAGGTACCCCTTGTATTACGGCATAGTTGCTGTTTCATTAATCAGCAAGTTGTTATTTCGTTTATGGCCAATGTGTTGTTTCATTTATGGTAACCAGACTAATTAAATGTTATTTAAACCCTACTATGACGTAATCGTTTACATTAATCTGGGAAATTTGGAATGATGGGATGTTTTGTATGGGTTTTGTGGTGTGCGTTGGTTGGGAAGTATATTGCTTGTTTCATTGTTTAGATGGTAGAATGGCTGAGTGTCGCAAGATTAATTTGAAGTTTCTATACGATTTGGAACGAAAAAAGAGCATTAATTGACTGGTGTGTAAATGAAGGTTTACTTAGTAACAATTATAAGTGTCCTGTATGTAGGAAGGATATGCGTTTAGTTGAACGTAAAAATCATTTAGATGGATTTGAATGGGTTTGCAAGAAGAAAGGTTTAGATTGTCACTATGTCAAGCATTCGATCAGAAAGGGTACCTGGTTTGAAAAAAGTTATGCTGTTAAGGAATTTTGTGTGCCACAGACTGAACACGAAGTAACTTCTAAATAGGGTAAGTGCATATTTGCTTTTTGTAGTGCTTAAATGTATAACATGTTTTTCCTTTTTTATGTTATTTTATTGTTTGGTTTAAAATGTAGTTTATTGAGATTATGTATTTTTTGTTTGCCTGTACTGTAGAATTGTGTGCTCCTTTACTTTTTAAGTGAAAATATATTGATGTGTACATGGACAAACTAAAGGGAGTGCGTAAGGCATACTTTGTGCAATTCTCCGATGTTCTTTTAAGTGAAAATAGGTCGATGTGTACATGGATAAAGTCAAAGGAGTGCACACTGCCATTTTTGTGCAATTCTCTAAAATAGGTTGATGTGTACATGGATACCGAGTTTGCGCAATTCTTTGTCTTGTTATTTTGCCTCTGTGTAGTGGTGATTTAGCGTAGTTTGTGCAATTCTCTGATGTTTTTTAAGTGAAAATAGGTCGATGTGTACATGGATACCGAGTTTGTGCAATTCTTCGTCTTGTTATTTTGGCTTTGTGTAATGGCAGTTTTTGGCACGAAGATTGCCGCTACACAAGCCAAAATAAGAAGTCAAAGAATTGGATAAACTTGGTATCTATGTAGCACCAAAAATTGCCTAGTTTTGCCAAGGGGTACCCTAAAGTATATTTTTACCAATTTCTTAAATTTATTTTGAAAAATAAAATTTTACTGCATATTTTGATTCTTAAAAGTTAATAAAAAATATTGATAGAATTGCAGATATCTAATTTTAAATACAGAAGAAACTACATCAGATCAGTTTAAAGTTTTGAAAATCAGAAACTTCCAGATGTGAGTTTACTTGATTAGTGAATGATGTGTTAATTCACAAAACTGGAATTCTTGCTGACAAAGTCTAAATTATTACTTTATTCATAACTAAATCAATAAGAGTAGAAATAAAAATTAAAGAAGACACTTAAGTTTGAACAAAACTAAAATTTGCATTACACTCTTTTAACCTTTTCTGTCTCTTTAAATTATATGTGAGATACAGTTATGTGCCTACACAGAAGGGGGGAGAGTGGAACAGCGTTTCATTCAAAAAAATTTTTCATTTTTTACAAGATAAAATTTTAATGCTGAAATGTCTTATACACTTCTGAAAAGTCTCTGTTAAGTTGAATTTAGTTTCGATTGTCTTCCTTTTTAGTCAGAATCACTGCTACCTGATATTCATTTACATTTTTGTTTCTTAACATTTCTTCTAAATTGTATGAATTGTCTTATTTTTAACAAACAGAGAACTTTTTTCATGTATATAGTTTGTTTCATGATGTCTGGAATAATTTTTAAATGTTAAATGTCATTTTCCTGAAATATAACATTAAATTTGTGAATTCAATTAGAATTTAATTCCTGAATATTAACCTTTACATGTCACACTATTATCAAGGCATAAAAGACACAACCAATTTATCAAATTCACATTAGAATACACTCATAAAGACTATAAACAAAAAAATTGCCGTAAAAAAAATTTCTGTCTATGATTTCCCGGATGTTCCACTTTTTGGAACATTGGCATGCAATGCTATCTTTTCTCTTCATGAAAACAAAGCATTGTATGATGAATCTTTTAAAATTTTATGCTGTAATAATGGCATACTGAACAATCTAATGTGAGATTACTAAAATTTAAGTAAATTAAAAAAATTTACATAACTTTTCATTAGCGTAATATTTTATAAGAAATGCAATGCAAAAAGTATAAAGAAACAATAAAAACAATTTTATACTTATACAACCTAACAGTATATATATGAATAAATGTGATTTTAAAAATGTAAAATACCCTACCAATAAAAAAATAAAATATTTTATCCTTTAAGAAGGCATGTGGGATTTCAACCATTACCACAAAAAATATCAAATAATCTAAAACATTAATTTTTTGTAATCCTTATTAGCAGTTTCTCAGTGTCCATGATATTGTGAGAAGCCTTTTTTTATCATACATGGAGCCTTTTTTTGCATTCGAAACACATGTTTGTAGTGTTTTTTTTTTAGGCACACTACACAACGCCCTTGTGTTGATGTAACTATATAATGTGCATCTGATTTTCTTGCAGACATCGACTCATGGGCACGGGGTCGGGGCATAACGTGAATTTGAGGCTTTGCTCGGAGCAAATTCAAATAATTTCTCTTCTACAATTCCCATGAGTCATTGCTAATTTGCTGTTTTTGTGTAAATCAGTGTGCAAGATCTACCCAGCAACCACATTTAAAGTACATTGATAAATAAATTCCAGTACCATTTTTTGCTGCAAAAGTCCGGTCAATAACTTCCGACAAGTCGGTCCAATAAGTCTACTCCACCCATTCATTCATTATATAATTTTATAATGTAAGGTTGGGGAATATCAGCTTTCTTTTTTTGAGCTTGGACATATCTTTCTGCTCATCCTAATGGTTCATGAGTGATAAAATTTGATGCAATAGTTACAACAGAACTATCGTTCCAACGGCACATATAAACTTCACCACATCGGCAATCAAATTCTCTACGTTGAAATTTCGACAATTTTTCTGCTGTTTTAAAAGGACATTGTTCCATTCTGGAATCTCGTACTGTGCCGATTGCCCTAAATACTTTGTTGGTTAAATCTGTCAGCAGACTTTGAGATTTAAAAAAGTTATCGAAAAATACTTTGTGTTTCTCTGGATTGTCAATGAAAGATAACAGTTCAGAGACAACTTTTGATCCAAATGGCAAATTTTCATTTTTCGAACTTTTTCCACCATAGATAGATGTAGCATAAGGATAACCATTTGCTGAGCAGAACATCCAAAAGAGAAACCAAAGCGGATTTGTTTTCCACGTATGAACATCTTAGCAGAATGATGTCCACAATACGGAACCATGAATTCATCGATACTCAGATTTTCATGGAAAAATCCATATTGAAGAAAATTTTTTCGAATCTCTTCAGAAAAGGGACAGATTTTCCCTAACTCATCACCTGGTTCCAATTTACTGTTCGCAAGAATATGGAAATACTTTAATACCCAAAATTTATTTCTGGCCATTATAGTGCTAACAATTGGGATACGCAAATCTTACTGAGAGCTGCAATATGAATTTTTATCAGGTATTGAGTGGCAGCCACTAAATTGCAGCAATCAAAGAAACTGCCAAAAGTCATTTGCGTCAACATCCAAAGAGTCTCCTTTTTGTAGGGCATACAGTTTTCTAAGTTCTGCTAAATTTTCTATGTAATCAGACGGCAGAAATTTATAAAAAATTTCAGTTGGAGTCAAATTGCTTAATTCAGGAAACATTTCAATAATATTATCAGTAGATAAGGTTAATTTAAAGTTCTCTGAAATTTGCTGCATTTTTTCCAATTAGGCTGTTTTTGCAATTTTTCTGCAGTCTTCTTTTTAATTCTTGATTTTGCTTTGACTTAGAAGTGGAAGGAGTGTCTAGTTCTTTATCAGATACTTCATGTGACTTATTTGTAAACACTTCTATTTGGCCGCACACATCTCTAGGTGTAGTCGACTCAAAACTATTAACATTTATTTCTTCCTCATCAGTAATGCATCTACTTTCATTGGTGGGCTGTAGAATTGACAAATATCTACAATAAACTCATTTGAATCATCAAATAAAGAATTAAAAAATTCAATGGCTTGGCTGTGCCATCTAATCATTGCTTTTTAGCACACAAGTTTACACAAATTCTTATTGAAATGGTCTCAAAAAGTCTCCAGAGTGTAGGAAGAAAATAAAACATTCCCTTTTCCATGTTTCCCTCTACATGGGAATGACCTAATATAAACAAACAAATCCTTGTGAAGCACACGTGGTCATTTCTAAGAGAAGAAACAATCAGCTATTGGAGCTCAAAACAGGGAAATACAGCTGAAACCAATTATCCTCCCCCACCCTTGGCGAGAGAGATTAGACCCCCTCCTTTCTTCAAAAATAAATGACACATTGTTAATGCCTCTCAAAAAAAGCATGTTTATGAGATATCAGAACTGAATATATTTAAATCTAATAAAGAGAAATATACGTGATTGTATATTATATAATATAAATATATATGTAAATAAACATCATTGTGATATTGCTTTTGTATATGGTTAAATGCCAATGTTCCTTTTTTAGAACATTGCATTTTCATGCAATCTTGAGGAAATATTTCTTATCATTTGAATTTCTTTCATTAACTCATTAAACTTGTCCTTGGCAAGTAGGATGGAGAAATTTTTGGGTGGATTTGAAATTTTAGGAATGTATCTTAAGTGCTGTAAAAATGGTAAAAAAAAAAAACAGACGACTTTTAGAAATTTTTATGCACTGAAATGTATACATTTGAAAAATAAATTTTATGTTAAAAAATCAATCATACCTTCTATAATAAACGGAAATTTTTTCTAACTGACAGATATGATATGATGTCTCAAAAAAGGAACATTGGCATGTAAAAGGTTAATTATGATATTTTAATCATTATCATGAAAGTTTCAAGTATTTACCACAAAGTAATACAATTTAATCAAACTTAGAATAAAATGAAGATAAAAGAATTCAGAAATCTAATACTATATTCCAGGAATACCACATATTTAACATTTAAAAATCGTACCAGACATCATGAAAGAAATTATATGCATGAAAAAATCTATATTTATTAAAAATAAGACCACTAACACAATTTACAAAAAATTTGGTTGAAATTTACTGTACAGTATCCCTTAGTTTCCGTCTGAAAAAAAACGGCAAGTGGTATTCATTGTTCATGAACTCTGGAAGCCTGCGGCATGAAATAGGTTTCTTAGTAACCTTAATGTTGGTGAAACTAGCCTTGGGGAAAATTTTGGTTTTTTTAGGTTTTGTTATTAAAAAGGGGTTATTTCTGTGAATATCGCAAAACGTGTTGTAATAAATTTAGATTTTAGCTAATTTTTTGTAATAGTATGGACCTTTGTTTTTGGTGGTTAGTATTCTTTTCAATTGCTGTGTTTGGTTGCATGATGGTCTTGTATTCTGAAGTCGCTATTATTATGAATTTGACATTTTTGTATTGGTTGGATGATGGACGAAAGGCATTTGATTTCTGCATGAAAACTGATAGTTATGAACTATCAGCTTGACGAAAAATTTAACTGAACTTCTCATGTGGAGGATGCAGGACATGGTGGTGTGAAGCCTAAATATATGCACGTGAAAAAAAGGTATGTCATAAAATTAACATTTCATTTATTTATTCGTCTCTGTGTGTTAATTTTTGTTAAAAGATTTGTTGTTTAATGTTTTGATGTTAAGAAATATGTATTTTTGGTTATCTATTTCTCTCTGTTTGTGTACTTTTGGCTATTTGTTTGTCTCTGTGTGTTAACACAGAGGCGAATTTTTTCTGCTTAACATGACAGTTTTAACCCTAGAACACTAGTGTACGTAAATTTTACATGCTGCCATCCTTTATTGGTTCCTTTCTGCCCTTTTCCTTTCACCTATACACTTGTTTGACCTTGAGTGCTTCGAGGTGTCATGTAGGTGGCTGCATGCCACATGGTTTGATTTTTTCGTTTACGGTTCATTTGTCTCGGTTACATGAGCTAGAGCTCAGACATGAATTTTACGTGTCGCTAGTAATACGCGAAATTTTGAACATGTAAATTTTTCGTGTAACTAGCAATACATGATTTTTTAAATACGTAATTTTAACGTAGTCCTAATGATAGCGTCGGTTATTCTTAAATTTGTGGAGCGGCATATATAAATGTGTTTCGATTCTTATTTCATGCTGTGTTGAAAAAAGGGCGAAACGCCGCAAATATTTAACGAATGAAGAAATTCAAGCAATGCTTTTGGAATCTGATGAAAGTGAAAGTGGTGATAATGTTGAATTTGATGTGGATATTGATGACAGTGATGCTGATCCGGATTATATTCCTGATGATAGAATAGAGATTGATCCTGATTTAGTGATCGATTCCCCGATACAAGAAATTGAGTGCAGTAGTGATATGGACAAAAGTAAGAAAAAGAAAGTTGAATTAAATGTTCAAAAGAAAAATAGAAAGGCTACAAATATTGAAGTTACAAAGGAACAAGGACATATTATATTTCTGGATGCTGACTTAGTAAAAGGAATAAATGGTTATGAGTGGTGTATGGAAATTAATGACACCACTAAACAAAAAACCAGCCCAAAAAATTCATATTAGACCAGGTTCAGTTTGCTGAGGCTCGATTTGCTAAGGAACCAATTGATTGTTTTAGTTTGTTTATTTCTGATGCAGTCAAAGAAGAAATACTTACTCACACAAACGCAGAGATAAACAGAAAGAAGATAGATTATGCAAATATTACGGATGGTTCCCTAAGTAATTTAAATTACGATGAACTGAATGCCTTGTTTGGAATATTAATACTTTCTGCAGCTTTAAAAGATAACCATTTGTCAACAAAAGTTATGTTTGATGTAACTTTTTCTAGTGGAAGGTATACAGCAACATTTACTCAGAGACGCTTTTCATTTCTTTTGGATCGCTTAAGATTTGATGAAAAAGGCACAAGGAAAGAGCGTAAAAAAAAACATAAATTAGCTGCTATTCGCCAAATATGGGAAATGCTTATTGAAAATTGTAAAAAATGTTACAAACCCAGTTCATACATGACTATAGACTAATATTGGGTAAAAGAGCAAATAAAAACATATTTAGAAACATCTTAATGCAATATAAGTAAATAAAATGAAGGCACAAATGCGCTTTAGCCCACTGCTTGGCGGCGATTGTTTTTGAATGAGCAATAAACGCACCAACATGGGTAACTCCGCATATCCGCGAACATGGCTGACTGGGTATTTTGAAGCTACGGAAACATGTAGTTTTCGCACATGCGTGTTTCCTATTTTATAAAGAACGGTTTTATTGGTAATGTGAGATGACGTAACAGTTTATTCGAAATTCTTACGTGTTAATTTAAGTAGTTATTTCAGTTGTCGTTGTATTCTTTGAATGCGGTGTTTTTGTGTTTGCTATTTTCGTACCTTATATTTCGCTAAATACCGAGTCGGTATGGATTTAGCTGTGATGCTGAGAGAGGTGAGTGAATGTACATGTACATTTATTACTTTATTGGAAGTGCAAGTTGCTTAATTTTTATATTTTGTTGCCTTTTATTGAAATAATTTGGCTCAGCTGAAGAACAGAACGCTGGTATCGTTTGCAATTTATTTTATTTTGTTGATTTGTGCACATTGCCTACATTGTGCAATTCGCTGATGTTTTTTTTAAGTTAAAACGGAACGCTGTGCACATGGCATTTTCTTGTAATTTATTTTCGTTATTTTAGCTTATTTTGTTGATTTGTGTACGTTGCCTACATTGTGCAATTCGCTGAAGTTTTTTTTAAGTTTAAAAGGAACGCTGTGCACATGGCATTTTCTTGTAATTTATTTTCGTTATTTTAGCTTATTTTGTTCATTTGTGCACGTTGCGTACATTGTGCAATTCGCTGAAGTTTTTTTTAAGTTTAAAAGGAACGCTGTGCACATGGCATTTTCTTGTAATTTATTTTCGTTATTCTAGCTTATTTTGTTTATTTGTGTACGTTGCCTACATTGTGCAATTCTCAGATTTTTTTTTTAAGTTAAAACGGAACGGTGTGTACATGGTATCGTTTGTAATTTTAATGCCCTTTTAAAAAAAATTCCTTCTTTCTGGGATGCCATTTTGGTTACGTTTTCGCGGAGCGTGTCGGGAAGGTTATGTAACGGCATAAAATGTGTAAGTATTACAACATAAAATGTAAATAATTAATTTAAAGGTAACTGACAAATATTTTAATGATCGTAATGTTCGTTTTGCATATTATTTTATTATATTTTTGTGGCAACAGTTTCCATACTAATTTATGGTTTAGAATTCTATGTTTTGTTTACAATAGGTTTTCGCGGAGCGTGTCGGGAAGGTTGCAATTAATTGCAAAGACGTTTCGCAGAAACGCGCCGAATTGGCGATTTTCAAAACATCGCCAAGCAGTGGGCTAAAGCGCATTTTCACCAAAATGAATTTTAAACGAGCATGTAAATTGTGATCGCGGCATATATAAACACACTAGTGTTCTAGGGTTAACTTCCTGATTTTGTTTAAGTAAAAATAGATTGATGTGTACACAGACAAAGTTAAGGCATTGCGCAATTCCTAGTTTGTGCAATTCTATGATTTTTCTTTTTAAAGTTAAAATAGGTTGATGTTAAGGCAGTGCACAATGCCTAGTTTGTACAATTCTCTGGTGTTTTTTGAAGTTACAATAGGTTAATGTGTACACGGACACCAAGTTTGTGTAAAACTTTTTTTTTGGGTTTTGTGTAGTGGGTGGAAGGATCCTTTGTGGCGCCGTAAAAGAAACGATTTGCCAAAGGGTACCATAGAATTAATTTTAACCAGAAATTTTAAGAAATAAAAATGTAAATGAATATTCGATGCCAGCAGCAGTGATTCTGACCAAAAAGAAAGACAATCTAAACTAAGTAAATTCAATATCTTAGTATGGTATACAAAAAATAATAATACTAATAATTAGCAATGCATTGTTACTTTATTTATTATTATTTTTGGTAAAAGTTTACAATTGGGTGCCCCTTGTTTTTTGGTGATTCTTTTTTGACGCCAAGATCGGCGCCAGGAAGGCACAATTTCAAGATGGCCGCTACAGGAAAACCAAAATAAGTCGGAGAATTTCACAAACTCCGTGTCCATGTACACATCATCCTATTTTCACTTAAAAAAATCAGAGAATTGCACAAACTAGCCACATCATACTGCTTTGACTTTGTCAATGTGCACATCAATTTATTTTCACTTAAAAAAATCAAGAAGCTAAAACCAAATTAAAACTCTCATGGTAACCAGAAATTGGGTTTCATTGTCAAAACTGAACAAAATTTTTTGCCAATCGAAAGGGCATCCAATTCTGCACTAGAGCCATATTTTTTAACAGGTATATCAGTAACCAATGCAGTACATGCAATTCTAAAAACTTCAGCTACACATGGATAATTAATGATATTTATGATTTTGAACACATGCACAATTTATTTAGTTTTTAAACAGTGTAATTATTTTACATAATATAACTAAACACCTTCTTCTTACTCTCAATTTCAGAATAAAAGTATAAAATATGCAGAAAAAATAAACTTGGATAAATATCAAGACTATAATGATCAGATCAATTTGGTTAAAGCTCTAAATTACAATATATCTGTTTAAAGAATTCACTAAAAACCTCAATGACTATATGAAAGTTGCTTTAAAAAAATTAAGAGCTTAAATAAAACTAACAATCTAATCACATAACCGGGTAGAATATGAAGTTTAAAATCACAAACTAAAGTTTGACGAAATATATCTCAAAATTTAAAAAGAAAAATCTATTTCCCGTATTCTACCTAGATTTGTTTATAACACAAACTCTATTATTATGTTACACATTTTTCTGAACTGGATTAAATGAATGTCTCAAGTTAATGCTGCTTTTTCATAGTTAAAAAATAATTAATTACACAAACAAGTTGTTTAAAATTAAACAAATTAAAAAATTCCATCGCATTACTGAAATTTCACTACTTAGTAGTTTACATTCCCAAAATATTCAAATAACTGATTAAGCAAGTACATAAATTAATGTACGCTTAGTAACAGAATTCAACATATTCAGGCACTCAATTTAAGAATATATTCCAGGGTATTGTGGAAAACGCATTTTTAAAGTATACATTATCGTTTACCTTGAGCAGGCAACACAAACTACTTGATTTGACACAACTATACATAAGATGTCATAATTACACAGTCCCTATTCATTAAGTACTCAAAATAAAAAAAGAGTAACTAAGGATTTCGATGTCGCATAGCCCATTATGAATAAATATTTGTAATTCCAGAGATAAATCTGCAAATTTCGCTTCAAAATCTGATTCGAAATAGAAAGAACTTAAAAACTGATGATAATAGGAAGGAATGAGCTTGCGTTTTACATCAAGAAACATAACGTTTATCCCTATTCACCCTTAAAATAATTACAGAATTTATTACACATAAAATTCATTATAATCAAACAAAGGAAATCTTAAAATGAAGCGGCATATTCCCTCTACGTAACAGATTAAACTATTTGTTACATTCAAGGAATTATTCCCGTATATGTTATTTCTTATAATAGAAATAAGGTTTCAGCTTGTTTACAGTGTTTCTGCACACATTAAAAAAGTACTGCCAGGGAATTCGTACACGGGTTAACGCAAGTAGTACCATTTAAATCCGCATGCTTTAAACGTTGATAAACTGGTTTGCTATCAAAAAAGGAAATTAATTCCAACACGCATAATTTCATCTACATATCATTGTACATTGTAAAACACTCTGAGGAATTATTTCGCAAAATGTGGAAAGGGAGGAGTAAATATAAAAAAACCGGCTTATGGTAAATATTTGCCTTCCCTTCTCGAACTACATCATTTTCTTTCACGGTGACATTATATTTAATAAAGAAAGAGGTGAATTACCGTTTTGAAATTAAATTAGTTTTTATATAGACTAGATTTTATGACTAGGACACCCACGACTTGATGGCACTTTAAAACACTGCAGTCACGACAGCAATGGCGCCAAACCAATCGCACTGATTCCATCCGATAATCATAACCCTCAAATAATTACAATTACCATAATTAATTATTATAATAAGATAATAACAATGTACATAAAAACAGTAATAAATTTACTCAGCTTTTTTATTATTATGGCAAGCATCTCTAATAATAATTAAATTGCTTGATTAGGCATAAAAACAGAAAGCAAATAAAACCATTCTCTAGTGAGTCCATCTGCATTGCGAGATGGTGTGACCCAGATCAAAGAAATAAATGTGCATATGAACAGGATTAAAGGTAAGGGTGAGTTTTCTTAGGGCTCATAACAAATCTGCATTATGCAAACCCTGTTAAAAAATTCTAATGTTCTTAGTGCTGATATTGTTATTTGTGACGTGCCCAGAACAAGTAGGGATAAGTCCCGCTTTTCGTTTGTTTCGGTTGTTTGGGCAGCTGTCACTTTTATAAACGCTGTTTTTGGAGTAATATTAAATCTGAAACTTTTAGATTTTTTTCCCTCATTGGTTTTGCCGGTGCTTTCAACTAGGAAGGCTCAATTACTGAAACGAAGCATCCCCCCTTTTTTTAAACCAATTTCCATTCACCATTTTTCCATTAACCATTTTTCCATTATATTTTTCAACACTTACTGTTACAAAGAACACGGAAAATATATAAAGAAATATATTCAAAACAGTTCATTCAATTACGGGCTGCCTCTACTCGAGACTGGGAGCATTATGAATAAAGACAAAAAAAAAAAATCTTAATAAGCCAACATTGCTTTATTTTCATCATAAGTCTTTCCCGCAGTGGCTAATCGCACCGACGGTGCGAATAGCGTCTAGAGGCTATTCGCTCCACCCTACGTTAGCGCATGCGCACAATCAGTCCAGGTGCAAGCATTTTACTCCGATTTGCCGGAATACAGGTGCATGCGCACAGCTTTTTTCATTTAATGATCTTACAAATTTTAATCATATCACAAGTTTCTGCTTATCTTTCTTATATGCGATTTCTTTGTTAATTAAATTTTAGTTATTGTTACTGAAACTGTTATTGGTTTGAACCGCAGGCAGATAAAAAAGAAAACTTAAATTGTGCGTGTGCGAGATGATACATTAGAAAACAAGGTGGATAAGGAAAAACTTGAGATTCAAATTAATTTTTTTGTGGATTCAAGAGTTGCCAAACAAGCAGCTTCTGACAAATTAATTGAAGAGGGTGAAGTACGTATAATTCCACAATTTGTACCTATGCAATGTATGAGAGATAAAATAGTAAACATTGAATCTATTCGAAAGTTTTTTCGACCACATGCTTTCCTGATAATTGAGCAATTAAGAAATGCAATCATTTGCATGGGGTGGAAATGCTGTGACTGTTTAAAAGATTTAGAATATAATTGTATTCAGTCTGATTTGAGCGTTAATTGATATAATTGGACTTGTGAAAATATTGTAATTTATCCACTATTCAAATATTAGTTTTGTCCGAACTGTAGATACCTGTCATTTGTTGCAAAATATATTGATTTGAAAACTTTTTATAACTTAATTAAAAATGATTTAATTTGAAGAATATTTTGTTGAGTTCTATTTCATATTTTTAATTTAATTATTTAAAACTAATGTGTGTTAATGGGAACGTTGACATTCAAAGAAATAAATTTTCCAAGTACTAATTTATAACACAAGCTATTGACATAAAGTTGATGAAAGATTATGTTCAACAAATGTGCTTCATAGAATGATTTTACAAATATATGACATTTAATTATTACATATTGTTTTAACCATGAATAACTAATTTAAATCATAATAATCACACATTATTTATATCAATCGCACAGGTCAGCTGCTCAATAATATAATTGTGATAAAACAATAATATAAATACCGTGTAGTAATAATATATACAATGTAGCAATAATGAAATATGTGAAAGTAAATATTCTAGATCACAATATATAATACGATGAAATAAATATAGATAATGCTGCTAGATTCCAAAATATAATGTAATGCAATCAAGTAGGTAGTATTCTACCTTAAAACGAAGTAGTATAATCTATAACAAATAAAATAATTAGCTAATGAAATACAACAGGCATGGTGTCACTATAAATATTCACCAAAATATGTATATTGAATATGTACGAGTTACAAAGACGAGGTCAATCTATATACATGACAATGTTCAAAAAAAGATAAGATCAAATATGGATTTAATGGTTCTAATAGCAAGTGAGAACGTGTAATTAGTTAAAAATCTTTAATGTATTGCCAAAAAGGATTTAGAAATTATTTAAATTCTTTCATTTAACTGAGTAATTTTTATGTAAACTTAGACCGAAGTCTTATAGCAGAGAATTGTCAAAATTTATTATTGAATAAGAAAACTTATTGAAGATTAAAATGTTCTTATATAGGCCTCACTTTTTCAGTGTCCACACATGTTTATATGTTCAAATGCCATATTTCAAAATCAAAATTATTTATTAAATAAAACCTTATAAAATCTGATAATTCATTTGTGTGTGCAAATTCTTCAATCTAAATCTCTTACACTAAATTATTTTTGCCTTTTAAATTACAGCCCATTATTTATTTAAATTTAATTTATTAGTGTTTGTGCTAATATTTCAAAGTTCTTTGAAATATTTTATGTATTGAAAATGACGAATATTTCCGTAAAAAAAATTAAACAAGCATATAAAATTGTCGATAACCAGTATTATATGATTAATTGCTCATTTAATAGTTGATTTTATCGCTTTTAACTTATTTCACGTCTAAATTTTCTACGCAGGAATACTCAGTCTAATTTTTATTATCTTTTCTCAGACGAAAAATTTCAAAGAGGAATAAGTTAAAATCTTGATTGTGCAAAATACATCTTTCAATCTAAATATATTATAAGAAGTACAAAAAATGTAAACAAGATCTTAGCCCTCCCCCCAAACCAGTCATTTAAACTATTGCAACCGTTCAGGAAAAAGATAAACATTGCGAATATAAAAATCCGCCCTTTTTTATATATCCATAAATAAAGTAAATGTGTTCCTTCTTTATATATGTATATATATATATATAAAGGAACACATTTCCCTTTCTAATCTTTTTAAAGTCGCCAACTTTCAAAAGATTAAAAAATGATAAACTATGCCAATGTGTAGGCAGTTCGCGACTTAGGATTCCTTCTTTTCGATTCAGTTCAAATGACGGATCTGGATCTGACAGCTCAATGAGAATGCGTCGTTAATGTTGGTGCGAATAGTCTGAAGAGGCTAAGCGCACCGGTGGTGCGAACAGCATCGGCCTCAGACTCAGTTTGAATGTCAAGCTCATAACAAACATTATTTAAAAGATCAAGTCTTTTTCGAGCTTTTACAAATCGTCCAGAGGAGGAATATTGTTGCATTACCATTTTATCAGCTGCAATTCCTCCATTTAACGTACATCCAGCACTAGAATTAGAATCCTCTGCACCAAGTTTCTTATCAGAAATTATGTTTCTGTCATTGGCCTGTATCTCCAGAGGAAAGATACGTTGTATTGGTCGTACAGTCGGTCGCAAACGTATTCGAACACCGGTACCCTATCAGAAAATTAAAAGATGGCGTTTTCTCCATCCCATATGGAGAAATTTAATTTAATCTTCTCATTTCAATCTTCTCATTTCTGAATCACTTTGCCCCGATCTTCGCAACCCGAAATGAAACACAACCTCGCTTTGAACACCCCCAGTCTTGGACTCCAGACGGTCTCTGAATAGGAAACCCATCTTTGGAAACTACACGATGTCTCTTTTTAAACCCCAATCTTGGACCCTCTATACAATCTATCTTTGAATCATTTTGAAAATGGATTTTCTACACAATCTCTCTTTAAAACCTTTGGAATCTTGGAAAACGGAAATGAACTTGTAAGGTTTTAGTTAAACTAACAAAGCTTTATTTTAATTTAAATCTTTCTATCTCTTCTCTGTTTCAACTTCCCGTCAGAAGAAGCGCGCATTTTCAGCTTATGCTAATTTGAAGTAGACCCAAGTACTATTTAAACCAGAGGTAGAAACCTCTTAGTGTGACAGAGCTTTTAGTCTCAGATCACGGTCATTCTATTCGACGTTCGCCTGACCAGCTAGCAAATAATTATAAGCCATGGTGCTTATTACGTGATTGCTTATTTAAATAAATTGAAGTGCGCTAGTATTACTATTTCCTGCTACGCCCCATTTAGTTAGAGGCCAACTCCGCGATTTAACTCTGTGAGCAAGGTTTGATTAAATTTATATTAAGCTTAGTTTAAATTTATCTGATTGTTCATTTAGACCCAAGTGTGGTCCTTTTACTTTCTATATCCCTCCCGAGTTGGGAAGTGTGTAAATAATATTGATTTAATAAAAGAGGATTTTAAATCCCTTTCAAGTGCAGTTATTCTCCAGCACAGTATCTACACCAGAACATAGCTGATTTCAGCTCCCTGTTCCAGATCAGGACTTTAAGGAGTTACTTCAAAATGTCTGCCAAGCACATGCACAGAACACTCAGTCATGACAGTGGCGCCCGAAGAAAAATAAGAGGATGGCCTCAAAGACAAGAAGACGAACCTGAGATACCTGCTGTACCTGTCCAGAATCCTGAGATAGCACTTCCTGGCTTAGAAGGATTTGGCTACATCGTACAAACTATGCGAGCAGCCATGAAGCCAGCGCCAAGTTTTGACGGCAAGACAGCCGTAATTAATTTCCTAGAAAAGCTAGACTCCCACTTCATGCTATATCCAGTTCACGAATTTCAGAAAGTCGCTCTCGCTACCAGCGCTTTGAAGGGCCAAGCACTAAGTTGGTTCAAGTGCATTGGAAAGAATCTCTTGGGGGAACCAGGAAGCCCCACATATACGTATGAAAATTTCAAAAATTCCTTGGTGAAAGCATTTCCTGTAGTACGAGACCGAGCCAGACTGGAAGCGGAACGTTTTATTCGATATCAAGTAAAAATAGAAGATTTGTCTAATTTTATTTTGAGGAAAATTCAAGTTTTCAAGCTTTTGTATGGAAGTCGCCCGGATGCTGAAGTTATTCAAATTATGCTTCCTAGGCTACTGCCCCAAGTTCAAGATTTCATCGAGCTAAGAAACCCAACGACGTTAGACAGATTATTTGAGCTCGCAGTACAATTTGAAAGCCGAAGAACAACCGACAACGAGCGACGACGCTAATTTGAGCGAACAAGTCAGTGGAGTTCGCCAAGACCCCAGCAGAAGCAAAATCAAAGTTACGGGAATAAGGCGAAGCAATGGCCGAAGAAAGACGTGTCTCCTAAATCGAGCGGCGAACGAAGAGAATTCAATAGAAGAACAAGCAAAGATTCCGAGGGCAACCAGAATAAGAAGAATTTAAACTAAGATGGATTTCTCCGAGGAAGGTGAAGAAGTCCGAAGCAGCGCAAAACCCTTCCAAAATCAATTTTAACACCGTGGTCGGGAAGAATTTGAGTCTACCGAAGATTGAAGTTCTAATTAACAACATAGGGGCGACGGCTGTCTTAGATACAGGACCCAAAGCAGCTTTATATCGGAAAGATTTTTCAAGAAACACTTTCGCCGTTACAGAATTTTTAGTGCAAGAGACACGGATGTCATAGCGGCCCAAGGAGAGAAGTGTAGCTGTTTAGGCAAAGTACCGTTGTTCGTGCGTATCAACAACGAGCAGGTAAAAATTTTATTTTATATTGTGCGAAACTTGCAAACGTGTATTATTCTAGGTGTGGACTTTTTTAGTTTGGCAGAAGCAAAAATTGATTTCAAAGGGGGAGAGTTGACTTAAATATGAAACCAATAGAAACCATGAATGATAAGCCCCCGCAGCTGGACTTGCAACATTTACCAACAGAAGAAATGGAAAAAATCCAGGGCCTGGTAAGTGACTTTTCGAATTTATTTAGTGATGTACCGGGTTTCACACAGGTCGTTAACCACAACATTGAAACGGGGATGCTCAGCCAGTTAGGCAAAAGCCCTACCGCTACGACAAAGTAAAAGAAGAAGTAATTGATTATCATATTAAAGAGATGTTAAAGAATAAAATCATCAAGCCAATTTCTAGCAGTTATGCTAGCCCGGTTGTCCTGTGTAGGAAAAATAATGATTATCCGATTACGCACCCGAAGCGGTGGCGTTTTGCTATAGATTATCGCAAGTTAAATTCCGTTACAAAATATCCCGTATATCCGTTGCCGATAATCGAAGAAATAATTCGAAATATTTCGTCTACAAAATACATGACTACGTTAGATCTTACGAGTGGCTATTTTCAGATAGGGGTAAAACCCGAAGACGTCCACAAATCCGCGTTCATAACTAAGTCTGGCACGTATGCATTTCTTAGAATGCCTTTTGGTTTATCCGGCGCGCCGGCAACGTTCCAAAGATGCATCGACATCGTCTTAAGACCGGTCCAAGGTAAAAGCACGTTCATATATTTAGACGATATTATAATTACAAGTAGTAACCTAGAACAACACTTACAAGATTTAAGAAAAGTGTTTTCATTGTTAAATGAAGCTGGTTTAAAGATAAATGCGTCTAAATGTAAATTTGCCGCAAAAGAGTTACGCTATTTAGGATTTAAAATTTCCCAAAAAGGAATCGAAACGGATCAATCAAAAATAATAGCTATTAAAAATTATCCTGCTCCCAAAACAGCGAAGAAATTATCGTCGTTCCTTGGGATGTGTTCATAATATCGGTCCTTCATTAAAGACTTTGCAAAAATAGCTGACCCGCTGCTAAAGTTGAAAAGAAAGAAAGCTAGGTTTTCGTGGTCAGCAGAAGCCAACTTGGCGTTTCAAAAACTGAAAGACGCATTGACTCAAGCTCCTGTCTTAAAATTTAAAGAGGGGGATAAAGGATTAGAGATTTCAGCGGACGCTTCAGATTTCGCGATTCGCGCAGTGCTTGCCCAAAATGGTCAATCCGTCGCCTTTTTCAGTCGAACATTAAATGAAACTCAGAGAAACTATTCGGGAACGGAAAGAGAAACTCTCGCAGTGCTATCAGCAGTACAGAAATTTCGTGTGTTCTTTGGAAGTTCTCCAGTAACTGTATATACCGACCACGCGGCGGTCACTAGACTGTATTCTGGAAAAAATTTATCCCCCAGATTAATAAGGTGGGCTCTCAAATTACAGGAATATAACCTAATAATTAAACATACGCCGGGAAAAGAAAATGTTGTGGCACATGCTTGAAGCAGAATTAACTTAGATGAAAATGGAAGTATAATTAAGATAGCCATGCTGACATGCAAAGTATTAGATTCTCGTGAAAGAGTAATAGTCGAACTCGCAAAAGATCCGGAGTTCAAAAATATATACAATTATTTAGTCGACTCTGAGAATTTCAGTCATCCGGATATTGTGCCGATAAGAAATAGGGCCGCAAATTACGAAATAATTGACGGACTGTTATTCTATACGAAAACGACTAATGAGAACCATGAATATAGACCGGTTATCCCAGCTAGCATGAGATTGAATGTATTAGAGGTGTTGCACGATTGTGCCATTTCAGCCCATTTAGGTATAAGAAAAACTGTCCAAAGAGTTCGCGAGGCAGTTTTCTTTCCAGAACTGCAAAAGTTTACTAGGGCGTATGTCCAGTCGTGCCCAACATGTCAATTAAATAATTATGTTAATTTCCGCCCGGCCGGGTTCCTAAATAGTATTAAATCAGAATTCCCAAATCAAATAATAGGCATCGATTTACTTGGACCTTACCCTCGAAGTAAAGTTAATAAAAGCCGATATCTTTTAGTTATAGTGGATCATTTTAGCAAATGGTTAGAGTTAATTCCGTTAAAACGCGCGTCTGCAAAAATTGTAGTAGATTCAATTCTAAATAAGTATATTTTAAAATACGGGGCGCCCCTAAAAGTTATTTCAGACAATGGTCCTCAGTTTGTTAGTAAAATTTTTGAGGAAATGTGTGCAAAACTGGGCATACGTCATCTAAAGATGGTCCCGTATCGTCCGCAGTCAAACATAGCGGAACGGGTGAATAGAAATGTAGTGAAAATAATTCGAAGTTATGTGAAAAACTATCACTCTACCTGGGATAGCCATATAAATGAATTTGCATTTGCCCTTAGGACCGCCAAACACGATACTACACAAAAAACACCCGCTGAACTGTTTCTTGGAAGAAAAATTTTGACACCCTTAGATAAACTTTTCTTTGTCCAGGAAAGGGCAGAAGAATTTAAAATAAGTGATATACAAAAGTTGATACGGAAAGCGACGGGAAATATAGAAATAGCCCAGAGAATACAAAAATTATATTATGACGAAAAGGGAAGAGGGGTCAAGTACAATGTGGGAGATGAATTTCTGAAAATAAAACATAACTTGTCAAATGCCCCAGAAGAAAAGGTGGGGAAATTTTTTCCGCGTTTTGAAGTCCCTTTCATCATTGAGAAAGTTACACAGGCAGTGGTTATATTAAAAAGAAATGATGGGCAAAGAATCACGGCGAATGTGGATCAAATCAAGCAGTACTATAATCGAAATAAAATGCCAGTATTTAAAGATTTTTTCCAGGATCCGAGGCAATCAAATAGCACGGAAGATGTACTTCAGCGAAAACAACAGGAACCAGCTCCAACGGCATCGAAAAGACAGAAAAAGAAAGCTCCCCCTCAACAAAGTAGAAGTAAGAACCAAAAATGTGGATTCAAAAGAAAGACTGACGATGCATTTGAGCAGACCTACGAACGGACCTACGAGCATACCAAGAGACGAAAGCAGAATGGGCAAGGAAAGCCCAATGTATCCAAGAGAACTGCGGAAACATCGGACAGGTGCCTGAGAAGCAAGCAGCCTCGGTTGCAGCCTGAGAATGAACGTCCCGAATACAGCAGGAACCAGGAGCAGCAACGAACGAGGGCCCAGGAGCGAAGGGCCCAGTCCACCAAACGCCCAGAGAGCAACCTCCTCCCCAGCGCAAGTACGCTAGGATACAACGACGGAATTGTAAAAGGAAAAGAGAGGAACAAACTTCCAAGGACCAACAACCAAAGTCAAGGAGACTGGCCCAAGCTGCAACTTATTCTTTCAAGGATTGGGCCAAGAAAAGGATGGATGTCTACAACAAGATAAGTAGCATTTCTTATTCAAAAGTTTAGTTAATTTTCGAGTGTACTGCATGTTGCAGGGTCGATTTTACCTCAAGCGAGGTTGAGTTTTACGCCAAGTGGGCGATAAAAACTTATCTTGAAAGAAAAATGTTTTTGTTTAAAAAATTGTAATTCTGCAAAGACTTAAAATTACTTAATGTTTGTAAAGTAGATTCTGAAGCATTGTAAATAGATTAATTTTATAAAACCAATGAATTGCTGAAAAGAAAAACGTTAACTAAATGATTTTGTATGATGCTTTGTCGAAAGACTTCTAAAATGTCTAGAATGAAAAATCGGAAAATTGAAGAACACGATTTAGTCTATGGACTGTTATTTCAGTGTAATGTGATATTTCAGGAAAGTACCTTGAGAAAGGAATAGGAAGCACTTGCTGTAAGCTTAGAAATTTAACCTACATTTGTATTTCATGACTGCTATGAAATTGTTAAAGTTTTATAAAATGTAACAAATAATATTATGCTAGCAATGCACGTTAAGTGCAATATCAATGTGAATTATATGTGCAAACTGCGAATTGTATGCATGAAAAGTTAAAGGTTGAGTAATTTTAGAATGCAAGTGTTAAATAGGCTCTCCACCAAATACACTTAAAGTGTTAGACATAAAGCTAGTGAGAACCTCAGGTTTAGCTGGTTATAGGGCGTCTTTTGAGGTCTCGTATGTCAAGTTCTAACTAATGTTAGTCGATCGTAGGTGGGAGATTTGAACACCCCCGAACACAGAAAACCCGCAATGGCGGTTTGCTTTTCATCCAACACCGGTGAGAGGGCATTGGGGGAAGAATTTAATTGTGCTTGAATGATAACGTGTGCGTGCGAATTTACACGGGTAAGAATAAAGAATTGTACCTAGAAAATCACTGTTATTATGTTGTACTAAAATTCCTTTCCTTCCAGATTTTGCTGGAAGGAGTAAGACTTAGATGAAAGAAAAATGTTGAAGACTGTTGTTCAAGCAAATTTCGTCTGTAAAAATTTTTCACAAACAGATATTGCCTTGTAAGAGTTGGCCTAAATTTAGAAGAGTTAAATTTTAACTATTTGTTTAGAATTGCGAGTTTCAACATGGTCCGTTTGGACCACAGTAGTTTAACTACCGCAATTCTGGCGGGAAGTATGTAAGGTTTTAGTTAAACTAACAAAGTTTTATTTTAATTTAAATCTTTCTATCTCTTCTCTGTTTCAACTTCCCGTCAGAAGAAGCGCGCGTTTTCAGCTTATGCTAATTTGAAGTAGAGCCAAGTACTATTTAAACCAGAGGTAGAAACCCCTTAATGTGAGAGAGCTTTTAGTCTCAGACCACGGTCATTCTGTTTGACGTTCGCCTGACCAGCTAGCAGATAATTATAAGCCATAGTGCTTATTACGTGATTGCTTATTGAAATAAATTGAAGTGCGCTAGAATTAGTATTTCTTGCTACGCACCATTTAGTTAGAGGCCAACTCCGCGATTTAGCTCTGTGAGCAAGGTTTAATTAAATTTATATTTAGCTTAGTTTAAATTTATCTGATTGTTCTTTTAGACCCAAGTGTGGTCCTTTTACTTTCTGTATCCCTCCCGAGTTGGGAAGTGTGTAAATAATATTGATTTAATAAAAGAGGATTTTAAATCCCTTTCAAGTGCAGTTATTCTCCAGCACAGTATCTACACCAGAACATAGCTGATTTCAGCTCCCTGTTCCAGATCAGGACTTTAAGGAGTTACTTCAAAATGTCTGCCAAGCACATGCACAGAACACTCAGTCCTGACAAACTCACTTCACAATCCCTCCTTGAACACTCCCCCCAATCTTGGACAATCTTTCTGAATTGGGAAACCATTTTGGAAAGGGCTCTCTTTGAATATAGGGAAAAAAACTAAAATGGCTCTCTTTGAACCCTTTTGGAACACCTGTCTTTAAATTGGCCTTTCTCTGCAAAATCTTTTCTTTTCATTGAATATGGAAAAGGATAGGTTTCCTAAAAAAATGGGAAATATATGAAAGCCATCTCGAAAACGATAAGCCTGACGGGCCATTCAATGAATCTTGAAAAGATATATTTTTTATGTGAACGCTATGAGAATCCAAGATTGGTATATATAATATTTTTTTTATTATTACAATCATACAGTTTGTACAAAAAATAAATTATTTTAAGGTATTTCCGATATAATTTCAGGAATACAGTTCCATAACAATTCAATGTCATCCGAAGTCAAATGATCTAAGCAATCTTTCACCAATAAATTATCATCTTCCTTAAAATTTTGGTCCGCTAAACTGATTAAATCCATAAAATCGTCCTATGTGTCCACAGAAGGCTTTCGAGAAATTTCTTGAGTGTGTTCAGGAGTCATGAAAGGGTTTTCAGGAGCCACGCAAGGCGTTTCTTGGTAAGTAAGGCTTTCCTTCCTAGGTAAATTATGAACATTGAAATATTTTTGAGTGTCTTCAGGGTCCAAATTCATCAAAGGAGACATTTCCCGGTAACTAAGGCGTTTCTTAATAGGTAATTTATGAGCCTCTTCATCCTCAATCGTGATCACTTCTATGTCTCTTTTTTACGCCGAGAAGAAACATTTTAAATTGATTTTCCCTCCATCTATCATCTAAATAGGGCGTGGGAGGTTGTTCATTATAGAGGTCGTCCACTCGAAATGAAGTATACGACGTTGGGGTTTGGAAGGGGAGATCCTTTTCCAATCTATCCCAAAGAGTCAACGAGCACCGGTCGACGAGAAACAGGCTCTTTTGCGTCATTAAAATGAGATAATGCGTCTTCGGGGGAACTGCATAGTACCCAAAAAGGTCTTAACACATTCCGCTTAAATTTCTTCTCGTCGATCGCTTTGAAATATCTCTCCTTGGTGATCAGATTTAAAAGTTCAGGGGTAAAGCTGGAAGGTAATTCGTGATACACGATCGGGGATGTTGTGGTTTGATAAATATGAACTTCGTCCTCGGCCATCGTTCTCAGTCCAAACGTGAAATAACTCTTGGTGAAAAAAATATTTTTCCATCGGAAACTCATTCACAAATCCGTATATCTCCGTCCCGTTTGAATGGGACGTCTTAAAACTTTATCCACCCGGTTCCAAGAGAAGGGCTGGCAATCTTTGGTTTCTTTCTGGAAATAGACCAACCATATTCTGAATGAGCAGGTCCGACGATTCCACAACATGCGTAAACACTGTTAGCCGGTAAATGAGAAATAAATTTGGCACAATGAGTCGCCAGAAAGACTTTCAGATTTTCAGTTTCGGAGAGCGTCTTCAAATCACAAGAACCAAAAATAAATTGGGTCGGGAAAACATCTGGCAGGGACATGGCTTCGCTTCTAATGGAGCCACTTCTCGCTTTTATAGTCAGTTTGAAGGCGTTTTTGTTTACCGAAAAATTTATGACGTCATCTTTTTAAGAGCATGGACCTTATAAGAAATAGACCAACCCAAACGGGTTTTCTCCTTCGTCTGACGCACTCACGGCTGTCCTCTTGATCACATCCGAAGGAGTAGGGACGATTACATAAACTTAGCATTGGTTGGCTATTGCAGCGTGTCAAGAAGTAATTGTCAAGAAAAAGCTGGTTGAAGCTCCTCATTTCACAAATTAGAATTTTTACGTATTTTTATGTTTGAAATTGAGATTGATTTTTCAAAATTTAGCGTACTTATCAAACATAATTAACGTCCAAATAATCATAAAGCTGTTGTATGCTTTCAGACCTGGATATTTTTTTTAGCTTCTCCTATGCTATAAAGAAATTTGTAACTACTACTTCTAGAAAATAGTATTTTAAATCTGAACTAATAGAAAATTTCAAACAAACAATTTGCTCTTAAATTTTTATGTGTTTATTGGTGTAAATAAGTAAAAAATACTAAAATACCTAAAAATGAATTTTTGAAAGTTTTTGTTTAAAATTCTAAATTGTGCTGCTTTTTAAAAAAATCTAGGTGAATATTATAGCATAATTTCGAAAAAAGAGTTTTATTTCAATTATAATAGCGATTTTAACACCTTAATAATTTTTATGCATTTATTCTAATGTTAAAATAGTATTTAACTGTTATAATTAATTGTGTTAATATTTTATAGTGGTTATTTTTTAAATTTATTTCTAGTTCTGCATAAGATTTTTTTATTTACTGTGAATTTAATTTATTAGCCCAAAAGAGGCGACAGCCCAGAAAGGCTATTAGTCTCGAAACGGCATTTTGCGCTGTTTTCCTATAAATGTCCATTTAACTTTGAAAATTGTTAATGAAAAATTTGTTAAAGTTTTACAAAATATGAAATCGTTAATAAAACAAATTCCAAATTTCAAATTTGCGCTTCCAGATGCCTATATTCGCAGCAGGATTACGGCATTCAAAATTCGATGGCTTTAGGTACCGTCGTTTTATCACAATACGAGAAACATACATACATTTATGCACATTCTTCATTATTTAATTTTTTAAAATATAATACAGGGCTGCAATATTTTGCGGCAACAGTTTGAAAAGTGATACAGGCTTTTGATGTTTCCGACGCAAAATCGCAGAACGAAAACAATAGTCCTTCAGGGCCCCTTTGGACTAATAAATGATCATCTTGGAATATTATAGTAATTTTAGAATCCGCTGCCTGAAAATACTCATAAAAGTTTAAAAACATATCAGATATTTTACCTTATTTGCTTCAAAGCATCATGTACTATCAATCATATTTAATTTTACTTCACTTGTACGCAAAAGTAAGTTAATATATTTTGTGTTTAGAGTTTTTACCGTTTTACCGAAATAAACATGTTTATACAAGAATTATGCATGAAAATAATGCGCAAAATGTAGTAAAAAGTGCTTTAATGAGATATATTAAATCTTACTTGAAAAACCTGTGACTTTCATAATCTCCTCAATATAAAATGTATCGCATTTAATAATTAAAAACAGTTATGTGGTACAAACGCCATAGGTTTCAATAATAAAGTAAACCAGATTGTCCCTACTCCTTCTTGCGGACATGTGGGGGACGCGCGCTCCGCCCACTGGGTTAGTCTATCTCTTATAAGGTCCATGTTTAAGAGAAAAAGAAATGACCTTTCCCAAGACATCTATGACCGTGAAATCACCTTTTAAGTAGGCTAAAGAAAAGAAATGACTTTTCCATGACTTTTTAAGTAGGTTGGGGAAAAGGAAAAAAAATGACCTTTTCCATGACCCTTGGAGTAGGTTAAAAAAAGTGTCTCTTTCTATATAAACAGTATATAAGAGAAAGGAACCCCTTTTGATATCATGAAGATCACCACGTGTATTCCTTTCAAATATAAAAATTATAGGATTTCATTTTATATCATCCAAGGAGTTGTTTACTTGAAAGCCTCGAATGTTTCGAAATGTGTGGGTTATAATTTAGTGGGTCGCATGATGCTCTAACGATTTCTGAAAGACGAAGATGTTTTAACGGCTCGTGAAATTTCTACCTTGGTTGAACGAATTTTGTTGATGAAACGAGCCAAATATCAATACACGGCCACCTTTCTAACCCTTTCGCAAGTAAACCGTATGATGGATCGTCTTAAGAAGAAAAAGAAGATTGAGATTGAGTTTAGCGATTGGTTGCACAAAATCCAGCACGAATCTGTCTTAAGACCCATAACTATCAATATTATATTCCCATCAACGATCATCTTAACTCTTCGACTAATTTTGAAAAAATGGACGAACAACAAAAGATTGAATGGTTGGAGAACTACCCCATATCTATAATGAAGGATGAGGAACCTTTTTAGGATGAGGCCATTCCAAATGAACAGAATCCTGATGAGCTTCCATTTAAAAAACGACTCCTAAGTAGAACCTGTCATCCTATCACCTTTGCAGAGAAATGTATTCAAATAGATCCCAGAGTATTTACCCTTTTCATTGGAGAAGCCATGTAAGCTTCGAAGATCTTAGAATGATATTTTTAGAAAATGAGTCAATCGGGAATTCATCGGCTGGTAAAAAATTTTTACTCAGAGAAAATATCTGAAACACATAAAAAACAACTTTTTGTTAATTTTATAATGTCTTCAGACATTATAAAATTAAAATTAAATGACATTAAATTAACATTAAATTATAATGTATCGCATTAAATTATTAACATTAACATTAAATTATGATGGCTAAAGACATAAAATTAACAAAAAGTTTTTTTAGGAGATTTCTTCCAGAATAAACTTTGCGTTATCTATAAAATCATCCGACTTTGTACCTTTAAATAATAATGATACCGAACCACTTTTTGCAAAGCATAATGAAAAAAACCATTTGTATGGTTGGGACAAACGATTCGTACAATACCATTGTATTTTAAAATCTCTTGAGTGGATCCCGAGATGCGAAAAATGGATCTTTGCAATCATTTTTCTAAAAACCGCCGTTTCGTTTCTCCTCGCACCCAAATAACGGAAAAGGGTTCTGTTAACATGTATAACACCCACGGGAAATAGCTGTACGGAATTTCTCCTTCGTGCTAAGACAAGCCATGATAATGATCACTTGTCCAAACTGCAGTTCGCGTTTCTTTTCGGTGAGCATCTTCCAAGGAAAAGGGGGGTTGAAAATAAGTAACCCTCGGGAAGTGCCATCGGAAGTGAAGTAGGCCAACTCTTTCACAATAAAGGATCCTTGAGAATCGTAAAAACCTTTAAAGTAGAGCACAAGTTCCATGTTCTCTTTTGACCGTTATTATTTATTTATGGAAACGCAATATAAAAAAAAGAATCTTGAGGAGTATATAAAAGAGAGTGTTGCAGAGCCTTTTCTTCGGAACAGAGTAACATTTTTCGGACATGAGTTCTAATCCTACATGATTCTGGACATGGAGTCTTTTATCAATTTTGATCAGGAGGAAAAAGAAATCTCTTTCATTTTTAAAGAACTGGGTTACATCACCTATGATTTAACTTTATGTGGATCCATGATTTTTCTACCTCCTATCTATTACACAGATTTGTGGTCCTGAGATCAAAATTCCGTCGATTATACAGTCCGTAACCGACACGGTCTTCATTGGACGGAGGGTCTTCATCTTTCCTACAAGCACCTTCCTTCTATCTTGCAAATACTGACGGAAAATGTGGAGACCCTATATGTCAACGGCTACAAGAAATCCAAATTTTTCAGCAAGCTCCGTCAACGGCCCGTTTGGGAATTTTACGTCCCCGGGAAAACAGAGTGGCGTTACAAGACGAAATGCACACGACACCAATTTTTCCGTAAGCATTATCTTCATTGCGCTGAGAATAAGGTGAAGAATTTTCGATATAATTTGAAGGAGGGTGATTGCATTCTCAGGAAATTGCCTTCCTGTGAACCAGAGGTCAAATTAGAAGAAGAAGAAGTATATGAGGTCGAAGAACCTAAAGGGAATGAACTGATTTTTAAAGTATGAAATGTTTAAGTTTGGAAGAAACAAAGGAGGTCCATCAAGATTACTCCTTATGGTCATCTTCCAACATCTGGTCTTGAACTAATTGAATTGTATTTTTTTAAAATCCAAATAATAAAAAAAGGTTTCTTTTCAGTCCATGGGCCAAGAGCCCAAGTGGAAGACATTTTTTTATAATCCTTAGCAAACCGTATATATAAAAATTCATACGTCGTTTCCATTACAGACTACCCTTAAAAATAACAACAAAGTCACAATGCGTACCGAGGAAGCCTTAGAAGAAGAAGAAGTGGAAAGACTTTCAAAGAAACTACAAGAATTAATACGGGATTGGTTCCCAGCTGCTGAGGAGCTAAGAAATTTAAACGAACCTCTACACTTTAAACCATTACCACAAAGAACTAGATGGGTTTCAAATAGGAACCCTATAAGTAATCCATGCATAAATTCTGGAAAAGAATAGGGATCATTATTTTTTCCCTTTCCTTTGCAAGGAGTTGGAAAGAAATTTCCCTCAGAGAAAAATCTGAAACACATATTTAAAAAAAATAGTTAATTTTAGAATGTCTTTAGACATTCTAAAATTAACTCTTCCCTTTTTGTTGAAAGACGTTTCTAAAAATAGATTTCCAAGAATGGATGATCTATTTTTGTAAACATGTTGTCGACCAACATATACGAGGTCATAGAGTTAATTTTAATAATGTCTAAAAACATTATTAAAATTAACAAAAAGTTTTTTTTTTAAATTTTGATTCAGATATTTTCTTTCAGAAAAATTTTTCTAGTCGGCTCAATTGACGAGAGAAGATTTTTTTTAGACTGGACTTTCCCTTATCTATTTAAACATTCCAAATTTTAGTTCAGGTCAGTGTGGTCTCAACTGAAAATACAGGAAGTTATTTCCCCCATCTCTGAAGGAATTATATAAACACTCCAAGTTTTGCTTCTCATACCACCCTAATTTCGTCTTCATGAAAAGTATGTCGTTTCAAGTGACAAGATTCCCCCCCCCCATATCCAAGATTGGACCCAAGAAGTTATAGAAAAAGACTGGGTTGAGTAAAGGAAAAAGCACATTGGATAAGACAATCTTCTTTTCCAATGTACTATTTCCTTCACCCAACCCAGTTTTTTCCGCCTCCTCCATGAGGATAGAAAGAGGAGGTTCCGATAAGTCCAAAAATACAACCCTTTATGTATACCGTCCACCTTATTATTTTTTTGCGGCGTGGGTTATCCAAGATTGGATTCATTCAAAACCAAAAAAAAATCGGTCTGGAAGGAAAAGAGTGCATTTGGAAAAAAGATTTTATCCTTTTTTCCCCATGCACCCGTTTCCCTCCAGACCTATTTTTTTTCTTTCTTTCCACCTCTTAGACCCATCCCGAATCTCTAAAGATGTGATACATAGACAATTCTGCCATATCTTCGATAAAGATATTTTGTTCAGACTGCTTAGAGCTGATTTTCAGTACAGGCAGTTCATCCATATCTTGGCCGTCCTCTTCTAACGGTGAATGTAAGCATTGGAGGACAATATGATAAGCCCTTGTTCTTAATTTCTGCATGGCATACCAGGCTTGGGGTAGATCGAACCATATACTTCGATCGTCTGGATCGTCTGGCGAAAGAACTTTCCGCATCAAGAGTTGGTGATGATGGGATTTAAGCAGGTCGATCATTTCCTTGTATAAACATGGACCATAATTCGTCATCAGGATGGCCAGAGACACGCATTGAAGTAAATATGTTTATTAGAAATGTAGACTTCAAATCCATGACCGTCCCAAAAGGTTATATAGTAACGCATGGCTCAAATAAGAGAAAAATGAAATAAACAAGTCCTTTTACATCTCTCGTTTTGGAAGTCATGTGATAATCTTCCCACGACATAAGTTGTTTTTGAAACTTTATGAGGTCATTATAAACAAATCATGTGATAACCTTCTCACGCCATAAGTTATTTTCGACAAGGTAACCTTTACAAGGTCACAAGTCATAAGATAACTTTCTCGCGACACGAGTTATTTTTAAATGGTTCGATACGTCCAAGGTGACATTTACGGGATCATTATAAACAAGTTATTTTTGAAATGGTCCAACAAGATTAACTTTCCAAGGTGACATTTACGGGATCATTATAAACGAGTTATTTTTGAAATGGTCCAACAAGATTAGCTTTCAAAGGTGACCTTTACGAGATCACATGAGTTGTTTTGAAACAGTCCAACAAGATTAGCTTTGCAAGGTGATTAAGTTTAACCAAAGGACTTTGGTTTTTTTAAATAGGAAGACAAAGCGTTCTTTTATTTCTCAAGGCTCTCACGATCCATTTCATAAACATACATTTTGACGTGATAAAGACGCGCGAGTATAAAAAAGTGTGTCCCCCGCGAGATTTCTTCAGAAGACAAGAAAACTTGAACTGAGCTAGTAAGTCATTTCCATTTTTTTATTAAAAAAAATAAATTCTACTTTCCTTAAAAAATACTCTCTCTTAAACCCTTTTATTTTTTTTGTCTAAATCCTTCTTTCCTATTTGTGGGGGAAAATATTCAATGGAGTCTGCTGCTGATAAATTTATCGTGCTAGAGCTTTCAATCCTACAACCACAAGAAGGGAGAACACACTTATATCCTGAAGGAACTCGGGTATGCGACGAGAGATCTTTTGACGGTGGGATCTTTGACGTTTGGACCTCCTCAACCTTTCAATCAACTCAGCTCTAAAAACCAAAAGACCAACGCCTGGCTGACGCGAAACCGACACGGTCTTCGTTGGAATGAGGCTCACATTCCCGACAATCATCTAGCTCCCATTCTCAAGTCGTTAACTCACAATTTCTCCTCGATTTACGTTGTAGGATGGGAGAAAGCTAATTTTTTTCCCAAAATCTTAGAAGATAAGCACCTGAAGGAGATTTATGTGCCACGTGAAATTATTTGGAGGTATCGGAAAAAATGTGCTAAAAACCAGCCGATGAGAAAATCCTTCCATTGCGCTGAAAACAAAGTGCGCAGTTATCGGTGGCACATTATGGAAGAAGATTTTCATATCCAAAAGATTCATCCAGACGGGTATAGCGATGAGCAGGAGGAAGACGCAGAAGCTTTTGATCCAGCCTACGACCAATTAGCAGCAGATCCTTCCCTGGAACATTTTGTCGTATTCATCAAACCATGGGACAATCTATCGTGTTCCCAACCCATAGAAAATCCAGATGAGTTCCGTAATTCTACCAGTTGTTCTTCTTCAAAAGTGCATGATGGTTGGAGTGAAATATCTGAAAAATCTGCCCAATTATTATCCGGAAGGATGTTGTGCTGACCTCAAGGCTCCCACTGAGAATAAAACAGAGTGTTGGGATGACTCCACCGAACCCCCGAAGGCCGATGATTCCATTGAGACCGAATACTGGGATGGCAAACTATCCACCGAACTCCCAAGGGCTAATACCTCCAGTGATCATATGACAGAGTGTTGGGATCTATCCACAGAAACCCCAAAGGCTAATACCTCCAGTGATCATATGACAGAGGAGTGTTGGGATGACGAACTATCCACCGAACCCCCAAAGACAGGTCTTGGGCCACAGAACCCCCAAAGGCTGCTTATTCCAGTGATCATACGACAGAGTGTTGGAATAACGAACTATCCACCGAAACAGAATCTTGGGATGATTGTTGTCAAAATTTTGGAATGTCCGTTAACTACATAATCCATGTTGTGTAAAAAATTTTTTTAGTTATTCTATGAATGTATTTAATAAAATTGAACAAAAGAAATATAAATTGTAAAAATGAATTCTTTTTACTATACCAATGTAACATAATCTTTTAATTCACACCAAAAGAATAGATTTTAAAAGAGTAAAAGAGAAATCTTGTTCTTGGGATTAGAATACATTTTAAAAAAATCTTATAACTCACCTTAAAACATGAAAGAATAAAACAGAACCACATTCAACAGAGAATGAGTTCTAGATGAGACGTTCCCCCAACAACAACACTTTTTGATTTGAAAAAGATATGAAACGAGAAACACATATATAGAAAGATAAATCCATTTTTGAAAACATAATCTTACCGACTCGGAAAAATATCTCAGAGAAAATCTGAAACACATCTTAAAAAAAAGCTTTTTTAATTTTATAATGTCTTTAGACATTATAAAATTTTATAATGTCTAAAGACATTATATAAAGTCTTTATAAATATTTTATAATGTCTTTAGACATTATAAAATTATCCCTATGACCTTTGGATGACTCATATTCTAAAAATAGATCATCTATTATTGGAAATCTATTTTTGGAAACATGAGTCATCTAAAGGCCACAGATTTAATAACGACTAAAGGCCATACTTTTATAACGTCTAAAGACATTATAAAATTAACAAAATTCTTTTTTTAAAATATGTGTTTCAGATTTTCTCTGAGAAATTTTTTCCCAGTCGGTGAGTTCCAAATTTGTCAGGAACCAACTTATAGTTATCTATATAAATGCTCCTCCCCCTCTCTTCATTTAGGTGCAAGAGTTCCAATAAAAAAAATCTAGATCCCGTCTAGATGGGAAAAACGTAACTTAAATTACACTTATCCAGAATGGACTTTATACAATCTGATACAGGTAGAAAGAAAGGTTGACTATTATTATCCATGATGAACTCCTGTATAGATAGATAGAAAGGGATCCCTGATGGGTTTTACAAAAAATTTCATATAGATGGGAAAGGAAATCATTTTTATCTAAGAGTGATCGGATCCAAGAACAAAAAGAAATTTTTTTTTTTTGGATTCCAAAATTGGTTTGAAGAAGTGATAAAAAAATTGGTCTAGAAGAAAAAGAGTGCATTTGGAAAAAACAATCTTTTTTCCCGATGGACCCGTCTCCTTCTAGACCCATATCTTTGCCTCCTCAAAACTCTGACACACCCTCTTAAGAAGAAGAGGGAAAGAAAGAGGTTAATCCAAATATATGGACAAATTTTGTTTTCAAAAGTTCATCATTCCATGGAAATTCAAAAATAGGGAACCCTTTTTAGATTCTACGACCCTTTCTTCAGGTGAGTGGGTTTGACACATTTTCATCGCATACCGTTTGGAATAATAGTCCTTTGTACTTTTCGAGCTGGGATGAGGAGTTATATAGTAAACTCCCAGATTATACAAAGTCCCGAAAGCGAATCTTTCACCAGGATATAAAACTCGGTACACAGGTTGATTTAGCACAACGCGGACAAGTGGCCGGGTAAGAAAACGATAGACTCAGGGAAGGAACTAGCTGTTTTGGGGATTCTTATCCACCAGATGAAGAATTTTGGAGAGAACAAAACTCCCTCTTCCTCCATCGAAATTTTGAAGATCGTTCACTCTCCGAAAGCAATGATCCTGTTCGAAAAACACCGATAAAATATCCCACGTTTTCTTGCTGGAAGTTTGAATGAGAGCTAAAATGTATGTTGCATTCCAGAAGAGCCGTCTTTCATCGACATAACATCCAACTGATATAAACTCGTTGTGCAAAATACGAATCATCATAATGCACTCTCTGTGAAAAAAGTATGAAGAAATATTTTTCGCTCGCCTGTATATATACGAGAAGTCCACGTAATTTGGGACGTGACCATTTGGAATTGATCAATCTTGTTCTCTTATTTGCCCTACTCCCGCCTTCATGAACCTTGTTCGCCTATTGACCTTCTCCTATTTTTTATTTACCTTTCTCAAAGGATCACGTTATTACCACTTGGAGTTCGTCAATTTGTTCTACTATTGACCTTCTCCTATTTTTTATTTACCCTTCTCAAAGGACCACGTGATGTGAACGTGACCATTTTGACCTTCATCAACCTTGCATACCCTGATCTACCCCTGTCTTTCTGAGGAGTTTATAAACGGATCGCCAGTAAGCTCTTTCTTATTAGAAGCCATGCTGCTCAATCTGGAATATAATTCTATCCTTTACGTGCATGCATATGTGGATCTTGGATTTCTGTACCGGAATGCAAGAGATATCGTCAACCTCTTGTCTACGAACAGCAGTCATACGTCCAGTATTCTCCAAGTCTTTTTCTTCTATCAAGACAAGTTTCTTCCGCTAGGAGAAATGGACAATTATTCTAAAGAATGGGGTTCACCCCACCAAATTGTGCTCACATCAAATGAAGGCACTTACGTCGCCCAGAAAGCACTTCATAAGGAATACCTCTTCCCTTGGATGTACCGAATCTTTATGGAATATCTCACAACAGTCGTGGAGGACGGTGAAACTTACATTGTCCTCAGAGACACTGTGGAAGACGAAGCATAAAGAAAGTCTTCCATCTTCTGCACTTAATTCAGGTCCATCTCCTTCTCGAAATTATAAAGAAGCAACGAGAATTAGGTGATGAGGAATTCTCTTCCGTCGATGAGTGAAAAGACGGAGAGAGATAAAAAAATGTCTCACGCAAGGAATGAGTGCAATGCATTCAATTCCTTCCAAGACCCATTTTTAGGTCACTCTCTTATCCAATCTTGGAACTCCATGGTCTCCTCTTTTTAAATCCAAATTTGTAACATGTAGGCTATTCATGAATCTGCTATGAAGTTCTCCGAGATGAATTCACTATGAGGGTACAACTATTTATATAGATCATCACAAGTCCATTCTTAAACAAATTAGCTGTAAAAAGTTTTCTAAGAGCTCAGAGAAAATCTGAAGCACATATTTAAAAAACATTTTCTTATTTTTATAATGTCTTTAGACATTATAAAATTAACTTATACCCTTGCCGGATTAGACAGATCTAATCCGGCAGTTACTGTGGAACGCCCCACCGCGCGACAAAGTGGCATAATGGTTTGGGGCGCTATTCCCTACTATTCCAGGTCATCTCTAGTTCGTATTCAGGGCACTATGACGGCCCTACGATACTTGGATAATGTATTGCGGCCGGTGGCAATCTCCTACCTTCAGGGCTGCCTAATGCAATTTTTCAGCAGGACCCGACCACACAGTGCTCGCATCTGCCAACATGCTCTGCAAGGTATACAGATGCTTCCCTGGCCACCGTACTCATCTGACCTGTCACCAATCGAACATGTGTGGGATATGATTAGAAGCCGATTGCAGACTCTGCCTCGTGGGCAGACGAACTGTGGCAAATGGTTGAAAGGGAATGGAGTGCCATCCCTCAGAACACCATCCGCACTCTTATTGACTCTATGCCTAAACGTGTTTCTTCGTGCATCGCTGTCCGCGGTGGTCATACATTCTACTGAGCCAACGCAGTTTTCGCTCTGCATTCTGACTATCATTTTGAAATAAAGATCACTTATAGCTGCTTGCCGTCCCTGTCTTTTTTCCAAATTTCATCACTTTCTGACGACTCCTTCTTGGTGTTGCATTTTCAATGTCGAGCAGTGTATGTATTAACTGATCCGTTATTTTTAGGCAATTGCTCGTAAATCTTATGAAAAGTAACTTGAAAAGTGTATTATTATTTCATTCTTCTCATCTCTTACAAAAATATCTTTTAAAGTAATTTCTAATGCATTCTATAAATTGTTTAATTGAAGCCAGTTACAGGAAACTTGATTCTAGATTTACCAAAACAGTTTATAATTAGTTTGAGCTAGCTGGATCCGTGGAAATAATTAAAAGATACTCATGTCACGTAAATTTTTGCTAAAATGTGTTTCCTTCCTCTCATGCTGCTTCAACCACTTTGTTAGGAAACTATCCATTTCGAAAGCTAAGGGGTTTGGGGGGGGAACAAATGATATTTAACAGGCTAATAAAATAATATAAGAATCTCATGTCGTTAGAATCATTTAAGAGTTTCAGAGTTTACAGACCGATTTATCCATTCAAGATAAAAATATTAGAATGATTCCGTTTCTTACATTGGGTTTTAAAAGTAGAAAAGTTCTTTTAAAAATTTATATTTCTTTCCGATTGAGTCGAAATAGGAAACTCAAAGGCATTCCATTTTTCTGAAGAAACGTTTTGGCGCGGACGGTATCCCTTTCGCGACGGGTGAAATCCGACCACCATTTCGTCTCTTGAATGGCTGTGAAATGAATCAGTATAGATTTGTTCACTGGGCCCAAAATATTTTCTTCTTCCCACTCGGTCTAAAAAAATTCATTCCATCACAGAGTGATTTGAACTATATTTTGACCACAAAAAAATCTCACTCGGTCTAAAAAAACAAAGTTTGGATCCACAAAAAGAATCATAAAATATACAAGAGATCGGTTATCTAGGGTTTTGAAAAGAATCGTTAAAGTCATCCAATCATCCATATAAAAATATATTCATCAAAACATATCTAACCTTACCTCCACTTTATTTAGGATCGCACTGAACGACAGAGTCTGGTCCTTCATTTCATTGAAAAAAATTATTCATTACGTCGTGCATCATCGTTTCTATGCATTCAGTTTGAATTCATCTTTGTAACATCGTGCATGAAGATAGGAAGAGAGCACGTAGCTATTTGAAATCTAAAACTAAAAGTCAGAATACTTTTATGCTGAGAGGATTGGGAAGAAATAGTCGAGTGTGACTGGGTTAGAATCTCTGGCTAAGAAACAAAACACATATTAAAAAAAACACTTTTTGTAAATTTTTAGACATTATAAAAATTATCTGTATGCCCTTGAACATGTTCTAACATGTTTGTAAACATGTTCAAGGTCAATCTCTGACATAACCATGGCAAAACATGTCCAAGGGTATAAGTTAATTTTATAATGTCTAAAGACATTATAAAAATAAGAAAATATTTTTCAAATGTGTGTTTCAGAGTTTCTCTGAGCTCTTAGAAAAACTTTTACAGATAATTTGTTTAAGAATGGACTTGTGATGATCTATATAAATAGTTGTACCCTCATAGTGAATTCATCTCAGAGAACTTCATAGTAGATTCATGAATAGTCTACATGTTACAAAATTGGATTTAAAAAGACTAGACCATGGAGTTCCAAGATTGGATAAGGAAGTGGCCCAAAAAATGGGTCTTGGAAGGAATTGAATGCATTGTACTCATTCCTTCCAGGACCCATTTTTTTGGTCTCTATCCTCTTTTCACTCATCAACGGGAGAGAACTCTTCATCACCTATTTCTTGTTGCTTCTTTATAATTTCGGGGAGGTGATAGACTCCGAATTCAGCGAGGAAGAAGATGGGAGACTTTCTTCTTAATGCTTCATCTTCCACAGTGTCTCTTAGGACAATGTAAGTTTCACTGTCCTCTACGAGTTTTGTGAGACGTTCCGTAAAGATTCCGCACATCCAAGGGAGAGGAATTCGTTATGAAGTGCTTTCTGGGCGACGTAAGCGGTTTCATTTGATGTGAGCACAATCTGATGAGGTGGACCCCTTTCTTAGGCGTAATGTCCTATTCTCCTAGCCGAAGAAACTTGTTCTTGATCAAAGGAGCAGCATTGCTTCTTATAAGAAAGAGCTCGGTGGCGATCCGTTTATATACTCCTCAGAAAGAGGGGGGTTGATGAGCGCATACAAGGTTGATGAGGGTCAAAATGGTCACGTTCCACATCACATAGTCCTTTGAGAAGGGTAAATAAAAAATAGGAGAACAGGAATGAGGAATTCCAAATGGCCATCATGTGGTCCTTTGAGAAGGGTAGATAAACAATAGGAGAAGGTCAATAGGAGAATAAGGTTTATGAAGGCGTGAGGGGGCGAATAGGAGAACAAGATTGACCGATTCCAAATGGTCACGTCCATCACGTGGTCTTCGCTTATATAGAGAGGGGAGCGGAAAATATTTCTTCATACTTTTTTCAGAGAGAGAGCATTATAATGATTCGTATTTTGTACAACGAGTTTATATCAATTAGATGTTATGTCGATGAAGGACGGCTCTTCTGGAATGCAACATATATTTTAGCGCTCATACAAACTTCTAGCAAGAAAACGTGGGATATTTTATCGGTGTTTTTCGAACAGGATCATTGCTTTCGGAGAGTGAAAGATCTTCAAAATTTCGATGGAGGAAGAGGGAGTTTTGTTCTCTCCAGCGAAAAAATGCTTCATCTGGTGGATAAGAATCTCCAAAACAGCCTGTTCCTTGCCTGGGTATATCGTGTTCTCACCCAGCCACTTGTCCGCGTTGTGCTAAATCAACCTGTGTACCGGGTTTTATAACCTGGTGAAAGATTCCCTTTCGGGATTATGTATAATCTGGGAGTTTGCTATATAACTCCTCATCCCAGCATGAAAAGTGCAAAGGACTATTATCCCAAACGGTATGTGATAAAAATGTGTCAAATCGACTCACCTGAAGAAAGGGTAGTGGAATCTCAAAAGGATCCTCTATTTTTGAATTTCCATGGAATGATGAACTTTTGAAAAAAAATTTGTCCATATATTTGGATTAACCTCTTTCTTCCCACTTCTTTTTAAGAGGGTGTGGTAGAGTTTTGAGGAGGCAAAGATATGGGTCTAGAAGAAAACGTGTGCATCGGGAAAAAAGATTGTTTTTTCCAAATGCACTCTTTTTCTTCTAGACCAATTTTTTTATCACTCTTTCAAACCAATTTTGAAATCCCCAAAAAATTTCTTTTTGTTCTTGGATCCGATCAATCTTAGATAAAAACCATTTTCTTTCCCATCTATATGAAATTTTTTGTAAAACTATCAGGGATTCCTTTCTATCTATCTATGAAGGAGTTCATCATGGGAAGTAATAGTCAACCTTTCTTTCCATCTGTATAAGATTGTATAAAGTCCATTCTGGATAAGCGTAATTTAAGTTACCATTTTCCCATCTAGACGGGATGTATATTTTTTTATTGGAACTCTTGCACCTAAATGAAGAGAGGGGGAGGAGCATTTATATAGATGACTATAAGTTGATTCTTGACAAATTTGGAACTCACCGACTGCGAAAAAATTTCTCAGAGAAAATCTAAAACACATATTAAAAAAAATCTGAATGATTCAGATTTTAGATTACATCCAAAGGGATTTGCGTCCCGAAGGACTATGAATTTTGATGAATGATTTGATAATTTGCGAAACGAAACCCAATACAATTCCAATCACCAACCCAATACAGTTCCAATAGCCAACCGAAAACAAATCCAATAGGCAACCTAGAAAAATAAGCAGTAAATTGAAAAGTGAAACGAACAATTTTTGTGAAACGAAGCAAAATCGTCAAACGAAAACAATAGTCCTTCGGGATTCAAATCCTTTTGGACTAAAAAATAACTTTTTGTTAATTTTACAGTGTCTTTAGACATTATAAAATTAATTCTATGACCTTTGGATGACTCATGTTTACAAAAATAGATTTCGAAGAATGGATGATCTATTTTTAGAATATGCGGCATCCAAAGGTCATAGAGGTAATTTTATAAAGACATAATAAAATTAACAAAAACATTTTTTTTAATATGTGCTTCAGATTTTTTCTGAGATATTTTTCCGAGTCGGAAAGACTATGTTTTCAAAGAATGGATTTATCTCGCTGTATAAATGTTTCTGGTTTCACATCTTTTTCAAATCACAAAGTGTTGTTGTTGGGGGAACGTCTCATCTAAAACTCATTCTCTGTTAAAGGTGGTTCTGTTTTATTCTTTCATATTTTAAGGTGAGTTATGAGATATTTTTTAAATGTATTCTAATCCCAAGAATAAGATTTCCCTTTTACTTTTTTAAAATCTATTCTTTTGGAGTGAATTAAAAGATTATGTTACATTGGTATAATAAAAATAATTCATTTTTACAATTTATATTTCTTTTATTAAACATTATTAAATGCATTCATAGAATAACTGAAAAATGTGTTTCCACAACATGGATTATGCAGTTAATGGACACTCCAATATTTTGAGAACGATCATCCGAAGATTCTGTCTCGGTGGATAGTTCGTTATTCCAACACTCTGTCATATGATCACTGGAATAAGCAGCCTTTGGGGGTTCCGTGGCCCAACACTCTGTATCTCTGGAACAATCAGTCTTTGGGGGTTCGGTGGATAGTTCGTCATCCCAACACTCTGTCATATGATCACTGGAGGTATTAGCCCTTGAGGGTTCTGTGGCTAGATCCCAACAGTCTGTCATATGATCACTGGAGGGGTTCGGTAGATAGTTTGTCATCCCAGTATTCTGTCTCAATGGGATCATCAGCCTTCGGGGGTTCGGTGGAGTCATCCCAACAATCTGCCATATTCTCAGTGAAAGCCTTTAGGTCAGCCCAACATCTTTCTGGATCATAATGGGGCAGATTTTCAGATATTTCACCCCAACCATCATCCACGTTTGAAGAAGAACAACTGGAAGAATTACAGAACTCATCTGGATTTTCTATGGGTTGGGAACACGATAGGTTGTCCCATGACTTGATGAATACGTCAAAATGTTCCAGGGAAGGATCAGCTGCTAATTGATCGTAGACTGGATCAAAAGCTTCTGAGGCTCTCTCCTCCTCATCGCTATACCCGTCTGGATGAATCTTTTGGATATTGAAATCTTCTTCCATAATGTGCCACCGATAGTTGCGCATTTTGTTTTCATCGCAATGGAAGGATTTTCTCATCAGCTGGTGTTCAGCACATTTTCCACGATACCTCCAAATGATTCCGCCTTGCACATAAATCTCCGTCACGCGCTCATCTTCTAAGATTTTGGCAAAAAATTTAGCTTTCTCCCATCCTACGACGTAAATCGAGGAGAAATTGTGAGGTAACGATTTGAGAATGGTAGCTAGATGATTGTAGGGAATGTGACCCTCATTCGAACGAAGACCGTGTCGGTTTCGGGTAGCCAGGCGTTGGTCTTTTGGTTTTTAGAACTGAGCTGATTGAAAGGTTGAGGAGGTCCAAACGTTAAAGATGCCACCGTGAAAAGATCTCTTGTCGCATACCGGAGTTCCTTCAGGGTATAAGTGCATTTGCCCTTCTTTCGGTTGTAGGACTGGAAACCCTTTAAATCGAGCACGATAAAGTTATCTGCATCAGACTCCATTGAATTTTTTTTTCCTCACAAATAAGAAAGAAATATCTAGACAAAAAAAATAAAAGGGTTTAAGAGAGAGGATTTTTTAAGGAAAGTAAAATTTATTGTTTTTAATAAAAAAAATGGAAATAACTTACCAGCTCAGTTCAAGTCTTCTTGTCCTCTGAAGAAAGCTCGCGCGGGGGGGGGTTGGACATGCTCTTTTATACTCGCGCGTCTTTATCACATCAAAATGTCCGGGTCATTTCATCCTTTAAAGAAAGAACAACCTGATGTTTTTGGTGGTTTTCGACCATTTTTAATACCTATTTTAACACCTTCAGGTTTAGGAGCTGCAATTGGTGTTGGAGCTTAGGGATCTAAAAAAATACTAGATAAAATTTCAAGAGATAGAGTTACTCAACGTTTTGAAGGTAATTACGGATATGGTGTAAATAAAGAAAAAATGTGGAACATTGAATTAACTGAAGCAGAAATATCAGATAAAACGATTTATGAAAATGTGAAAAGTGAAAAAGGATTTAGTAGAGTTTATACATCAGAGATTCATCACCTAAAAAAATTAAAGAATCGGAAAATAGTATTATTAATTTATATACAGCAAATGAGTCAGGTACGCATTGCGTTTGCTATTATAACGATCCGAAATAGGAATTTATTGAATATTTTGATCCATTTGGTGAATATATATACAACAATACGAAATTAAAAAAAGATTATATTCCTAAATATATTAAAGAGTTTCTTATTAAATAAAATAAAGAAACATATGTTGGTCATAATGATAGCTTTTTACAAAAGCCAACATCTGTAAAATGTGCATTGTTTTGTATGAAATATATAAGAGAAAGAAATAACGGTAAATCACTTCAAAAAGTATTAGCTTTATTTACTCAAAAACCCAGTAATTATAACTAAAAATTTGTTCTAGAAAAGTAGGTCTTTCGTCGTTTCTAATAAATGATATGTAAGAAAAATATTTATGTTTTTAAAGAAATGAATGGAAAGGTATTATAGGAGTCATTACAGGTGCAGATCTGTTGAATGGTTACAAGATAAAATAAATCCTCTTGAAATGCATTTACCAGCATATCAATATTGTGGACCTTTTACAAAATTAAAAAAAAGACTTGAACGTGGTGATCCAGAAGTAAATAGAGTTGATAAAGCATGTAAAAAGCATGATATTGCTTATAGTAAAACAAAAGCTACAAAAGAAAGACACGAAGCAGATCAAGAATTAATAGATGATTTAAATAATATAACCGATCTCTCCAAGATTTCGAGAAAGAATAGACAGAGGAATTATCAAACCTATTATTAATGCTAAATTGAAATTTGTAATGGGTTAATTGAGATCTATTGTGTTAAGTGTAAAGATAAAACAGATGCTAAAAATTACCACGAAATGACTTCTGAAAATGGAAGATTAATGGGAAAAGGAAATTGTGTAAAATGTGAAAGTGAAAAGAGTGTTTTTTTAGAATAAAAAACCATAAGTTAGTATATTATAATCCAGAAACAGGTTATTGTGGAATTATGAATTGATAAGAAAAACAGGATGTTCTAAAAAAAGATGTTGAAGAATTTTTACATACACAAGATACACTGATTCATTATTTATTAAAAATTATAGTAAATATAATAATGGAACTAATTATTTGTTAACAGTTGTAGATGCATTTAATAAATATGCTTAGGTTTTTCCTATAAAAAGAAAAACATCTGAAGAAGTAGTAGAAGGCTTTAAATAAGTTTTTAAAGAAAGAGTACCAAAATTTATATTGACGGATGAGGGCACTGAATTTACAGGTAAAGGTACTCAAAAGCTATTTAAAGATTACAATATAAAATGGTTTACAACTAAAAATAAAGGAATTAAGTCTACTATAGCACAGAATTTTAGTAGGGCTATCAGAGATCCCTTGTAGATATAAAATGTTTAGATATAAAATATTTGTATGCAAGTAACACCAACAGATATAAATCTGTAAAAATGACTCCTGTCGAAGGCAGTAAGCCTGAAAATGAAATAAAAGTTTATTACAATTTATATGTTCATCCTTTAGACAAAACCCCTAGAAGAGCTAAATATAAAATAGGAGATCGTGTCAGAATATCAAAATTTAAAACGATTTTTTCTAAAGGTCCAACCTTTATAGAAGAGATTTTTATTATATCAAATATTATAATACCAAAAATATCTCCATATGTATACAGCTATAGAATATAAGACTTAAATGGTGAAAAAATTGAAGCAATATTTTATGAAAATGAAATGGTAAAATATGATAAAAAATGATGCATATAAGATTGAGAAAATATTAAAAAAGAAAGGAAATAAATATTTAATGAAATGGTTAGGATATCCTGATAAATTTAAGAGTTAGGTAAATAAACAACATCTTTCCACCCTAAATAAGTTAATGAATATAGATTATATAGTAAAAAAATAAAAAAAAATTAAATTAACTGATGATTCAAATAATATACGCAGTAAATTGAATAAAATACTATTCAAAGCAAAAGGATCAGGATTTAAAAAATTACCCAAGTTTTATTCTTAATAAAGTTAGTAAATATGAATTTTTCATCCAAAATAAACAAGCAAAAATTTTACTATCAGAGTCATATTCAAATAAAATGGAAAATTCTAAATACTAACGGCGCTTCTATAAGTAACGATAATGTTACAGCAAATTGCGAATTACGTTTATTTACTGGTAAAAAAACTGACTATAGGTAGTAAAACCATTGAACATACTAGTGATTATTTTCCTATTGTACAACAAGTTATAAGACTTGGTGAATATACACCTGATTATACAACACAACCGACTGATATGTTTTGTTTTTTTGATAAATGGAATAAAATATATCATTAAAGATGATGGATCCATAGCAGCACAAACGACCATCACTGAAATAACTAATAAATTAAAAGTTGAAGAAATGAAAATTATAACAAAGGTTTTGATAAAAGATGGAAAATGGCAGAAGATAGTCAATCTATTACAATATGGTTACCACTAGATCAAATTTTTGATTTTCTAAAATATTTCAGGAAAGCAATAACAGGTTTTCAAATAAAAATGGAATTTGAAAGAGAAAAAATAATGAAAATATGATATATACGGATGTTGCTAATCCTGATTATAAATAGAAATTGAAGATTTATTTCTCATTTTAGTTCATGGTAAGTTTAAAAACAAAGCAGACATATTATATAACCAATTACTATCGGCTGATAAATCTATAGATTCATTGGAATAAATATGTTTTAATATATATAGGCTGCTAATGTTTTTAATAGGAATGTTCGGGAATCTCCTTTTAGAGTTCTATTCAGCTACGTTAAATAAAAGGTCTGTCCCGAAGGTAATGCGCCCATTCTTTAAGAAATCTGTTGAACCGATTTTTACAATTACTCAGTATTCTAAATACATCCCTCCTGATTCAACACACTTATTCAAACGCGATTTCTATGCTTTATTTGCGTCATGGAATTCCGCCACAGGGATGTCCTTTTATAACCCGGTTGCAGCCACCTTGATGGCTGCGATACAGCCTTGGTCGCAGCCTCCAGGGTTCCCAAATGCTGTCCTTTGAGGAATTTTTTAATCTTCGGGAACAAAAAGTATCGGGCGGGAACAAATGAGGACTGAAGCAATGTAAAAGTCTCCGACGGCGTTTTATCAAGTTAGAAAAAAAACTCTGCTTATCGCTGCTCGAGAATTTTTTCCATCTTGATTTCGACTGAGTGCTCACACAAGGTTTCACTGAAACAGGCACTGTGACTCTCCAGGAGCTCGGAGCCGACTAGTGCTGGTCACGCTGTGTTCCCATGACTTCATCTACCCTTCTGTGCAAGCGACAACGCTGTGGGACGGATAGTCGTAGCAGAAGAAAGTGGGCCGCATTACTTTTGGGACGAGGCTTGTACAGTAGTAATGACCAAATGGTGAAAATAGGCTTTAGCACTAACGCGATTCACCCCAACAAAATCATTAAAAAATTACTGCGAATGCGTTTTAACACCATTTTGCATCTTACATTTCATTAATACACAAATTTTAATGCACATACATAAATCAAAACGAAAACAAACGAAGAATATACATACCTTGTAATTATCGAAGACCACATCAACTATCAGCTAACGCACGCAAACAGCCGCCACTGTACTCTCAAAACATGGAATCACTGGAAGACCAGGCACGCGCTGAATGCTTTGCTTTAATTGACTGCAAAGTATTCCTCAAAAAATGGTGAAACATTGAACTAATTCGATGGTTTCCCCAAATTTCAGTGCAACGGTAAAATCAAGTGAATCATGTTTTGGTGCGCCGCCCAGACGGTGCAGTGATTAGGAGAGGCTGATTGCGACACCGAAGGGCCCGGTTTCGAATATCGGAGAAGGCATGGATGTAAAATTGTCTGTCCCTTCACAAGAGGTAACGGTGGCCACCTATTAGGTGCCTCCAAAATAAAATGGCCACCACCCCTGGTCTTAGTAGTGGCCAGTGCCGTTATAAGCAAGTGCTCGCCATTGTCAAAAACATGTTTTATTACGACCTCTTACTTTAAACCAATAAATGGTGTAACATTGAGCTGAAATATTTTACAGTGTACGCTTAGTCTGCTTTTTTCGAGAGATGTGAATATGTTTCGATTAAGTAAGAAATAACCCTAATAAGTAAGAAAGACCCTTGTTAAGTAAGAAATAACACTATAAGAATTAAGTAAAGTAAAAAATAAAAAGCAAATGTTAAGTAATGTTTCTTACGTGTTAAGTAAGAAATGACCCTTCGTAACACGGGGAATGAAATATGCTACCAGTATTCGTGCGATTCGCGTTAATAAACATTTAGTGTTTTTAATAATAATAATGATGATAATAATAAAAATAGCAACAATTATAATAATGATAATAATAATAATCACAACAACAACAATAATGATAATAATAATAATAATAATAATAATAATAACAACAACAACAATAATAATAATAAACCAACTTTTTTACCGCAAAAGGAATTCCAGTCTTTTATTTTCACAGCATAAAACAAAAAAGTAAAGTTAAGCCACTCACAAACTCGGTAAAACACCGCTATCCAAATCAAATTGTTAAAACATGCAGTTAGTTAAAACTTTAGATGTCACAACCCTCTTATGAGAATTCATTTTCGATAAGCAAGCATAAATGCAACAACCTTTTTGTGAGAAATTAATTCTCAATCAACAGACATCTCATTCCTCCAAATTCAGGCTACACTCTTGTAGACTGATGTTACATCCGTGAGAAGAAGGGAGGTACACAAATATCTGAAAAAACATCTGCAAAAGGAATTCCAGTCTTTTACTTTCACAGCATAGAACAAAAAAGTAAAGTTACATACATTGCCACTCACAAACTCAGTAAAACACTGCTAGGCAAATAAAATCGTTAAAATATGCAGTTACTTAAAACTTTAGATGCAACAACCCTCTTATGAGCATTCATTTTCGATAAGCAAGCATAGATGCAACAACCCTTTTCTGAGAAATTCATTCTCAATGAACGGGCATCCCCTTTCTCCAAATTCAGAGCTGGCTACACCCATGTAGACTGATGAACATCCGTGAGAAAGAGGCAAACCTCTTGCAGGATTCAAACACGCTCCCTGAGTTCGGAATAACAGTGACACTACAATAAAGAAAACCTAGGATGACACAAACTATAAATTACAAGTCTCATTTTCAGCAATCCCAAGCTTGAAATCCAAGGTGAATCCCAAGCTTAAAAGCATTAACCGTTTTTAACCACGATAAAAAAGTTTACGACCGTTTTGTTTGTTGTTTGAAATACAGCTATGTAAATCATAGTAGTCCAAACTATACTTGCTACTTTTCATAGCTGAGAGGATTGCTCGTTAGTTTCTTTGAAAGATCCAGTCTAGTCCATGTTACTCTCTGCATTACCTGTTTTTATGAAGAAAGTAAGAAGTGTTGTTGCTTATGATCACTTGTCTGACAGAGTCAGCCCAAGCCCACGAGAATTCTCGTGTCAAGCAGCGCTAGATTGCACTTGTCGTTGACAACAACCTTGAGCACCTGACAAGGGACAGTACGATTTGGCTCAGTTGCACCCCCAAATTTGATGGAGAGCACCCCGGAGGGGCGGGTCCCAGGTTCTCCACCCTTCTCCCCTTCCACCAAACCACATGAGAGGACTTTCAGCTCGCCGCATATTTAAAGTGCCGCCATGCCGCACCGACACTATACATTTACAAACATCCATGCCTTCTCCGGGATTCGAACCCGAGCCCTTCAACACGGCAGTTAGCGACGGTACCCACTATACCGGTTGGGCGGCAAAGTGAGAAGTAAAATCAGCTATAAAAAACAACCACTTGAAAAACGTTTGGAGTAATTTCCAAAAGGAAAAACCCTAGACATAAGAAAACTCCTGTTTTTAATAGCTTGAAAGTGTTCCAGCACCGAGCTTCACATTTTAATCAATTTGATTCGATAATGATATCGGATGATATAATTTTTTAAGAACACATATATGTACGTGCACTAAGCAATAAAACGCAAGTGAATCTCTTCTTTCACATGACAGCAAGTGAAAAATAATTTCTTCAAAGAGATTCACTATCCAATTTAATATTTCCAGTTAAAAAACATACGTTCAAGCTCATTTTGCCTGTGGCAACATTTTTCTAAACCTAAGGAATGTATTTCTTAGTACTCAGTTAACTCAATTAACAGAGAACGAAATACAGGGTGTTTATAAAGTCCCGGACCCATTTTGATGTTTAATAACTCATAAAATAATAAAGATAGATTGAAAGTAATAACATAAATGCTTAGATAGACTCAAAAAGTTTCATGACCCTTGTCAATGAACTTCCACGTGTACCCCCTTCGTCGCACGGAGAATATCAAGTAGATATTCAATTTCACGCCAGGTACCGGCAAGCATGTCGGCATCCTCAGAGGCTATTGCGGTTGTAATTCTGGCTTTTAGGTCATCAATGTTCGACACTCTCCTTCTGTAAACGTTGTTCTTTACAAATCCCCAAAGGAAAAAGTCCAGCGGCGTTATATCAGGTGATCTGGGTGGCCAAGGAATTGGACCTTCTCGCCCAATCCATCTTCCTGTAAAATGGTCATTCAAAGAACTACGAATGTACCCCAATGAGGTGGTGCACCATCTTGTTGCAAAAAGACATATGGCTGAAGCTCCTCTAGTTGTGGAAATACGAAGTTTTCCAACATGTCAAACTATACGACTGATCAGACCGTCTTTTCTGTAAAAAAGAAAGGCCCAATGACTCGAACGTGCATTAGTCCACACCACACATTAACCTTTGGGGAATCCCTTTATGCCTCATGGTATAGTTGCCAAACAATAGTTGCCAAAAACAAAAGAGAGAAAAATGCAATTAATAAGCAGACGATATTTAGAAAAGTACAGATATTTAGACTGGAAAATGAAATTATCTGAAATTAACGACATGCGCAGACAATATTTACAAAAGTAAAGATTTTCAAACCTGAAAAGGAAAATATATAAGTTATTCTATCAATAAATATAAGTTTGTTTATATCTTCATTGTTTTATGAGTTATTAAACATCAAAATGGGTCCGGGACTTTATAAACACCCTGTATATTTATCCAAGATGCCAACTTACATTTTTTTGATAATTTGTTTTGTGCGAAGAAATTTTCTAGCCAGAATATATCTACAGTGGCATTTTGGTGACCGGTCGAATATGCTTTCTAGCAATCCGTAAATACTACTGAACTCTCTGCCAAGTTTTTTAAAATACTGCCATTACATTAATCATTGATGTATTTCTGCTTTTTTTCAAACACTCGCTTTTATCCTGCCAAATGTCGCCTACAATCTGTTGCTCAAGCAGGAAGCTTCCAGCATGTTATTTTTTACTATCATCATTATTTTTTTATTTTGTAGAACTCCACGAGTGGCCGCTGAATATTAATAATCCAATTTCGGTTTCAAGCCTGGCGAAGGTGACGTAAATTATAACTCTGTATTGCAAATGTATCTGTGTTTAAGCAAATGATCTACAGATACTTTTTTCGAATGTATATGCCATGACTTAATTGTATAATAATAATATATAATTAATAAAATTGTATAAATAAAAAAATTTGTTGTTTAAAAGAAGAAAGTAGATTAGCAATCTAACCATTCCCAATATTGTGGTAATATTTAAAGATAAAGGTCATTGAATTTGTTAATACTGACTTTAGTGATTTAAGATTCGTTTAACATGGAAAATCTTTGTAAAAGCAGAACGCCTGTTAGAGCAATGTTCACGAAGCGTTACAGTTTTATAACAGTCTTTAAATTAAGCAAATTTAAAGAGTGAGGAAATTGGAATTAAATTTTCTTCGTTAGAGCAAATTGCTACAGATTTGACTGATAAAATGTTTACTGCTTTAATAGACGCCAAATATGAAGATTTTGATGTTAAATACGAGAAAACTGAAGAACATCGAAAAAATTTAGATGTAGCTCTCATTCGTAGTTCGAATATCATGATAAACTTTTTAATTTTTGTGAACCTTTGGCATAGAATACAGGTGAAAAAACAAAATTACAGTTTCCCAAAATAGAACTCGTTAAATTTAACAGGAACTCACATTTTGGAATCATTTCACTAGAATTCATTATGAGACAACTGATTATGAAGATAAAAAATTTCAATATCTTATCTAATGTGTCTACATCACTTCGTGGTTAGCCAATGAGCTGTCTCGTTATCACGTACAAAGAGCCAGCAAGGGAGACAGACAATCAGTTGAGGACTGGACTTGTCTGGAGAGGGTATGGTAGGGAGCTCGTACCGAGGGTTAAACAGGACGACTACTTTATTCTTTTGAGTGACTCCTCGCCGACGCGATCTTCATAGGGGGGCGTTAACTAGAAGTAATCTTGTAGAGGCATTAGGTTACTTAGAAGCAGGAGCCATGAAAAATGAGCAACGCCTTCTCCGAGAATCGAACCACTGACCTCTCGGTTACGCGTCGAATGTGCTGACCACTACACCACGAAGGCATGCGAAGAAGGGGGGAGAAATACCTTATAATCTGACGTCGTTAACATCAGCTTTGATTTCACGCGTTTAAAACTGTAGTTCCTGTAGAACTGTTGTAGAAAGGAAAAAAATATTTTATTTCATGGTTTCTTAAGGGGCAATTTGCTTCTGATGAAGGTATGGATACATCAATGTACGCAATCAGGATCCTATTAATGTGAAGATGAAATGAAAAATCGCTTACTTGCATTGCCGCAAAGGAAACTTAAAATTCTATCCTGTGCCGAAAGTAAATTTACCGTGTGTAATAAAAGAAATAACATCAAGAAATCGGAGGCAAGAGCAAAGAAAATTAATTAAAGTGCTTCTGAAAGGCTACACGTCCAAAGAAAATTCATTTTGAGGCCGAATATTAAACTGATGATGACAATATATGAATGCGAATGATTTGGAAATAAAACTCAATGTCAGTATTTCTGAATGCCTTAAGTATAAAGATAAATAAGAATGCATTGATAATTTGAAGGAAAAAATAATATTCTTAGAAAATTATATTAAAGTATTGAAAAACGGCGAAAAAAATTAGAATGTTTGCTCAGCGATAAAGAAGGTGAACGACATCTAGAAAGAAATTTGTATCAGAAATTCAGAGATTAAAATCTTAAATAGTGAAATTAAAAAAAAAGCATAGATCAGAGAATTTGGGAAAACATCTAAAGCATATATTTAAAGACACAGATTAACGCATTACTAGAAATCAGATGGACCAGTCAATCAGATGGATATTTCACGTTGCATTGTCAGTCAGAAGAGTCCTGTCATCTAAAAGATACGATTTTTTAAATGAAAAACATGAGAATTCCTTCACCTAGTTCTAGCACGTTAAAGAAATGGTGCGCTAAATTTTCGTATAGTTGAAGAATTCAGAGTGATGGTCTTTCTCTAATTAAGAAGGTTGCAAACATTTGAATTCTGCCGAAATAATTTGTATTCTCAGTTTCGAAGGAAATCGAAATTGAAAATTTCGAGATTTAAAGCACTGTTATGATTCGAAATTGGACGAAATTCTCGGTCCTTTTCAAAAAGTGCAGTTTGTCTTAGTCAGAGGTATGAACCAAGTGGAGACTACTGCTCAAAGAAGTGAAAATTCAATTCACGTTGTGTTCGGTGGTGTTAGTTCTACAAAGCAACATAAATGCTACGTGCTACAAAGTATCGACAAATAATTTAAAGAAGAATTACTTTTACGAAATCCTTGTGCTTGACCAGCAAGTTATGTGTGAGTATATTCTTAGAGAAAAGAAGGACCTTGGATGGTTGACTTATAGAATAAAGGCATCAGTTTCACTGATGTAGGAAATTACTCTATGAACTACTGAATGGGGCTGAAAATGCTAGAAGTCTTTAGACTGGTAATGTTTCCCACTTGTCATACGGGCTTCTTGTGGGACAGACACTGCTATGTTGGACTGTTATGGGCAAGATTAACAACTGCGTTTCATCTCAAAGTACTTCATCTTTGATAACTAGTATGCTAATCCAAAGCAATAATTTAGAGAGTTTGTGGAAATTAGATGTTTATGCATAATTGATCTCAGGGGAAGCAAGTCTAGTGTAGAACTGGAAATGCTTGCATTGGATCCCATTCATAGGACCTTGAGAGCAAATAATGATGGTACATATGAAGTCAGTTTGGCATGGGTCCATGATCAGGACAATTCACCAGTTGATACAGAGACCGCTGAAAAGAGATTGCTCTCAACAGCAAAAACATTATATAGAAGAAAAATTTGAAGATTATAATGCGGTGCTGAAAGACTGGTTTCAATAAGAAGGGGTCGATGAAGTGCTGAATAACGAAACAGAGGTGAAAATACACTACCAGTTTTTAAAGAAAATTCCTCGACACCAGTTAGGCCAGTATTTGGCACAACGTGTAAAAAGAAAAACGGTTTCTTCCCTAAACACCTGTTTAGCAAAAGGGTCAAATCTTCTAGTGCTGTTGCCAGCAATATTGCCTAAATTTGGAGAGAAGAGGTTAGGCATTATATCAGATATAAGGAAAGCGTTCTTGCAAATTTCCGTGAAAAGGTGACACAAATATTTTAAGGCCACTTCTCAGAAAATATTGCTGAGAAGCTTAAAGCTTCCTTGTACGTTGACAATTGTGCGATTTCGATAGATTCGGAAAAAGATGCAAATTTTTACACCGGGAAGCTAAAATCATGGCAAACGCACATTTCTATTTAAAAGGATGGTAGAAAACAGAAATGAAAGTGAGTTATAATGAATTTGAGACTTTAAAAGTAATAGGACTATTGTGGGATAAACAGCAATATCTTTTATATCCTGACATTCGAAACATAGGGTTGGAAGCGCTTCCAGTTACCAGACGGAATTTGCTATCTGTTGTACACATGTTCGATAGAACAGGAATTACTTGCTTCTTCATCCTTCATCCAAAGCTATACTTACAGAAGGACATGGGAGAAAAAACTGTAATGGAGTGCTGAACTCCTAGACGATATTAACCCTCTGAGCGGTGCGGGTTTTTGGATCCATCATGAAGACCTGTCTTAAACAGCCTTTATTAGCTAAATTTGTATATTTATTTATTTTAGTCTATTTTCGTAAACTTGCATTTATTAAGATGACATTTATATTGTAAAAGAAAGTAAGAAAGCAAAATAACTTAAATTATAAACTAATATATACCAAATACAAAAACTTTCATGACCTTATAAAGCCGGTCATGCCGCTCACCTTTATTGTCTTCGATGAAGATTCCTAGACGGGTAACATTAGATGATCCTCTGTCGTACATCTGCACACATTCACTAATGCCTCAAGGAATTCATACGCAGCCGTAGTTTCTTTGAAAAATGAGGAGAAAATAAAAGCGCAGTTTCTTCAAGCCAAGTCCAGGGAAGCACTATTGAAAAAATGCACAATTCCCCAGACTTGAGTTATTATCCTGTTTCACTGAAGCTAGATTAGCTTTGTTTGTGAAAGAAAGTCTTGGGATTGATATTTGTAAAATGCGCATTCAGTCGCTTTTTTTTCAATAATTTATCGGAATAAAAAATATTTTAACAGTTGAATGAATTATGTTGAAGTTATCTGTGTAAAAAAATGGTTGTTGAAAGTGAGTTGTTGAAGAGGGCAATAGTGATGATAAATATAAAATTACTGTTTTTAAATGTGTTGGGAGTTATAGAACCTTAAATTGAATATGATTAAAATATCTTATCTAAAAAAATCTGAAAAATATCAAATTGAATACATACTTTGAAGAATTATAAAAAGAAAGTTTTTCCATACACTTTAAACAAAAGTTTCCATACACTTTAACTAAAACTGAAAATATTTTACATATGGCACATTGTAATCAAGGACGTGTACTTAATTACCGTATAGCATTATTTTCCTGTTTAAAACGGGACGCAATAATCAAGTTAACAAATGTGATGATCACTCTAATTGCAAAAGCAGAATGTCAAAACTATAAGTATCTATGTCACTTTACCGTCACTCTCACTTTAAAGCCTTCTTCCACTGGTCTGTTCAGCATCGTATAATTGAGAGATGACTGTATTTCTTAAAGAAGTTACTAGATGTATCATCTTTCCACACCCTATAGTATTTAACGAAATTCAGATTATTTTGAACGATGTAGAAAATAATCGAACATTTCTTAAAATTTAGCTCATTTAGGAATTTGAATAATTCATAAGAAAAGGAAAAAGTGCTTATTTTTTTTTTAGAAGTTAGGAAACGCGTTTTACGAATCAGAGGGAAAATGTAAAAACTTTTCATAAATGATATTAATATTTCATACCAAATAGCTTCAAAGTCTTTAAAAAACTTAGAAGAAATGCTTTTCTTTAGATTTAAAGGATATCGCAGTAGTTGTTTAGTGAGATTTTGCTGTCTAGCATCGTACCTTCAACAACAAATCAAATATTTTTAAGCTTTCATTAAAATTTATCAATAACTGCTGTATGTCTGATAAGTTGTAGAACTTCTGACTGATAAGTTTATACGGTATAGAAAATAGTCACTGCTTAGAAATATTTTCTGACTTTTATTTTTCTTACTTTTTTTGATATTTTCTTTTTTATAGTATTTGAATATGACCCTTAGGAATGAATATTTAGATATCTTTCTGCTGCATTCGAAGAATAAGAATACAATTCATAAGAAGTTGAAATGTGTTACCCAATTCCATGTATTATATAATTTTATTAATATCTTACATCTTTTCAGACACTGAAATTCCTTTTAACTAATATAATTTATTACAACGGATTGCCCAAAATTTATTACTATCATTATTTAGTATTTTGTATTCTACTGCTCTTTTTAATATTCATATGCGTCCCGATACCCTCTCTTTTCATACAATGGTATTTTGGTTTCATTATACTAATTTGAAGGAAAGTTGAATAACCTTTAAGATGTGTAGTAAACAGAAGTATTGAGAATTGCGAAGTAAATAATACTGTGATAAAACCCATTCAAATGTATCTAAGAATTTTTTTAACCCTGTTACTTGAAATAACACGAAAAATACTTTATCATAATGTTACAACATATTTTGTAGCTCTGTTCGTTTCCTCAAATTTTATTCGTTGTTCACGAAAGTTGACGCGTAGTTTCTCTTTTTCATGTATATGACGATGATCTACCAAGTGGCTAGAAGGAAATGCAGATTTTCGACATCTGACTGTCTTCGCTTAAACCTATAAATATCAGAAGTTCATTAACTAATTTGCGGTGGGTACGGAGAAATCGCTCTTATTGAAAGGACTGTATAAAAATTATTTTCACTCTTGGAGGAAGCAAATTTTATTTTGTTCACGACTTGCAATAAATATTTAGAAGTAACAGGCTTTCATTTAAAATATGTATCTACTTCAAAAATAATAATAAAAAATCTGATGTATACACCACATGACTTCCTTGCATGGAATATTAAATTATATGCAATTTTCCTGCATTTCATTTAAACATATTGAATTAACAGTTAACGAATTTTGAATTAAATCTACTTCGTCGATAGCGCATAAAACACAACAGAATAAATTCACTTCTGCCTTCACGTTATGGTAGGAAAGTTATGCCTCCTCTACTCACGTGTTACACACAGGATGATGGCTCTTCAGCCTAGGTGCCTGTTTACATGTGCTTCGCACCTGAGACTTCTGCCCTAAACACAAACGATTCAGCGTCGCTTACCTAATGCGCATGCTCTACTAATTAATTCACTTTGCAGTAAGGTAAAATTTCAAAATATTTTCATTAAAAATTGAAAGATACAGAAAAACATAAAATACCAAGTACAGTTAAAACAATTAAAAAAAACAATTTTGCAATTAAAATTACAATTTGTACGCAAAAACAAGCTAATAACTTAAATGACAATTCCAGAATGAATCAAGCATAATTTAATTCGCAATAATAAAAGAAGACGTTACTTTGTTTTTGCGAAGCTTAGTTTCTCTAGATTGGCAACAAATCCACTATTCTGCTATGCTTCAAATGTAAACAAATATGGGCGCTATCATAACCAAAAATTAGGCTTAGCTGCACTTAAAAAACTTTTAAATTGTTGATAATTCCACAATTATTGCATGCAGGTTCACTAAAGGCATAAAATCTTAACCGAAGGATAAGAACAACATAATTCAATCATTTTCAAAGCAAAAAATGCACAATTTACAAACATATAAGATAAAGAAACTGAGCTCAATGAGCCGAGTAACACAGTGGATATATATATACATGTATTTATATACTTTTGGTGCGGCCGATTGCAACCAAAATGCGAGGCCTTGGCTGACCGTTTGTGAAAAACTGTTTCTTTTTTATTTGTTTAATTTCAAATATCGTTTTAGATTTATCGTATTTGAATAGAAGGCTAATCTTTGGAATATGGTAACTGGTAGTTTGGCGACTTTTGGCGACATTTTAGTAAGGCGATAAAAATTATAATAATAATAATAATTTTATAATAATAATAATAATTTTTATTAATTTAATGTATATGTTTATTTATATTTTAATTAGTGTTCTTTAATTTATTTATATTTTAATTAAATGATAGTCATTTTGTGCATTACGCGTTTGTAACATTTTGCAAGTAAATCTGCATGGAAATAAGTTAAATATTTGACACTAAGTATTTGCAACCATTTCTAATGTTTGCCTTATAAATTCGCAGGTGACTTTTATAATGGATAATTTAGAGGGAAAAGAAAATTAATGTAATTTCTTGCATATTTTATTTATTTTATACGTGCAAATGTTCATCCTTGGAAAGGGTATATGCAAGCTGAACATATAAAAGCTTGCATAGTATACATACTTTTTAGCGATCAGGTAATTTCATATATGTCCTTTTTTACCAACTTCAAAGATTCACAAAATTTTTCTGCATTTTCGTGGAAATTTTTCTAATTTACGAGAAAAATTATTTACATGTTTCATATACAAATTTGCCCTGTAAAAACAAATTTCTGTGCACGTTTGTTCCACTACTTTTCGGAAAATTCCGATCGTGATTTTAGCTAATAAGCACTTGGAAACAATTTCGCACTTAATCTTCGTCATGATTAAGCACTTTTGTTCCATAAAAATTCTAGCATAAACGTAATTCGGCTAGCAGATTGTTGGAAAAAATGTTGAGTTAAAAAATAAAAAACTTTACTTCGTGAAAACAAAATGGCGTCCCAAAAAAAAAACTGGCAGGTTGCTGTAGCAAGGTTGTTCGCCAAATTTTCGCCAAAAAACCGCCAAGTTACCATAATCCGAAGATTAACCGAATAGAACTTGTGGTAATTCTTCAGATGCTATAATTTTTACTCACTCTGAGTTATAAAAGGAATGAGATGTAACGCTGTTAAGTGAACCTAGAGCCGAAGTGTGGCTATGAAAAAAAAATATAGTGAACTTTAAAGAGTGTATTTATTCTACTGTAGTTTATGCGCTATAGACGAAATAGATTTAAGTCAAAATTCGCTAACTGTTATTTCAATATGTTTAAATCAAATGCAGGAAAATTGCGTATAATTTAATATTCCGTACAAGGAAGTCATGTGGTGTACATATCAGACTTTTTTTTCAATTGCGAATATAAATATATTTTGTCAAAATTTATAGAATTAGGATACACACTATTTGATATACAATAGAAATTCCTAAAGAATGTAAAATTGTCTGCATAATACGGTATTCAAGCAATTTTTATCCTCCATTTGTTATGTTGCCTGGCATGAAATCCCCTTTCAAATGCATTTATCGAAAGAAAGAAAATGAATGAAAAAACATTTCTTTTTATATTTCTTCCTTTTGAATGTTGTTCAAATAATATTTTAATAAAACATTCGTATAAAAAGTATTCCTGTTGATATTGATTGCATTTTCATGCTCAACTGTACTTCAAACACGCGATAATTGTTTAGTAAAACGAAAATAACTCGTAATATGGCTGGGTTCACGACATGTTTTGTTAATAATGCGTGTGGTTAAAAAATGTGAATGTCTCCATTGTAAATTTTGTACAATCCTTTTGACAAAGTATGTCTTCATGATATGCGTTGCTAATAGCATGTGTGGTTGAAAAATTTGCAATATGTTGTAAACCTATCCTATCATTCATTTTTATCCTCAAAATGAAACGGTAGGCTGAGTTTAAGTGAACTGATTATGTAAACACTTTTTTAACAATAAAATCTATAGAAAGGGACCGGAACTTTATTCAACAAAATAAAAATAATTAATTAATGAAATAAAAAGTAGTTTAACTAAATTTTAAATTTGTAGTATTAAATATTCATCGAAGCACATTCAAATGATAATAAAAATAACGCAAATGATAAAATTAAAATTTACATTTATTTGCCATTTGAAATGTCAAATTTGGCACTTGGAAAACATTTCTTCTGTTTACACTTTTTACCTAAACGTATTGACCAATCTTAAACTTCAAGATTAAAATTCAATTAAAGTAATTCTAAAATTTTGAATTAACCAATAAATTACTTGCTTTTAACTAAAAGTAAACACATTGTGAAAGTTTTCTAAATTTTCAGAGAACATTTTCTTAGTGGCACAAAATTACAGAATAATGACATCGCAGTCTCTTTCTTTAATTTATAAAATTTTTCTTTAACCTTCAAAAACAATGTTTATGCAAAGAACTGTAAATTTATTTATTCCCTCTTGCAGCCTGATATTTGACAGCTTTTTGATTCTGATAAAGTTTCTGGCCTTGAAGAAAAATTACTACGAATTATCTTTCTCACTGATTGTAGATGCTTATCGGTCAATCTGGTCAATTTCTTTATTCAATTTTAATGTTGAAAAATTCTCTTCATATAAAATGTATTTCCAAATAATGCGATGATTACAAAATTCTTAACTAGGGGTATTTAACTTTCAATAAGAGTTAATCAAATCTGCATCTTTAAATACTTGAATAAGAATTGCATCAAACTGTAAATTAATTGCTCCATTTGTAGATTTTATACTACGTTGTTCATAATTATTTGTAATGGATGAAAATAATGTGAAGCCCAATTCTAAACCATTAAAATCTTTTATTCAAAGTATTTGTGGAACTAATATTCATTTTCCTGCGTAATGATAATTTTAATTTGAAATAATAAGGCAAGATTTAAGATGTGGAAAATGTACGAAATATTTTGAATCCAGTTGTCTTTCCTATAATTGCAGTTTATGTTTAAAAGCTTCAATGTACGAGTATGTCGTAAATTTTATTTTTCTTTCTAGGTCTTTCTCCAGAATATTTAAACGGATACTTACGTCAACAAGAAATGCTAAGTTTTTCACCCGTGTGTGATTATGCTATTCATAGTTGCTTTATGTGTGCTTTTATTTCTCGTCTAATTATTTATCTCGAAACACACATCTTTCTTTGTCCACTCTGATTGTACTTATTTTCAAGGACCTAGTTTGCAGTTTAATCTGTAAATTAAAATCGCTATGATAATGTAATTTACAACTTTAATTCAACAAGGACAATTTTCGTACGAAAGCAACACTCAAAATTGTGCACAGTTCTATAAAATAGATATTAATGTAATGCAGAGCTCACATTAACACAAATAAACAGGTCTCGCAAGTTGTAAATTCGTTATTCTCCGTCTATATGGGAATACGAAATGCGCAGCTGTGGATTCAGATAAGCAACTAGTGACTGCTGAAGGAAAGTATATATTATATCAAAAGTATCAACTCAATAGAAAAAAAAAAACAGAAACACCAGGAACACTGAAGCGGACTAAATTTATTGATTGAACCGACGGACCAATTTCTCTCACTTTATCCCTATCATGTGATATGGCATACATGTATGCAGCTTCGAAGACAAAATTTCAACTTATTCTTTGGGTCTCCTATTTTATTAATAGCAGTCGCGCAAATAAGTTAAGTCCATATCCTCTATCTCTCTAAAGTTATACGCACCGCATTTACAATAAAATATATAATTGGTATTTGCGGGTCATGTGAAATTGCTTGAGAGGCCAGATCCGGGCTTCGAGTAGCCTTAGAGCAAACTCTTGTGTACTATGATCGACGAAAGCGGATCTCTGATTCTGTGAGTATTTTAGTAAGCGCTTGCTATGTTTTCCTCTTTTCTCTAGTTGCTATTCCTTTACACAATATTCACTTCCTGTGACATCCTTAAAGGAGCCAAACTGTCGCCCGAAGGCTGTTCTCCGAACATTCCCCTAAAGTAAGCAATTATGAATATTAAAATGCCCAGGAATAAGATAGAATTTAATTTGAGAGTATAAATAAATTAACGTTATGTGCCATTATTTTTTGCATGGCAATGCGGAAGGAAGCGTTCGTTAGTTTTAATTTTTACTTTAAGGCATCAATATATCTTAGTTTTTTAATTCCTCGTACGAAGTAAAGGAAGTACTGTAATAGCAGAACATTTCAGGTTTCCGATTTTCACGGAAATATTTTTTTTGCGTAACGTCGGTAGGTACGGACAGAATAAGTAGGACTCTTTATTCTAAAATGATTTGTAAAATGGATTCAAAATGAATTTTTTTCATGACGTCTGTACGTACGTATCTCGAATAACTCAAAAATCATTATCCGTAGAACGCTGAAATTTTGCATGTGGGACTGCTCTCGTGTGCAAAATTAAGAGAATTTGCAAATCATGCCTAATTTCATTAATCATGCCTAATGCCAGTATTGAACCAAAGGTGCAAATTATGTTGAAAAAGTATGCAAATATTTATAGTCGAATACGTAGACGTACATTTGCGTGTTTGTGGAGGGGATATAAGCGCATGAGGGATTTCGGTGCTTTGTGAGCAGGATAAACACCGGGATAAGCAACGGAAGCATCTAAGCATCACTGCTGTGTGTGCTCGCACTCCTTCACGACATTACTCGAGTTTCTCTGAAGAGTTGGAAAAATTTTATGAGGTATCAGGTAAAATGAGTAGCTACGGATGGATATGGGTAACGGAATGAGATGGGAATTATTGGTAGATTACAGGCAGATCCGTCACAAGTGCAAGTGGCTACAGAGCTCAGTGTAATGCCTAGTGTAGTCTGCAATTTGTAGAAACAGTTTCAGGACACTGGAGTCATATCGCAAAGACCTAGACAAGATCCCCACAACGGCGAATGAGGATCGTTATTTGGCACTTTCAGTGCGGCGACACATGACTGCTACAACTTCACGGATCATATATGAGCTATATACTGATACTGAAACCCGATTTTTACGGTTCTACAGCTGCTAGAAGGCTTCATGAGATAGGGCTGTATCTCAGAAGGCCGGCTGTTTGCGTCCCGCTCACTGCAGTTCAAAAGACAGCGCGTTTAGGATGGTGCAGATTTCAATGTCTCGGAACATGTGCATTGGACCAGACTTCAATGGATCACCATGCTTATTACAGATGAAGTCTGAAACATTCTGTAGGTACCTGTACCTGGAGAGAGCATGGAACAGGATACTATTGTCCTCAAAGGAAAAGGAAATTACGGTGGTGGAGGTGTAATGGGTATGCATTATATTGAATGGCCGTACATCCCTGTATGTATTTGACAGATTGCATGACTGCTATGAGATATAGAGAGGAAATCTTGGAATCTTATGTTCGACTTCTCAGAGGCGCAATTGGTTCTGGTTTCCTATTAATGAACGACAATGCTCGTTCATACATAGATCAACTGGTTGATGACTGCTTGGAAAGCAAGGATATTCGCAGCATGGATTGGCCAACCAGATCTCTTGACCTTACCTCCATGTTTCATGTCTGCAACACACTTGGCAATTTCATCTCGCCATTTCCCTCCGAGAACTTTCCCGGAGTTTAAAATGGCCTTGCTGCAAGAGTGAGATCAAATAGCTTTTGCCATATCACTTCGGTTGGCAAATGTTGCCGGTATGACAATCTTCTAGAGTTCGACGAGTGCCGAAACTAATAATACCCCTTTCAGGCCCTTATAGGTTTTTAGATATTCCATTATGTTGTACCGGAAATTTCTCTTTTCAGCTTAGGAACAGAGAAGTAAAAATTCAGTTATTTGTTGGTGCTGTGATATTGTATATTATGTGGTAGACGCATTTAATTTCTCTATCTTTAATTCCGAACAGGGTTATGTCCTAGGAGACAGTATGCAGTTCGTTAATTTTAAAGTTCAAGGAAAAATTTTATTTCCATAGAAAAACTAATTCAAATATGTAAAGGTCTGTAATTAATGCTGCATAATGCCGTGTGATGGTAGGCAACCTATGCTGCGCTAGATGGCCACTAATATTTTCGAGCACTAAGGGCCGGTTGCTGTCACTACGCGTTAAGGCACAGACTTGCTTAAATCGTTTCGATGAGCTGTTAGTCGATCCACAAATTTCTGGACATGAGCAGCTCTGACTGGGTAATGGTCTCTACAAGTTGCTTGATCGGCTGTCTCGAATTTCATAAAGCGCTTTTTGACATTTTAATTTGTAAGGTTTTAGTTAAACTAACCAAGTTTAATTTTAATTTAAATCTGTCTATCTCCTCTCTGCTTCCACTTCCCGTCAGAAGAAGCGCGCGGTTTCAGCTTATGCTAATTTTGAAGTACAGCCAAGTACTATTTAAGCCAGAGGTAGAAACCTCTCGGTGTGAGAGAGCTTAGTCTCAGATCACGGTCACGCCGCTCAACGTTCGTCTGACCAGCTAGCAGTTTAAATTTATAAGCCATAGTGCTTACTACGTGATTGCATTGTAAAACAATTTGAAGTGCGTTAGTATTAGTATATCTTGCTACGCACCATTAAGTGAGAGGCCAACTTCCGCGAATTGCTCTGCGAAGCAAAGTTTAAGTTCTATTTTAATTTATTTAAATTTATTTGATTGTTAAGTTCGACCCAAGTGCGGTCTTTTACGTTCTGTATCTCTCCCGAGTTGGGAAGTTTGTATTTAATAGTGATTTAATAAAAGAGGATTTCAAATCCCTTCACGTGCAGTTACTATCTAGCCCAGCAGTTACATCAGAACATAGCGTACCTTCCGCTCCCTGTTCCAGTTCAGGACT
>KK119650.1:367530-381747 GCA_000611955.2 Stegodyphus mimosarum
CGAAGCAATGGCCGAAGAAAGACGTGTCTCCAAAAGCGAGCGGTGAACGAAGGGAATTTAATAGAAGAACAAGCAAAGATTCCGAGGGCAACCAAAATAAGAAGAATTTAAACTAAGATGGATTTCTTCAAGGAAGGTGAAGAAGTCCGAAGCAGCGCAAAACCCTTCCAAAATCAATTTAAACACCGTGGTCGTGAAGAATTTGAGTTTGCCGAAGATTGAAGTTCTAATCAACAACATACCGGCGACAGCCCTCTTGGATACAGGAGCCCAAAGCAGCTTCGTATCGGAAAGATTCTTTAAAAAGCACTTTCGACGTTACAGAATTTTTAGTGTAAGAGACACGGATGTCATAGCGGCCCAAGGAGAAAAATGTAGATGTTTAGGAAAATTATTCTAGGTGTGGACTTTTTTAGTTTGGCAGAAGCAAAAATTGATTTTAAAGGGGGAGAGTTGACGTTAAATATGAAGCCAATCGAAATGAAGAATGATAAGCCCCCGCAGATGGACTTGGAACATTTACCAGCAGAAGAAAAAGAGAAAATCCAAGGACTGGTAAGTAATTTTGCGAATTTATTTAGTGATGTACCGGGTTTTACACAGGTGGTGAACCACGACATTGACACGGGGGATGCTCAGCCAGTTAGGCAAAAGCCATATAGATATGATAGGGTCAAAGAAGAAATAATTGAACATCATATTAATGAAATGTTAAAAAATAAAATAATAACTCCTATTTCGAGTGCATATGCGAGTCCGGTGGTTTTATGTAAAAAGAATAATGATTACCCGATTACGCACCCGAAGCGGTGGCGTTTTGCTATAGATTATCGCAAGTTAAATTCAGTTACAAAATATCCTGTATATCCGTTGCCGATAATTGAAGAAATTATTCGAAATATTTCGTCTACAAAATACATGACTACATTAGATCTCACGAGTGGCTATTTTCAGATTGGGGTAAAACCCGAGGACGTACACAAAACCGCGTTCATAACGAAATCTGGTACGTACGCATTTCTTAGAATGCCGTTCGGATTATCCGGCGCGCCGGCAACGTTCCAAAGATGTATGGACATCGTCTTAAGACCAGTCCTTGGTAAAAGCACTTTCATATATTTAGACGATATTATAATTACGAGTAGTACTCTAGAACAACACTTACAAGATTTAAGAAAAGTATTTTCATTGTTAAACGAAGCTGGTTTAAAGATAAATGCGTCTAAATGTAAATTTGCCGCAAAAGAGTTACGTTATTTAGGATTTAAAATTTCCCAAAAGGGAATCGAAACGGATCAGTCAAAAATAGTAGCCATTAGAAATTATCCTGTTCCTAAAACAGCGAAGAAATTATCGTCGTTTCTCGGGATGTGTTCATATTACCGGGCTTTCATTAAAGACTTTGCAAAAATAGCTGAGCCACTGCTAAAGTTGAAAAGAAAAAAAGCTAGGTTTTCGTGGTCAGCAGAAGCCAACTTGGCGTTTCAAAAATTGAAAGACGCATTGACTCAAGCTCCCGTCTTAAAATTTCCAGAAGGGGATAAAGGATTAGAGATTTCAGCGGACGCTTCAGATTTCGCGATTGGTGCAGTGCTTTCCCAAAATGGTCAGCCCGTGGCTTTTTTCAGCCGAACATTAAATGAAACCCAAAGAAACTATTCCGCAACAGAGAGAGAAACTCTCGCAGTGTTAGCATCAGTACAGAAATTTCGTGTGTTCTTTGGAAGTTCTCCAGTAACTGTATATACCGACCACGCGGCGGTCACTAGACTCTATTCTGGAAAAAATTTATCACCCAGATTAATAAGGTGGGCTCTCAAATTACAGGAATATAACCTAATAATTAAACATACGCCGGGAAAGGAAAATGTTGTGGCAGATGCTTTAAGCAGAATTAACTTAGATGAAAATGGAAGTGTAATTAAGATAGCCATGTTAACATCCAAAGTATTAGATTCTCGTGAAACAGTAATAGCCGAACTCAAAAAAGATCCGGAGTTCAAAAATATATACAATTATTTGGCCGACCCTGAGAATTTCAATCATCCGGATATTGTGCCGATAAGAAATAGGGCCGAAAATTACGAATTAATTGACGGACTGTTATTCTATACGAAAGCTACTAATGAGAATCATGAATATAGACCGGTTATCCCAGCTAGCATGAGGTTGAATGTATTAGAAGAGTTGCATGATTGTGCCATTTCGGCTCATTTAGGTATAAGAAAAACTGTTCAGAGAGTTCGCGAGGCAGTTTTCTTTCCAGAACTGCAAAAGTTTACTAGGGCGTATGTCCAGTCGTGCCCAACATGTCAATTAAATAATTATGTTAATTTCCGCCCGGCCGGGTTCCTAAATAGTATTAAATCAGAATTCCCAAATCAAATAATAGGCATCGATTTACTTGGACCTTACCCTCGAAGTAAAGTTAATAAAAGCCGATATCTTTTAGTTATAGTGGATCATTTTAGCAAATGGTTAGAGTTAATTCCGTTAAAACGCGCGTCTGCAAAAATTGTAGTAGATTCAATTCTAAATAAGTATATTTTAAAATACGGGGCGCCCCTAAAAGTTATTTCAGACAATGGTCCTCAGTTTGTTAGTAAAATGTTTGAGGAAATGTGTGCAAAACTGGGCATACGTCATCTAAAGATGGTCCCGTATCGTCCGCAGTCAAACATAGCGGAACGGGTGAATAGAAATGTAGTGAAAATAATTCGAAGTTATGTGAAAAACTATCACTCTACCTGGGATAGCCATATAAATGAATTTGCATTTGCCCTTAGGACCGCCAAACACGATACTACACAAAAACCCCCGCTGAACTCTTCTTAGGAAGAAAAATCTTGACCCCCCTAGATAAACTGTTCTTTGTACAGGAAAGGGCAGAAGAATTTAAAATGAGTGATATACAAAAGTTGATACGGGAAGCGACGGGAAATATAGAAACGGCCCAGAGAAAACAAAAATTATATTATGACCTAAAAAGAAGAGAGGTCAAGTACAATGTGGGAGATGAAGTGTTGAAAACGAGGCATAACTTGTCAAATGCCCCAGAAGAAAAGGTGGGGAAATTCTTTCCGCGTTTTGAAGACCCATTCATAATTGAAAACATTACAGGGGCAGTGGTTATATTGAAAAGAAATGATGGACAAACACTCAAAGCGAATGTGGATCAAATCAAGCCATACTATAATAGAAATAAAACGCCAATATTTAAAGATTTGTTTTAGGATCCGAGGCAATCGACTAGCCAGGAAGATGTACTTCAGCAAAAACAGCAGGAACCAGCTACAACGGCATCGAAAGGTCAGAAAAAGAAAGCTCCCCCTCAACAAAGAAATAAGAACCAAAAACGTGGTTTCAAAAGAAAGTCTCACGATGCAGGTGACCAGATCTACGAACGGAACTACGAGCGTACCAAGAGAAGAAAGCAGAATGGGCAAGGAAAGCCCAATGTATCCAAAAGAACTATGGAATCATCAGACACATGCCTGAGAAGCAAGAAACGTAGATTGCAGCCTGAGAATCAACTACCCGAATACAGCAGAAACCAGGACAAGCAACGAACAAGGAACCAGGAGAGAAGGGCCCAGTCCACCAAACGTCCAGCGGAGGAACCTCCTCTACAAGGAAAATTTCCTAGGATACAACGACAGAATTTCAAAAGGAAAAGAGATGAGCCACCTCCCAAGGACCAAAAACCAAAATCCAGGAGACTCAACCAAGCTACAACGTACTCGACTTTCAAGGATTGGGCCAAGAAAAGGATGGACGATCATAATAAGATAAGTACAATTTCGTATTCAAAAGTTTAGTTAATTTTTGAGTATACTGCAAGTTGCAGGGCCGATTTTACCTAAAGCGAGGTTGAATTTTACGCCAAGTGGGCGATAAGTTCTCATATTGAAAGTAAAATGTTTTGTTAAAAGAATTTATAATTCATTAAAGATTTAAAATTACTTAATGTTTGTAAATAGATTAATTTTGTAAAAGCAATGAATTGCTGAAAAAGAAAATGTTAACTAAATGATTTTGTATGACGCTTTGTCGAAAGACTTGTAAAATGTCTAGAATGAAAATCGGAAAATTGAAAAACACGATTTAGTCTGTGGACTATCATTTCAATGTAATTTGATATTTCAAGAAAGTACCTTGAGAACGGAATAGGAAGCACTTGCTGTAAGCTTAGAAATTTAACCTATATTTGCATTTCATGATTGCTATGAAATAGTTAATGTGTTATGAAATGTAACAAATAATATTATGCTAGCAATGCACGATAAGTGCAATATCAATGTGAATGTTGTGTGCAAACTGCGAATTGTATGCATAAAAAGTTAAAGATTGAGTAATTTTAGAATGCAAGTGTTAATTAGGCTCTCCACCAAATACACTTAAAGTGTTAGACACAAAGCTAGTGAGAACCTTAGGTTTAGCTGGTTATAGGGCGTTTTTTCAGGTCTCGTATGTCAAGTTCTAACTAATGTTAGTCGATCGTAGGTGGAAGAGTTGAACACCCCCCGAACACAGAAAACCCGCAATGGCGGTTTGCTTTGCATCCAACACCGGTGAGAGGGCATTGGGGGAAGAATTTAATTGTGCTTGAATGATAATGTGTGTGTGCGAATTTACACAGGTAAAAATAAGGATTTGTACCACCTAGAATTACTCTGTTATGATATCGTACTAAAATTGTTTTCCTTCCAGATTTTGCTGGAAGGAGTAAGACTTTTTAGAAGAATAAGACTTCTTAAGAAAGATGTTGAAGACTGTTGTTCAAGAATATTTCGCCTGTATTTTTCACAAACATATATTGCCTTGTAAGAGTTGGCCTAAGTTTAGAACAGTTAAATTTTGACTATTTTAGAATTGCGAGTTTCAACATGGTCCGTTTGGACCAAAGTAGTTTAACTATCGCAATTCTGGCGGGAAGTTTGTAAGGTTTTAGTTAAACTAACCAAGTTTTATTTTAATTTAAATCTGTCTATCTCCTCTCTGTTTCAACTTCCCGTCAGAAGAAGCGCGCGTTTTCAGCTTATGCTAATTTTGAAGTACAGCCAAGTACTATTTAAGCCAGAGGTAGAAACCTCTTAGTGTGAGAGAGCTTAGTCTCAGATCACGGTCACGCCGCTCAACGTTCGTCTGACCAGCTAGCAGTTTAAATTTATAAGCCATAGTGCTTACTACGTGATTGCATTGTAAAACAATTTGAAGTGCGTTAGTATTAGTATATCTTGCTACGCACCATTTAGTGAGAGGCCAACTTCCGCGAATTGCTCTGCGAAGCAAAGTTTAAGTTCTATTTTAATTTATTTAAATTTATTTGATTGTTAAGTTCGATCCAAGTGCGGTCTTTTACGTTCTGTATTTCTCCCGAATTGGGAAGTTTGTATTTAATAGTGATTTAATAAAAGAGGATTTCAAATCCCTTCACGTGCAGTTACTATCTAGCCCAGCAGTTACATCAGAACATAGCGTACCTTCCGCTCCCTGTTCCAGTTCAGGACTTAGAACTTGAGGATAAGAACCCGATTACAGACTGTACTTATGTTTCCAAAAATGATGCACAGAACACTAAGTCCTGGTAAATTGAAGCCTACTTTAATCTTTTAAACACTTCTCGCTTTACCGCAGCTCGAAGTCGCCGGAAAGAGCTTCGAAATCTGTCTTCTGGTTTCCGGAAAGAGTTGAAGTGTATCCGCTGCGTCTGATCTCAAAGAAATGGTGAGACGACAGGCTTTAGCTCGGAATCCCATCCATTGGCGTTTGCACTATAAAAATCTGCATCTTCCACGCTTGCCAGAAGGTTTTTCCATCAAATGTAGATAGCTTAAAAGAAGGTTAGTACGACATACGTTAGAATTGTGACCAGCTGTCGCTATGGATTTCTTTAAAGTGTCAACTTCCTTGGCGACAGCAGCAAAACCTTTGTCAGCAATTTGTTGTTCGGCAGCAGAAATTCGTTATTCGATTTATTGTTCGGCAGCAAAATTTTTTCTTGAATATCCCCAATTCTATCTTCAACCGTGTTTATTCTACTTTCCATTGCCTGAAATTTTTTTTCGCCTTATGGAAGAAAATTCTCTTGACTTGTTTCTTGGTCCGCTTTCATCTCTTCTTTAACAGACTCCTGGGCCGCTTTCATCACTTATTTAACGAAGTTGACGACCCCTTCTATCTTTTGCTTGACAAAAATTATTGTATCAAAGGAAACACTTCACAGTTCTGGAACTTTCCACAAAAATATTCGTACACAAAAATATTCATAGTGTCACAGAGTACAATCAGTAATTACGGTTCAAACGACTAAGAACGTTAAACCCAATGCAATGCTAAGCGCATTTAAAGAGCGAAGCTCACATGGAAATACCTCAATACTCTGAAATCACGCTGAACTAAAACTAACTGAGAAACACATGTTATCTCCTGTCTTATATAGTATTTCCCAGCCGCCAAGAAATCTCTGGTATCTATCACTTCTCGACTTTACTGGAAGGAATATGAGGGCCAGAAACGGTTATAGTTACACATCTAGATTAATTACATTTATTGGCTCTGACTCCAAAGTATAATATAACAATCCTTATAATTATAATTCCGTTTCATGAAAAAACGTTAATCCACTTTTTAAATCGAAAATAATCTTTATTTCGTTTTTAGAAAATTCAGAACAACTCTTTAGAACGATGACAACAACAATCTACTGTTGCCATTCCAAGAACAACAAAAATTGAATAATCTTTTTGTTGCCATTCTCAAAACAACAAAAAATAAATAAAACAATATTAATCAGTATTTAAAGTTTCTGTATAAGTTCAAGCCACAACAGTACTCCCTTCCCAGTAACTAAATTACGGTACAGTGTATACACTTTAAAACACACTTTTTACAAAAAAAAAAAAATATTATTGATGCATGTTAATGCTAATCCCGAAATCGCACAGGGGGTTTTATTGTCCGTCCTGTACGCGACTGTTTTGCAGGACACTTTTTAATTTTAGGAGGTAAGTCTGTTTGAGGTTTGACAGGTTGTCTTATTGACGTTGTTGTTTGCTTCGTAGTAATGTCTGGTGTTTGCAAGAAATACGCAGGCTTTAATCTATCAACAGACACTGTAACATCTTTGTGATTGATTTTTACTGTAAAATATTTTTCTTTTCTGTGAACCACTTGAAAAGGACCATCGTAAGGGGGTTCTAATTGCTTTTTAACTCTATCTTTGCGAATAAACACATGTGATGTTGTTTTCAAGTCTTTAGGGACGAATATTTTTTGGACATATTTATCGGATACTGTTCTTGGTCCAATTTTTTCCATAATTTCTTTTAGCTGCTTGACAAAAATATCAGGTGGTGTAGGAGTTGTGCTATCGTGGAAAAATTCTCCAGGTAATCGTATATTTTGGCCATACACCATTTGAGCAATGGTATATGCAGAGTCTTCCTGCATAGCTGTGCGTAAGCCAAGGAGAACAGTTGGAAGTGTTTCACTCCAGGCCAGGCTATTGTGTGCCATAAGTGCGGTCTTGAGAGATCTATGGAGGCGTTCTACCTTCCCATTTGCTTGGGGGTGGTAAGCCGTTGTATGTTGCAATTTTATTCCACACATTTTTGATAGGTTGTTGAACAACTCTGAACTAAACTGCGTTCCACGATCTGTAACTAGGCGACATGGCGTCCCAAATCTTGAAATCCAATTAGAATAAAATGCTTTAGCAACTGTGTCTGCTGAAATGTTGTTAAGTGGAATCACTTCCATCCAGTTAGAGTACCGGTCAATGCAAGTGAGACAGTAAATATTCCCATTTGATGGTGGCAGGGGTCCAATGATATCAATATGCACATCACAAAATCTTTCTGAAGGCAGTTGAAAATCACCGAAACTTGATTTTGTGTGTCGATTAATTTTACTTTTTTGGCAAGCCATGCAAGATCGAGTCCAAAGTTGTACATCTTTACGGATATTTGGCCAAATAAATTTAGATGTTAAGAGCTTTACAGATGACTTAATACCAGGATGAGCTACGTTATGCATTTGATGAAATATTTTCTTGCGATAACTGTCAGGGATATATGGTCTTATATTATTCGTTGAAGTTTCACACCACAAAGACTTCCCAGAAGGTAGCGGATACTGCTTGAAGTTCAGGGAAATTGCTGATGTCTTCAAATTTTGCAATTCTTTATCCACAATTTGTTCATCTGCAATTTTGTCATAGTCGATCAAAGAAATTTCTTCAATTCTCGATAAAGTATCTGCAACGATGTTGTCTCGACCTTCTATGTGCTGTATATCAGTTGAAAATTGAGAGATGTATTGCAAATGTCTAAGTTGACGAGGTGATGCTTTTTCTGGCTTTTGTTTAAATGCAAAAATTATGGGTTTATGGTCTGTGAATATTTTAAATGTTCTTCCTTCCAGTAAAAACTTGAAGTGTTTGATGGAGAGGTAAATTCCTAGTAACTCTCTATCGTAAGTACTGTAATGCTTTTGTGCTTCGTTTAGTTTTTTGGAATAAAATGCGATAGGTTTCCATCCGTTATCTTCAAATTGTTGAAGTACCGCTCCAATCGCCGAGTCTGAAGCGTCTGTATATAATGACAGAGGTAGTTCATGATTCGGGAATGATAAGAGTGTTGTATTGACTAAATCATCTTTGCATTGCTGAAATTGTTTCTTAGCTTCATCTGTCCACTGGATTTTCCGTTTATCTTTTTTCCGGGCTCCCTTAAGGTAGTCATGTAGGAGAGATTGGTTTTTTGATGCATTTTTTAAATATCGCCGATAAAAATTAATAAGGCCTAAGAATGTTCTGAGTTCATGAATGGTTGTTGGAAGTTTGTAATTAACAATAGTTTGGACTTTTTCAGGTAAAGGTCGTGATCCTTGAGGAGTAATTAAATAACCTAAGAATTCTATTTCTTGTGTGCCAAAGATGGATTTGGAAACGTTAATGCGGAGTCCATAGGCATTTAATCGTTCAAACACTAGCTTCAAATGGATTCTGTGTTGTTCTTCATTAGCAGATGCTATCAGAATGTCATCTAAATATGGGAAAGCGAAATTTAGACCAGAAAGAACTGTATTTATAAATCTTTGAAACGTTGCTGGTGCATTCTTCAAACCAAAACTCATAACATTAAATTCATACAGTCCAAAAGGAGTGATAATAGCAGTTTTGCATCTGTCTTCTTCGGCAATCGGCACTTGATAGTAGGCTTTAAATAAATCTATTTTGGAATAAATATTAGTACCTTTTAAAATATGATGGAAGTCCTCTATCCTAGGAATAGGATATCTATCAGGAACTGTTCTATCGTTGAGCTGTCTATAATCTCCGCATGGGCGAAGAGAACCATCTTTTTTTAGCACCACATGCAGAGGACTTGCCCATTGAGAACTCGAGGGTCTTATTATGTTATTGTCCAACATGAATTGGAACTCTTGCTTAACTACTGCAAGCTTTCGAGGATCCAACTGTCTTGCTTTAGAATGCACAGGTTGACCATGTGTTATGATATGATGTTGAACATTATGTTTTAAACCTGATAAGAATAAATTTGGTTTGCATAAGTCTGGGTATTGTTTTAGAAGAGTATTAAATTTTGTTGAATGGGTTACTGTAACGATATCACTATTTTCACTGATGCAAGCAACTTCACCAGTTACCTTTAGCTGAGTTACTCCATCAATCAGTTTTTTGCCATGTAAATCAATTATTAATTTAAATTTATTAAGGAAATCAGCTCCTAAAATTCCTTTATTAATTTTGGCCACTATAAATGGAAATTGGAATTCACGCCTAAGTCCCAAATCAAGTGTTAACGTTTTTATACCATATGTTTCGATTTCGGTACCATTCGCAGCATACAACTTGAAATACGCGAATTGTTTGTCTTGTGCTGATCCAGGTAAAATGCTAACATCGGCACCGCTATCCACTAAGAAACGCACTTTCGATTTTTTATCTCTGATAAATAGGCGAAATTGGCGACATTCTGGAACATTATCGGCAGTAGAGCTTGCCGCCTGTCCTACTGCGCATTGTCGTTTCCCTGATTGGATGACCTATCAGTTGACCAACTGCACGGCTGAGTACATTTATCCTGATGACATTTGTTACCGAAACGGAAATGATAAAAACAATATTTTCCTTTAGGATTAAATCTTTTCCTAGAAGTACTGCGAGATCGTCTGTGAGATGGAGAGTTGTTCCTAAATCGTGGTCTCGATATGTGATGAATAGTCATTTCGGCAATTCGCTGTTCAAGGGATTGAAGTTTCATTAACAGTTCTGTATTCGAGCAATTACCAGCTGTTGATACACCAGAAATCTCTTTAGAAGGCGTCATATCTGAAATTTTGTCAGCCATGATCGCCAGCTTGGGTAATTCTTCATCACTAACAAGTATTATATTACGCATAGAATCCGGCAATTTTTCTAACCATAACGTTTTAATTAAATTTTCGGACACATCCGATGTTGCAACAGATTTTAATTTTTGTAATAATTGACTGGGTTTTAAGTTGCCTAAATCGATTCCTGTGAGAAGTTTTTTAATTCTAGTACTTTCGCTTTCTTTAAATAAATCCAGAAGCCTTGTTTTGGATTCCGTATATTTAGTAGCGGAATTACTTGTTACGATATCCCAGATGTTCTCAACATATTTCGGTTCTAACTGTGATACTATATAGTTAAATTTCGTTTCTTCAGAAACAATTCCATTTATCTTAAACTGAGCCTCAACTTGAAAAAACCATATTTCTGGGCGATCCAACCAAAATGGAGGAATTTTGACACTTACCTTACACAGTTCGTGTGCAGGATCTTCCACAGTTTTATCGTTTTCAGACATATTCACTTAAAAATCAAAACTCCAAGTCACCAGTTATTGGCTCTGACTCCAAAGTATAATATAACAATCCTTATAATTATAATTCCGTTTCATGAAAAAACGTTAACCCACTTTTTAAATCGAAAATAATCTTTATTTCGTTTTTAGAAAATTCAGAACAACTCTTTAGAACGATGACAACAACAATCTACTGTTGCCATTCCAAGAACAACAAAAATTGAATAATCTTTTTGTTGCCATTCTCAAAACAACAAAAAATAAATAAAACAATATTAATCAGTATTTAAAGTTTCTGTATAAGTTCAAGCCACAACACATTTATTTAGTCACAATATCAATTACAATTACACATGGGAGAACCGAAGGTCGCCGAATGGTCGCCAACGTTGGCGACTTTTAGCGCTTTCTCGCCAAACTGACAAAATTTCGTCGACAAAACAAAAATTAGTCTCACTTATTTAGCGAAATTGCTATTTACTGAATATTAAATACACTTGATCCTGTATTCTTATTTTTCTGGCACAGCTTCCAGCTTCGTCTCTTTAGATTTTCATGTTACATTATACAAAAAAAAAAAAAAAAAAAAAAAAAAAAATTTCACATATAATTTCACTAAAATTATTTGCATATGTACAAATTGTATTATTACTCGGATAAATGATAAATACTAATTGATATTATACATAAATTTAGGATTTAAAAAAAATTAAGAATTTTTGCAAAAAAGGTAATGGCATATATAAATGACAATAGACATGTAATTGGAATTTTGAATTGATTTGGATTGTATATATATATTTTGTGATTTGCGTTCAAGGGCTTGTGTTGTATTGTGCGTTAGAGCTTTGTATTCTAAGTTTGTTTTTACGATATGAATTTCACCAATGTTTTAAAACTTTGCGGCATGGTGTTGTGCCCTTTCGTTTGTATGGTGTGATTGTTTATTGTGTCTGTGTTGTGTTGTTAATATGTGTTTTCTTCCTTATTTTAATTTGTTTTTAATAACACAGTTTTTTTTATTTAGTTATATTTAGTTTTTTACTTTCCTGTTGGGCCGTCTATCCAGCTTTTTTAATATAAGATAAAAGAAAGGAAAGTGAGAAAGAGATTGAGAGAGAGGGGTTAAATTGATACTGATTTGTAGTGGCAATCATGCTGGATGTGATTAAGCTGTTTGTGATGTGAATGAAACACCCCTTTTTGATCATAAGATCATTTCGTGATCAGGCGGATTGGGGTGTTTTCAGCAAACGTACATAAATTTAGGACTGTAACAAGTGAGTAATCAGAGTTTGTTATCAATTAATAACGAGGAACGTCTGTTTGAAACCATTTGAAATGCAAGTAGGCCGTGTAGATGCTACTAGAAATATTATACAACATTTGTTATTAGCAAGGTTGAAATACCTTGCTGAATACATACACATATGTGTAATATTTGACAACAATACACATTTGACAGAGGCTTATTAGATATGCGTTTGGAAGCAATGTTGCTAGTTCTAAAACTTCCAGTGGTATCACATATTACCAGTATCATTCCCTCCACAGTACCTATGTTTACTCCCACATATCATAATTTTGCTGAACACAAGTGGCATTAAGAGAATAAACATTATTTAAGATTAACGCATACCTAGCGCTGTTGTTTAATTTATTTGCAACTGTGCCTAGTGCTGACGCCGAGTATAAATACGTCTGTCTACTCTGTCAACTATGAGATTCTTTTTGAAACAGACACATCAGACTTCTGCTCACACCATCATGTGAGGCGATCAGAACTCTGTTATCTCGCTCCTCCATCGCTAGTTGTCTTTACTCTCACATTATCTGATCTCAACTAAGTTTTTGCTAACGTTATTTTTTGAACTATTTCGAAATTTTTCTGTTTCTGAATCTGAGTTGACTTTTGTTGCATTGTTTTTCATAGTTGCATCATTGTGTTCTGTTTTCCTGATTCCATTTGTACATAGCATCTTATATGTTGTATTTTATCACCATACCTACTCGATCTTGTACTTCAATTGTCTTTTCTTCACTCGTCAGGTTCTGAGATTTTATGATTTTTCCCCTTGCTCCTTTTTGGCACATCTTTCCTTTTTTTTCCTACCCTCCGATTTCTCTTCTGAGATGTTTCCACGGCCAGAATTCTCTACGTCATGTGCCTTCAGACTTTTCTTCATGAACCGGCATCATTGCATCTCGGAATAGCCCACTATAATAAGCAGTCTAAGTCTGCCGGTCTGTCTCACGCACTCAAGTGTCTCTTCAGTTGGTTAAACGAATATGAAGGATCTGTTTATAATTATAAGCCGAGATATATTTTATTTTATTCTAAATGCTCATTAATATGGCAGGAAATAAAGTTCGGTTTGGAATAAAAATAATATATTCATTCCTGGGAATGAACTTCTCAATGAAATAGTTGTAGAGTGTAAAGACTGTGCTTTATAGTGATTTTAATAATTGCAAAGGTAATTTCCGTGCAGCAAGTTATATTTGAATTACTTAATTTTTAGTTGAACTAATTGACATTAAGGATCCGTTTTTCAAATGATAAATTTAACAAAGTAAAACTTGGAACGTTTTGCACTATATGCAGTAAAATGCTTCATATCATGTCAACATATTTTAATTCAAATAAATTCAACCTTACATCAAAAATAATAAATAAAGTCATATTTCAGTAGTGAAATAATCGCTAACATGTGATTTGTATTGATTTCGTAAATGTGACTTTATAGAATATATAAAATTCATAAATTAATAACTTACTTTATAGATTATTTTAAGTTATAAATATCTTGCTGTAATACTTATGAAAAAATATTTTAAGTATTAATTATTTTAACAAAATTTTAAACAATAATTTAGCACGTGTTTTTAGTACTACTTAAATTTAACAATTCAAAAGTACTTATGTATTAAGTTTATATTTCATCAGATGCATCTACCTCCCATTAATCTATTTAGATAAAATAAAGAAATGAAACATTACAAAATAAGTCATATGCGGACCTCAGATTCTTGAAAGGAAAGATTTAATCCCTTTTCATTCTAAAAGTAACGCTGATGAACTATGAAAAAAGTGCTAAAACGATCACGTCTAAATGCGGTCAAATCACAATGTTTCCCGCTGATGAACTATGAAAAAAGTGCTAAAACGATCACGTCTAAATGCGGTCAAATCACAATGTTTCAGGGACGTCGACAAATTACCAAGATGCAACGGCAAATATTTTGCTTCTTCGCTACATTGTAAAGACGTCGTAAAAGTTAGCATGATCACTTTGAAAACCTCTCGAACTAGTTTGCATCGTCTTTACTACGTCATGTGCTACTTGAGTCACAGGCCGCT
>KK119650.1:381779-405192 GCA_000611955.2 Stegodyphus mimosarum
GAAAGCTGTGCTGGATTTTGTTGTGGCTAACGTCAAGTCTAGAAACCAGTGTCCACATATAGAGACAATATCTCCGCAAATCTGTTAAAATTAGCGTGCATTGTTTTACATCTTTTCTTGGTTTGCAGTTTTAGATTTGATTTTGTGCTGAAATGATAATTCTATGACCCCTTAGACATATCTTCTCTTACTTTCTAATCCTTTATTATTTGCGCTGCGGCTGCATTAGATAGAATTAAATCGATTCAAGGCTCTGCTCATGGGGTCAAGAATGTAGGAGGAGAGTCCATGAGGTTAAGGATGCAAAGGCAGTGTGAAGCTGCAAAGTCTTGTACAAGTTTTCCTCTATCATTTTCAGTACATTCACTCCAGAGAAGACTTGATGCATTGAAGTCGTCACTATGATACGAAAATTGTCTTTAGCTATGCAATGTTGAACTACTTGCTCGATTTCATTAAGTACTGAATCAACGGAGGCCACTAAATTAAAGCCAAAAGAAAGGAATTGCCATTTGCGCTTAATTTGACAGTTATCGGGTGTTGCGTGGCAAGGAATAAAGATAGTAGTATGGAGTTTTATCAAACTATAGAAGCTAGTCCATTTGCACAGAGAAAAGAGTTGACAAAACCCCCATACCAAATATTCTATTTTGTTGAGAATAAGGTTCCTGGATAAAGCCGCTTTCCATATCATTTTCTTCGAACATCTGGAAAAAGTGACTTGTAGCAGATCTTAAACTCTGAAGATATCCCTGAGCAAAGTTCCGGTAGTTGTCGAATTACGAGTGCATTATTGCCATTTACAAATTTGTTCTTTCCCTGGTTTATACCGACGATTGAATTCATTTATGCAAAGCCTGCTTGTAGGTGTAATAAGTACGGGATTTCACCGGATGATCGATTGCGTAGTCAGTGCTCAGGTTCGTGTCGGATATGAAGCAATTAGAACACTTAAAAGTTTCCTGGCAATTCTTGTTGCAATACTTCTGTTCAGTGCTGCCTACCAGAGTGCTGAATACAAGTAGGTTCAGATCTGCCGTGCCGTTATTGCTTGTGTCCTAGTCTCTGATAGTCAAAGCAACTGCTAATCGAATGTAATAATGACAGGGACAGGAACTGAAGCCAATATAAATCTTCCCCTCTGAACCTAAGTTCTTAGCGCAAGTAAGGACCAAGCCAATAATTCAATTATTCAGCTGATTTGGTCTTAGCTAGGGTCTTCTTAGTACAATGTCCTCTGTCGAGATTGTTTGAAAACTATTGTTGAAAGCTGCCACTACTTCTGATTTAATGCAGTCAGGAAAAGAGAAGATAATCACAGGCTCTTTTCGAGGTTACTTATGGGCTTTCACATCTTTAAGGTTTTATAGAGGACTTCCTTCTCGCGAAGAGTTTCCAAACGCTCATTATAAAAAGAGAGAATCAACATTTCGTTGCCAAAGAAACTGGAGATTTTAAGGTGATCAAGGAGGGAAGAACCTGAACAGGGTTTTCTGGAGCTACCGGCGGTGAGGCCAAGGAAGACGTTAGGGTTGAAACTTAGCCTTTTAAGTTGGCAATGCAAATGTTTTCTTTCATTAAGATACTGCTTAGCTTTGCAGTTCTACTAGTGATAAGGATTTTGTGTTTGTTTGTGAATCTTTTCTTAGCAGTGATTAATTTTAAAATGCTCTCAAAGGACTCGTTAAAACTGTTGGGGCTTGTTATTAATACTGGTTGCTGAAGTGGCTGGCGAACAAGGATCAGAGATCCAAACAACGGATATATTAGGTGATACGGATGTTGAAAACATTTTAATCACAAAAAGTCAAGTAATTCAGCGTATTAATTGGCAAAATATTCATACACCAATGTGATACCGAATATTACAGCAGTTCGAATACCAAATGCACGGATATAGTTATACTGATAGGTGAAATATAAAAAGGAAACAATGAAAAACATGAAACACTAACTAATACAAAAAAACTATAAATGAAATGTTAAAAAAAACTAATCTTTATTTTTCTTTATTATGTTAAAAATATTTAGAATAGTTATACATTAATTTTGCTAGTTAATATAGTATGGATTAGAAAAGTATAATTTTATGTTCGATAAGGGGTAAGGTCTTGAACTCAGGAATCCTGGTGCTACACTACTTCTACGTTGAGAAAAGAGCTTATTAATCTTAATCGCTTTCCTATATGCATTTACTTTTATTTTGTCTGTATGTGTTTAAAAAATATTAAAAAAAACCAAAATATAAAAAATTTAAAATACAAAAATATGTACTCTCTCCCTAAAGTCTTGAGAACGATTCTCGGTAATTCGCTGCTAATTTTTCTACTCTTTTCCTATTCTTAAAATTCTTTCCTTCGAATTAAACCTTCTCAGATCATGTTGATTTCAGCTTTAATTATCTTCCTTAAGGACTTTTATGCATCTTTTCTCAATTCTGCTCACTATTTAAATTTTATGATGTGGAGATAAAGAGTATTATACCATACACACTCCGATATGTTTAATCCTTGAATATCTCCTTCAGGGCTGATCGCAGGGAAAGCCCTGACAGCTGCAAGGTTGAATAAGCTCACTGTCAATAGTCGTTTGTATCGGAGAAAGTTACTAAGCATGGCATACTACTTGTAGTGGGACTGCAAGTTGTTATATATTGAAACACAACTAATGAATTTTGAATAATTACTTAGTCAACTTCAGCACTTATATGAAAGTTATATGGGCATATTCACTGTGATGTTCTGCATCCTGTAATATTCAAATAAATCGATTATTTGCTGGTATGATACAGAAAATGGGCAAAAACAAAGGAGCGCAGCAAATGACGTCCTTCGCCCTTTGTCCCTAAGAGCTTCTTTCCCATATGTGTAACTGTAACCGTATCTGGCCCTTATATGTAACTTTAGCTTTATATGCCCTCCAGTCATTTCGAGAAATGGAAGGTTCTGGAAATTCTTTGGCGGCTAGGAAAAAGTTACAGAAAACCGGAGAGAACATCAGTTCTCAGTTCTTTAGCTCAGAGCTAACTTTGGAATACTGAGAAACTTGCGTGCGAGCTTCGCTCCTTTAAATGCAGTTTGCATTGCTCTGTGTTTAACGATCTTACTAGTTTGAAGTGTAAGTAGTAAGCAGTGGAAATGAAGTAGTAGTGTTTGCTGCGCTCCTTTGTAAGTACTGATAGTGCTCTCTCATACTGAGAAAAACTGTACGAGTACTTCTGCAGAAAATTCCAGAACTGTAAAGCATTTCTTTTGGGAAAATAAATTTTATCAAGCTATGATCGGTTGTGTGTGCATTCAATCCATTACGAAGCCGTACGCAGGCAGCAATATTCTATAACAGTGTTATTTCTGCATTCTGTATAGTGTTAAAGCTAAATTTAAAATAATAACTCTTAAACATAAGTATTTTTGCAGAAAACTTGTGTATAATACGCAGTTAATTTTATATGAACTTTAAGCAAATAATATTAAGTTTTATTACCTTATATGAAGCATGAGGTTTTCCTTTCACATCTAATAGCTTAGATAATAAATTTTCTTAATAATAATAAAATTTATTATGCTTTTATGTCATAAAAATGCGGGACCACCAGCGAAAGCAGGTCGCTGAATACTGGTTCCGATCTGGGTTCGATTCCAGGAGAACGGGGTGGCTGTATGGGTGTTTCGTGGTTTTTCCCATATGTAACGTGTATACAAGCCAGTTTCCCTTAGAAAAACTTCCGCGAAGGCATACCTCTCCTTAGGCACATAGATCTAGTGTGCTTTGCCGTAGTTTCAATAAATCAAACGAAACCAACCACTCACAAAAGTATGAAAACAAGATCGCTGATATGAATGTGTGGTCAGCCTCTCTAACTTCAAGTATAATGATAACGTATTAATTCACATTATTTCCCTTTACTGCAATGTTGCGTGCAATGCTGCGTGTTTGCAATAAAGTTATTATTTAAAACTAAACAGGCACGTGAAGGTATGCTTTATCAAAAGCCGTTTGCACAAGACTCAACAGGAAGACCATTTCGTAATTTTTTATTCATATTTTTAACTTCATGTTATGCATCAATGCAAGAGGAAATTGTACCAACTAAAAGTGTTTGAGCAGTTTAACGTAGAACATTTCGTAATCATTTTCGTCTTTTTTTTATGCTATGTACCAAAACGACAGGAAATTATCACGACAAAAGTGTTTGAACACATTTTTTACACTCCCCCCCAAAAAAAAAGATTTTTGTGTTGTTTAGTGTCTTTTGTTAACTCTAGCATATATTATCTTTATAAATTTACACGAAGAAAAATCTTGTTGGTAGTTGGAAACGGTAGCCGATGATGACGAAAGCTATAATAATTAATGTACTGAAATTCTCAGCTTTTGTTTATATATGTTCCTTTGTTAATTATGTGATTTCTACAGATATAGAAGACGATTATGGGGAAATGACGGAAGAACAAGTCAGCCAATGTTTCAGAGCAATTGCTTGCGAACTGGGTATGTACGATAATCAGAGTTATTTTCTTTTTTATTAACAAACAGTCATTTCAATTAGAATTCATATTTTCGGATTTCAGTTGCAGTATTTCGCCAGTGGATCAGAAATGCAGAAATGCAATGAAACTATCTGATCAGGTAAAACAAAATTAGAGGTAAATACTGGGTATCCTATTTGAAAGGGGTTCTAGAAATTGTCACGTTCTTCCATAAACATTTCACCGAGTGCAATCACATCCGGATGTAAGACAATCAATTATAACATAACATAATATGAAGTTAGGCTAGCACCTCTATAGTACCATAGGTGATTGAGATATTGTTGAATCTAGCTAATGTTAAGGAAAAAGACAACTGTTAGGGAGTCCACTAGAGCCCAACGAGCAGCCGGCGCCACTCTGCGAACTGCCAAGACACCATGGAACACCTCATACGAGTGTCACCGCCGTCATTTTACAGAAACTTGAATTTTGTTTTCGAATTAATCACATGCTTCTTAGTTTGAAATATCTGGTTGTAACGAACGTTTTTTGCTAAAAAACGTTTTAAATAAAGTTAGAAAAAAATGAAAGTAGTATTTTTAGTGTGTGTAGTAATCACCACCTAAATCTATGATTTCCTGCCAACATGTTGGTAGTTTTCCAAGGCCTTCGGCCCAGAAACTTGGTGGCCGCGAGCCCAAACACACATCAACATCATTTCGGATGTCCTGTGCGGTACGGAAGATAGTAATAGCAAGATATAGCTGCAAGTGTAAAAAATGTAGAAGTCTGAAGGAGTGATGACGGGGTTACATGCTGGCTGTTTCAAAAGATTCCGTTCGAGTCTGAACAGAGTCCACCCGGTGAATGCAGACACATGTGGTCTTGCATTATTTTGATGGAAGATTTTCTTTTTGCCCCGGAACTCAGTTCGACATTTTTTGCTTGATAGCAGAGTCAATATAGACTAGCATCTCGCTGTGCACCTTACTGCCGAGGGTTTTACCTTTTACCAGATACTCTTTGTGGATAATACCAAGGCAATCCCACCAGATACAAACCATGATCTTTTTCTTAATCAAATTGCGCTTTGCGACACTGCCGACGAGCTCACCGGGGGCAGACCAATCCTCTTTTCGATCTATGTTATTGAAGTAAATCCATTTTTCATCACAAGTGACAATTCGGTTCAGAATTTTGTTCTCGCGTTGATATTCGAGCAGATTAGTGCAAGCCTCCTTATTTCTCCTTATTTGTTTCAATCAGATCATGCGGCACCCACCGATTGAACTGTTACCTCAAGTTTATCCAATGCATAGCTCAACTAATGGACATAGAACTAACCTTTATCTCCTTATTAAGCTCCCGAGCAGTTGCATACTGATCTTCTTCCACAAGTTCTCACAGGCGGACCTCATCAACATCAATAGTCCGGCCAGAGTGCTCTGCTTCTTGAATGTTATAGTCCTTGTTTTTGAACTTTCGGTACCAAACCATCACATTGTCATATGATACAGCATTAGTATCTAAAGCTGTACACATGTTTTGATTTGGCGACATCCTGTGGCTGACTTTTTCAACAGAACTGGAAGTAAATGATGGTTCTAATCTGGTAGCGTGAGAGTTCCATTTCAGACACCTTTACTTAATAATAAAGATATTTTAAAAAAAATTCACAACACAGCGTTCTAAAGCAAGTCTTTTTCATTCAAATGCCATTAATCATTTGATAAAATATAATCAAACACGACAACGTCAACTGTTTACGCAGACGTGGCCCCCGATGGCGGGAAACTTTCGTTAAAACCCGATATTTCCTTTTGTTACATTGCTATTTTCTTAGGTAATTTGGCATAAATATTTACTCATGTTCTGAAGGTAATGAATGACTTTGCAATCCATTATATGAAAAATTATATTATAAACATATTGTAATATTATATGATGACAATAATTTTTATAAGAAATTTCTTATAAAAATTTCGGTATCTGTAAGCAGTGAGGAAGCATGTTAACGGGCAAAGTTCCCTGAATCATTTGTCTTGGTGCTCGTGCTCTAATGAAGTAGTAGCAGTCTCCGGATTTGATCATACCTTATTTCTTTTTCTGTTAAATATCCTTCGAGAAAACGTGTACAGGAACAAATCTTGCCCCTTTAATGAGTTAATGAGAACATTCGCCATGAAATCCAAACTGTAGAACCCGAACTTAAAAACCAGAGGTTCTGGCAGAGCCATTCACGAGCTTGCAACTTCGTATTGTACCTACGTTGATGAAGCGGCTTTAATAGTAAGAAGGAGAATAAGAGACGGAGTTAAACGACATTTCAACGAAACAAGTAAGCTGTTCTATGCTCGCTACAACCGAATAAAGCTTCACATATCCGAAACAAAATCCACGGTATTCATACTTTCAATATAGAGCTGGAATATTTTTCCTCAAAAATTGGTCTAAATTATTCTGTTAATAGCACAGTGTATTTATTTTATCCTCAAAAATTTTGAGGTTTTATTAACTGTTGTACCAAAATCCTGTAGCTATTACAAATCCCACTGGAAACTTATCCGTACATTGGCGATGATATTTCTAGTGATCAATTTTTCAAAAGATTGATCCTTTTTTTTGTTATAGTCTCTTAAACATACCCATGCTTCATAGAGTGTTTCCACAAATTTGCATTTAACAGAAACTAGGTGATTATCGTATAAATTTTACAATTTAGTTTTCTTTCCGAAATATGCTTTGGCAAAAAGAAATGAACTTTTGTTTCAAAGATCTTTTTTAACTTCATATCGCTTTTGATCATTTTAGTTACAACGCCAGAAGATGTTCCCAGTTCCAATGCAATGGATCTTTGAGTCGGTGGATTTTATTTCAGGATCAGAGAATTCGTTTTCTTGATGAGCACGCATTCGAAGAATCTGAAGACGCAATTGATATACTAAAAATACTTCTCTTTGAAATCCAATAACTCCGATTTCTACTTCGTTTTACAAGTTGTCTATTAGAATATCTTTCCTCGAAAATTTTATCCACGTAAATTTCCAGGCATCTATTAAATTTTAGGAGTCATTTCCAAAATAAATCTACTATTCTGCGTTCCTGTCAGAACAAAACAGTAGCAGACGATTATATTGCAAATACCAAATATTTTCCTCAAAATACTAACCAGAAACTATAAATAGAAAATCGCTTCCATAAAGCATGAACCACTGTTCCATCAGTAAGTTAGACATGTAAGTTAATATACGAGGAATTCTAAGTCTTTGCATACATGCTGCGATACGAGGAATGCGTTCATTGAGTTCATGAACTTAATGGCTTGCATGAAGAATTTCTTTGAAGTCTAAGCCTCACAAAGAGATGCGGTACCTTCCATAACGCTATACAGACATAGTCAGTGTTAGCTCTAGTGACCCCTCCAGTGCCTTGAGGTTCACACCGAAAAATGTATTTGAGGCCAACTTCAGCCTCAGGTAGCTGTCCCCTTAACCACGCCAAGATATCGGCTCGCTCCCATGATAGTGTACACGTACCAAATGATGAACAAAAATAAATTTACCAGTCAATATAATCAAGTTTTAGCGCTATAACGACGAGGAGAGATGGCTGCAAATATGTATCACCCATACCTAGAAAGACTTTTGGCGTAAAGGCAATATTTGGAATCTATGATGAAGATACGTTACTTATAACTCTATTTATGCCCACTCTTGGGACTGAGGAAACTTGCTACAATACTGGAGTGTTGGGATCTGTCACTTTCACTCTGAGTGCATGGCAGGCATATGCCAAGGGTTTGGTCTTCAGTTATCGAACGAAGGTGAGCAAAATATTATTTTGTGTGTGGGCCTATTCCATAATGGATTAATGATAATCTCGTACATGAGTAGATTAAGTAGATCTTTCTACTTTGTAGCCATTGTAAACACTTTTTTGTACAGTCTTTTCAAGTAGACCCTTTTGCGGATTGAATTCTGTGCCCACAAATGGCTCCTTTTCGCATCAGAGTTGCTACAGTTAGTTTTATGATGTGATAGATAGAGATGTACATCAATTATGTAATGTGTGTAATATCTTTAACATCATCTTGTCGAATAAAAGCTTAATGTCAATGTAGCCATTCTTAGGCACTTTTACAAAAGTTTAGAGATTGAAAAACCTAATGAAAAGTTTATATTTTGATCTGTACTGCCGTATGAAAAATTTTAGCGCCTTTTTTTGTACATATCAGAACCATCAAAAAGATCTCTGAAAGATTTAAATTATTTAATGAAAGCGTATCTCGGAAATTTTCATTTTTATACTTATTAGTGCGAGTCAAGTGCTAAAAAAAGAAAGATGTGAATTAAGTTTTAAAAGATATTGTTGCTGAGAGAATAGAAAACTACAAATAAAACTGTTTAATATTATGAAGAAGAAAATTTAATGTTACTTCAAATAACAATGGAAAAAGCCGTCTGAATTTAGGTGGGAATACAGTAAGCGTCTAGACATTCTCTAAACTTCAGTTAGTTAGTTATGAAGCTATACCATTAAATGAAATGCTTTGATACTGATTCACATGCAAGCATCTGAAATAAGAAATTGAAACAGATGTGTAGAAGACAAATACAAAAACAGTTATTCATGTGTACGTATTTTTTGAAGTGCTATCTGCTGAAGAAAACTACCCAGCGCTTCATGAATATTCATGTTCTCTTTTTGAAAGCATTTTTATCTGCGAGCAACTGCTTTTCCCTAGAATCATACATACAAATAGATATATACTTTTAGATTTTACATTACGCCCAAAGGCGCGTTTTTTCATTTATACATGAAAAAACGTTTCGAGAGCATTTGGGCTAACGTTCTTTTGGGCTAAAATATTTAAAAACTGATCATGTCTTTAGAATTTCCGATAGCCAGTCTCGCTCTTGGAGATAAAAATGTTTTATTCCTTAGAATGTTGCCACTGCTCGCTTTGAAATCGTTCAGTTTTTTAATCAGAATTCGCTAAAGTTTCATAAAATATAAAATAGGTAATAAAACAAATTTGAAATTAAAAATTCGAGCTTCCAGGTGCTCATGTTTGGGTGGAAAACTTCGGTATTCAGAATTTGACGACTCTAGGTACCATTGTTTTTTCATAACGTGAGAAACATCTATATATTATTGCAGATATTTCATTATTTAATTTCTTTAAATATAATACAGGGTGATAATATTTGGTGACAATAATTTGAAAATTGATTCAAAACTTTTAATGATTCGACGCGAAATGCCGTTTCGAGACTAATAGTTCTTCTGGGCTAACGCCCTTTTTTGTCTAATGGTGATAGTAATAGATTTTGAGCAACCGACTATAGTCATATGAAACAAATTAAATTCACAACTACTTAAAAAAGAAATAAGAACTTAATCAAATCATGTAATAAATATAATTGCTTAATGTACTTCTATTTTTCATTATCTGACATAACTTCAGGAGATTTGATTAAAGCTGAAATTTATTTCATTCGCTACTGAAACTTTTGATATTGTGTTGTAAAACCTTACTAAAAGACCAAAAAAGAAAATTAGAGACCATGCACTCTAATTAACTGAAATTAAATAAATTTGCTTATAATTTAAATATCTGTATTAAAAAAACCGTTAAAAGTATTAAAGTATTTGATCTGAAATGATTATAACATTTTTACACATTTATACGATTTTCTTTTCATTAATGAAACATTTTTCCTAACGTAAGAAAACTGTGATTTTCTTTGTTATATGAAATAACCAAGTTCTTAAAAAGTTGTAAATTTTAGGAAGAATAATATTCTCTAAAGCATCATAGCGATCTTAAATTATATAAATGCTTTACAATATTTAAAATAGTGCTTTCTATATCATTCAATGAAATCTTGATTAAGGTGGATTTTAATTTCTGGAGGAAGAACATCGAATATTTTTTTGTTTATTCATTTAAATACTGTAAGAATTATTTATAAATGCATTATGAATTTAAAGTATTTGAATCAGATTCTTCAAAGATGCGAGATTTTAATTATAAAAGGCATACTTTTGAAAAATTCATTACTTTTCTCAATAATATAAATCAAAGTAATAGAAACCGGAGATCTTTAATAGCATGCAAACAACTAACTCACTGAAACCTTTTTGAAGCACATAAAATTAGAATACAAACAAATGTCATTGAGAAAGCATATAAGTAATATACGTAAAGAATATTTTGAAACTTACAGTGAAATCTAAACTTCTGAACTGTTAATGCACGTCTGACTATTACTGTTTACAGTTAACTATGAAACTATAAAATATAACTAAATTAACTGATCAGTAGAATTAGAGTTTAGATCCAGATAAGAGCATCCCTGATCATTTCTGGCTTCAAAAAAATACGAAATACATCTATCCCTCGATTTTAACGTTACTCGTTTTACACAGTTTAAAATAAACGAATTTGAAAAACTTGTAAAAATGTATATTCGGCTACATATACACAAATACATATATTTGAAGTCCTTTTTGAAGCTCATACTTTGTTAACACTGGTGGCATGGATGGGGATTTCCCGTGTTGTAAAAGAGAATCCCCGTAGTATGTATATGTATTTCTCAACAGTAAAGCTATTTGATTCATGTGAACGAGGGCAGTATCAGTATTTTAGCAGCAAAGCTTACTGCAAATAAGCTACCTGTATATTTGAATATTTATTGGTATTTTTCAACGTTTATATTTTTTGTGGTATTTTTTTAATTTAAGTAATTTTTTTAAAGTTTTATAATGCTAAAAGATTTGAGAAAAAAATCAAATTAAAAAGAAACGTTATTTCTTTAGAAACAAAAATTAAAATATTAGATCGTCCACGTAACAGAGAAAGAGTAATAGAAATTGCTGAATTTTACTCCATGAATGAAGCAATAATAAGACAATTAGAAAAAATGAAGACTCCATTAGAAAAAAGTGTAGCAGCTGGAACTTACAGAAGTTAGAGCACAATTTCATATATAAGAGATGATACAATGGAAAATATTGAAAAGGCATTAGTGATATGGATAGAAGACCGAAATCAAAAACGGATTCCAGTTGATACTAATGTTATTACAAATATGACTTTAAAGATTTATAAAGCACTAAAGAATCAGTTACCGTCGACTTCGTCAGATGAAAAAAAAGGGATCGTTTTTCGCAAATCATGGTTGGTTGGAGAGATTTAAACAAAGACGTTCTTTACATAATCTAAGATTGAAAGAAGAAAGTGCATCTGTTTGATTCGTATGCAGCACAACAATATCCAGCAAAATTTGCTGAAATCATTGCTGCCGACTCCTACACTTCTGATCAAATTTTCAATGCTGAGGAGTCCGAATTGTTCTGGGAAAAAATGCTTGGAAGAACCTGTTTAGCTAAAGTTTGCAAATCAGCTAGTAGTCATAAGGTAGCGAAACGTCGTATAAAAATTCCTTTCTTTTGCAACGCTTCAGGCGATTATATAATGAAACCATTGGTTATTAACAAATAAAAAACACTACGCTCATTTAAAGGAATAAATATAAATAACTTTCCCGTTTATTGGATGGCTAATAAGAAAGCATGGGTCACTACCATAGTTTTCAATGAATGGTTTCATATCGTGTTTGTCCCAGATATAAAAAATTATTTAAGTAAAAAGGGATTACATTTTAAGGCTCTTCTATTAATTCATAAGGCACCTGGTGGTCCTCAGGATTTACAGCACGAAAATGTAGAAATTGTCTTTTTACCAAAGAATACAACTTCCTTATTACAGCCTTTAAGTCAAGGAATAATTTTGACTTTAAAGGCATTGTATATCAAACAAACCTTCGGGTATATTTTAGAACAAATGGAGAATGATGAATCTCTTACTCTTATGGATGCGTGGAAGTAATTTACAATCTTAGATTGTATTGAGTACGTTGGACTGTCATATACTCAGATTAAGCAATCAACTACAGCATCAGCATTTTCAATGCCGTGTCACTTTAGAAACGTTTTAAAAAGTAGGTAAACACAAATCACACTACCCCAAATTTTTTTCAACACATGCTGGAAGGTTATATGGCCGGATGAACAAAAAACGAAAAACAAATTATCAAGAATCTACAGGTGGCTCCGAAATAATATGCGGTGAACAATATTTGCTCACTACCTGAATCTGGTCCCGTTTCTCTAGTCTCCTATTAAATGGAGGGAAAACTAAGGAATTTTCTTCTTCCTTACTGCATATCTTGGTTTGTTTGTTCGTTTGTGAGAAACAGCCTGCGCACCTGATCATAAGTGGCTTAATTAGACAGTCCCAGTTATAGGCACACACAGTAAAGCAGAATTCCCACAATCGATCGATAATTGTTGATATAATTTATAACCTTTCTTGATAAACTTCACACCGCATCAAAATCTGATAAAATCCATTCCATGTTAAAAATTTCGTTTATAATAAAATCTTTTCTTATATCTTTTAAAAGTAGGCAGGTTTCTACGAAATGTTTAGAGTCTCCAATTTCATTGCAGCTGTCTCAGAGGTCGTAATTTTGAAGATTAAATCATATAAATTACTCAAGAAAACAGCCATGACCCATTAAAATTTGATTTATATCACTGTATGTTTGTTCTTTTTTTTATTGTTACCCAGTCTCATATAGTTTTTATGTTATCAGACGTTTTCCATCTTCTTTCCATAATTTGTAGATATATTTCCTTATAAGGGTTAAGTCCTTCTTCTTCGACACCTGCAGTTCAATGATTTCAGTGTTATTTTGTGTTAAAAATCTCTTTGCCGAATGCGTCCGTCTTCTCAGTTCCAATAAAACCCCCATGTGCTTTTACCTAGTTTAAATTAAATATATTTTTCCTCAGGAGTTCAAAATAAAGTTCTTTAATATCTATTCAATTGTCTTCTTCTGGCTCGTGCATTAGAATGCCTGTAAAGTTGATAGACTGTTGGTTTATATATTGATTATCCTCAAGATATTTAAAACTATTTTTAGCCTCTTTAAAACATCCGATAAGTAAATACCATTGGTCTCTGCCTGAAATACTGAATTACATTCATTTAACTCAGTCTCAGAATCTATCTCAGTTTCATAACAAAGAGTTGCAAAGTTGATAATCTTCCCCACAGCTGACCCATCAGTATGAGATGTCATATTCACCTGTTCGGGGAGGATTTCCGTAACGCATAACGGATCTTCTCCACGCAGAGTGTATTTAATTAATATCAAATCTTTGAAAACCACAGTGGGTAACGATATTTCCATCGTATAATTTAAAATCCAGTCTACCAATTCTCAATAAAAATTTGTCGTAACAAAATAAATATTGTTGTGAGAGAGATTGTTTTCTCCGTCTGCCAAAAAATTTCCAGTACCTTCGGTTTCTCGAAATTGCTGAAAGACATATACATATAGTGCCAGGTATAGTTACAATTACATATAGGAATCAGTTACAGTTATAGAGGGATCGAATTAAGTGGTCGCCCAGTTCCGCAACTTTTGACTACTTCTCGCCAAATGTGGCGACAAGAATTTGTTGCCAAAACCATCGTCAGCTTCGCGCGAAAGAGCTATTTACCTCAATGTTAAATGCATTTGCCCCTGTAACCTTATTTTTACGGCATGCTTCCCTCTCTTGAGACCTTTCATGTTAAATTATGCCTAAGATAGTACAATTTTATACATAATTTCAATACAATTATTTAAATATATGCAAAATTCGCAACAATACATAACTTCAGGGCCACCAGGATGATGAGCTTCGAGACATCAAGCTTATGACGACTACTATGCTTATAGATGACATTATTCGATGTTTCGAATCTCTGGCAAATTTTCGTTTCATCTGCCTTTGAATTATCACGTTATTTCCAAACGGAAATTTGTGTACTCCCTGAATTTCTACGCGAATCCCAAAGTGAATTTATTGGATATTTTATCAACAGTTTTACATAACAATGTTTATCCTTAGATTCTGAATATGTCATTACTTACTATTTGTTGTATCAGCTCATGTGACCTATTTCCGTCATAATGGGACAGATACTTTTGTTTCCAGATAAAAGGGGATTCACATCTGTCTTCTTGGAAATATTCAGAGTTTTTTGATGAAATAAATGTAACTCGGAATTTTGCGTGATTTTAAATTTTATAGTCTTACGTCATAATTAATTTTTTCCCTTTAGGAGAGGAACCACGTCATAGGTTCATGGAATGCTCTAATTACCTTCCCCCTAAAGTAAGTGCAATATTATTTATCTTGCAGTTGTGTTTATAACAGAAATACTTTGCATTATAAATGCAAACTGATAACCTCGTTCTATAATCTTTGTTAATTTCCTAAACCTTTATATTATTTATCAAATTGTGTTGAACATTATCCCAATTAGTCAGTCACTGCCAAATACCTTTTATAAATTAACTCTTTCAAGTGATAATTTATGAGAATTATTTATATGCTTACCAATAGTAGTCTTCAAACTATGTTCCGCAAAGCACAAAAATTCCATGAAACTCTTGTAGAGTTTGCGAAATTCAAATTTAATAAATTAATAAATGTAGTGGGACAGAATATCTGAAAATTAAATATTATTGTTTTTTATTGTTTAACTTATTCATTATCATGACATGACATAAAATAGTTTTTTTTATTATCTGTTTATTAATATTTTATTAAAAAACATGATCACATCTGTTTTTGTAAGTATATACCTCCTAATCAGAACCTAAGTTCGTTTAGTTTAAGAAGTTTAAAGAAATAAAAAGCGAATACGGAGAGCTGCTTACTTTAAACAGTCAAATTCGCTAATCGTAATCCTAGGTAAAATGCAAGATCGCGTACAGAAATTTTACAAGAAAATTAAATTGCTTTTGTAAATGTAAGAATTCAACTTTGCAAGATTTGATGACGAGAAATAAATATGTAATTTTATTTATCATATCCATGTTACGGAGTCTTTCAGCTAATTAAATGTATGTCTTCATGGGTGGAATAAAATAATAAACAACATCTTAAAAACAGAGCTATGTAGTTTGAAATGTTATGTTTTCACTAAAGCTGGTTTAAATTTCTGTAAGCATAAGTTTATTCTACTTTAACTACAGTATCATAATATTAATGCATGCAACAGAAAAACAAATATTTTTGATTGTAACCTGAAATACTGTTTGCTTCTCGGGCAAATAACAAATAACGGAAATTTTAAATTATTTATAATTAACAGTTCACATTGTCTTAGGACTTTTTTCGGTTCGCTACGACTACGACCTGATATCCAATACCCAAAAGGAAACTCACCAACTGGTGGAAAATGTAGCAGCGCGAATGGAAAAGTTATTGGCAACCCGCTGGCGTTTGTTAATTTAGCTCCTTATTATAACCATTAACATATGGTAGAGAACAAGGCTGAATACTATGCGTCTATGACAAGTTTTAACATGACTAAGAAACATGTTGATTAACATAAACCTTATCATCACTCTAACGAGACTAACACATTCTAAGACACACATTTTAAGACTTTTACAAGCGTGATACAGAATTGCTACCTCTATCTTCACTAACATTAAACCGGGCTTTACAGAATTAAAAAGTTTTTAAAAGAAATTTAAAATTAATTCTTTTTTTAAAAAACTTTCTTTTATAGGTGATTCTTGTCTCTCTATTCTTTATAGATTCCTGAAAGAATTTAATTAATATGTATTTCATTTCCTGTAACATAGTCTCATATGAATGTTGTTCTCTTTTATATAGTCTGCTTTTATTTCTGCTTCTTCAGCTTTGTGGATATGACATTAAACATGTGCGTCTTTTGTTGTGTCCACCAGAATTCTGTTTCCTAGCTGGTAACCGATGTTAGAATTCTACTCAGCCGCTCAGACGGTATAGAGGTTAGGGGAGCCGACTGCCGTACCGAAGGGCCCGGGGCCAATACCTCCTAAAAGAAGAAGTCTTGGTTCTGTTAGGAAGTGCTGATTCGAATCCCGGGTGAAGACGTGACTGTAACTGTCCGTCTTTTCATAGGAAGTGGCCGCCTTTTAGGTGTCTCCACAATAAAATGGCCCCCAAAACTTCTACACAAACTATACTTTAACAGCAAGTGGCTGCAACTTAGAAACTTCAAACCTAAAGAGAAAAAAAAAAAGATGGCTAGAGAGAGTAAATATTTTGAATCAGGTTTTCAATACAAATCATTCGAACAATCTTATACACATTTCTTGTCTCTAAAGTTTCTACAAATATATTTTTTATATCATTGACCGTTGCCTATGATGATTATTAGGCAATTAGACCCTGCGGCCTTTAATCTATAGTTGGCAGGTGCTCTAAGCAACTGGCGGTTATTTCTAATAAGCAGTAATTGGCGTCGTCACAGGGCAAAAAATAGATGCACCAAGCAGAACTGGGAAAGGTGCGATTCTTTGTCGCCATCTGGTGACAAAGAACTTGAAAGTGGTGATGAGTAATAGAACTGGAATTTTAAAATACAGAACAAGGGTAGGGGAAAATAAAATACAAAGTGAAAAAAATATAATATGCTAAATACACCTAAAATATAGGATAAAACGCCTGAATAATTAGATGAAAATAATAAAGCGATGTATATATCCAGCTTTGCCAGGAAAAACAAGGTACAATAAATGCTGCTTTGTTAATTGAATTAATTTCGCAATATATACAAATATTAACACTATAAAAATCAGCTAGTAAGCTGCATTATGAAAAATCGTCTTAGGCCGCTTGTAGAGGTTAATCATTGAATCATAATTTGTTAGAGACGTTGGTAATGTTTCTAAGCATTTTATTAAAAAAATCTAGATTTTCTTACTTTAGGTTTTTGGTGCGTTGTCCAGATTGGAGCTCCGTATAAAAGAATTGGACGAATAAGTGTAACATAGTTCTTTTCACTTTTATGTGTAGTTTCGATTTACGACCAATTAAGGACATATATGCGACGATTTATTCAACGCGTAATTAACATTCTACAAATATTTAAAATTTAATTGCTCATCCAACAAGATATTTGCCTAAGTTCATAATTGGGATTGGATGCTATGTGCATATTAAGATAGGTTTTTACCGTATCTTCTGAAAAGAAAGACACTGCGTTTGCTTGCGTTTAATTTTAGGATCCATAAATTGCACCAGTGTACCACAATGTTAAGTCCAAACTGCAATTTATCAATAGAATGTTGGGAGTTTCTGTATCTGCTTATCAAAACAGTATCATCAGCATATTTTGCCATCTTGCAATATAGAGGTTCCGTCAAATCGTTGAAATAAATGTGAAAAGTTCCGGCCCTAAGACTGCGCCTTGCAACCTCTTTGATAACTTTTTTAAACTGGAGAGTGTAACTCCGTTTATTTGGAGGGTGCGATATTATAAATTTGAAATAAGAAGTATATAATGTTTTAGCTAAATTCGTGGCCGTTGCAAGCTAGAATACTTGCGAAATAAAGCAGTGTTCACTAACGTAAATAGAAGTCCATAGAATAGTAAAATTACCCTTTTATTAAACTCAAATATGAGTCACAGATGGCCCCTCTCGGGCTTACAGGAAGCCTTCACTTATTTTTAAGGATAGAAAATAAGAAACTAATCTAATTCTAACTAAACTAAAACCAGCCGAAGCTATACAGAAATGGCTAACAGAGTTGGCCCTTATTGAATATCTTCGTCGAATACTAAAAGGCACGTAAAAATACGACTGAGCATAGTAAGATTAGGCTTAAAGCAACGACGTGGCCAGATGGCAGAATACGCTCTACTAAGATCTTCTAAGCTCTTCTACTAAAGTGACCGAGACTTCCAGTTAAATACTGGTTCTGCCTCATTTACATAAAGTGCGATCCTGAAAACTCATTCAAGCAAGAAATTGTAGGTGGGAAATAAGGAAATAAAGGACAGCTTGTTCAAATATAAAAATAAATATTGGAAAATTAAAATCAAGTCCTACAAGCAGCATCAGTTTTAGTGGAAACGTAACAAAAATAAGTTCGTAAATTATTCCGGGGTGCCAGATTCTATTGAAAACTTTTTCCAGATCGAGGAAACAAGCTGCAATGCCTAATTTATTGGTGAACGCTTCTGGAGTTGTTTCTACCAATTTAAAGTTTGCACTGTAGTACTGTGTCCTTGATGGGAGCCGTATTAGTTGATCTTAATGATATTACTTTTGATGAAATGCTCATTGAGCCTATCATGAACAGTTCTTTCAAAATTCTCTCAGACAAATGATCGGAACTCAGTTTCTCAATCACTTCGAAGTGCATTGTGTGATTGATTCCTTTTGTTAGGAAGATATCGAGAGCGTCTGCAGCTGGCAAATGATTTGATGAATTCGAGTGGGCGAAGTAGGTCCAATAATACTAATACTATGTTAAGCTGCGAAATTATTTAAGATTCTTCCATTTGTATTCATTGTTCTTGAATCCTAGCTGGGATATTTATCATTAAAATCTTTGGCTGTAAGGATAGGATAGTCTACCCTCATAAGATGATGAAGATTTATATTTGTCACAGTCTAAGTGGTTAGTTGGCTATGTGGGTTATAAGAGATGAATACCTATCACCGAAACGAATCTTGACTACTTGTTATCTAACAGAAATACAGTTATACCTGTGGCCAGACACTCTAAGGACGCGCATAATGCTGAGCTAAAAATGGTCACCGAGGTCAGAATACGGCATTAGTAATTTATTGCGCTGAGAATGCTCATCAAGTTTAATAGAAAACTTATTATTGTTTCCTGTTGAGGGAGTTCCCTTCTTGTACGTTTGCACTCTTTGGTGAAAGAACTACAATTCCGACTACTCATTGATCGGCTGAACACTTCTTCTCATTCTGCCTCCTTGATGAAGATGTGGCAGAAATTTTTTCTTGTCCATTACTGATCTTTTCTCTTCTTGGGATTACACTAGTTTTCAGTCAAATCCAGAAGTCTGTTTTGCCGGGAAGGGCGGACTGGTTATTGGGAGTTAGGTTATTTCACCAGTTATCATTTGCTGTGCATCATTGCATCTGTCAGTTATCATTGCATTTGTCAATGACTTTCCGACCTGATATTCGTAGTATCGAAGGGCATACTTTTTTCAACTTTTGAATGTCTTTATTTCCGTGGATGCTGCTTTCACGGGATTTCATTCCTCCGATTTTCTTTGGTCTCACAAGCATAATTTTTTTTCTTTGTTTAGCCAAAGTAGGGGCTGATTCTCTGAGGTGTTAGCATATCGGCACAAAAGCCCTAGTGCTGTAACTGCTTTAAAACAATGTCTAGGATTTAAATGCTGAAAATAGAGTCTTTCCTGAATACATACACTCCAACTTTCGAAGGTACAGGAGGCGACTGAAAAGGCTAACAAATTTCTAACAAATAATGGTGGAGAAGGGCGGAAGAGCAAAAACAACAAAATTAAATAAATTAATTAAATAGATGAAATAAGAGATGAATGTATAAATAAATAAGTTAGGTAAAAGGAATTAGCGTGTACAATGCAATTACACAGAAACTATGCAATTACAAATAAAAAGTGATGAAGTCACTAGTAACTGAGAATAAATTAAACCAAATGCAATTATAAAACAGAGATACTTAGTAAATAATGCAGAGCAGGGGATTATATTATAAACCTACCATATAATATACTCAATGAAGACGTTGTATTTACAAAGACACAAACAGATGAATTAAATGGGGATCTTACAGAAGTATAATAAAAGCAAAAGAGGTAAATTTAGGAACATATATGTGGATACGCAACAGTGAAAAGTACTTAAAATTGACAAAAATAGCAATAGGGCAAATCTTATTAATGATGTTTAACCCTAAGCAACTCCTGTCTCTTTTTAGATCCATATACATTTTTCGACATCTGTACCCCAAAAGCTATTTGCTAAATTCCTAAAAGCCACATTACTTCTCCTTTTTTGTTAAAACAGCACATGCTAAAATTTCAAGTCATTTGGAAGCTTAGTTTGAACTGTAGGAAAAAACACTCAAATGTGCCCGTTGGGCCCTTTTTAACCCAAGAATTAAATAGCGTTTGAAAATGCTGTTAATACAGTTAAACCTAACAATAACTGACACTCCATTCTTGCGGAGTTTTCGAATCCTCAATGCCTTCAAACAGAACGATTTGCTGTATTCCCAATAACGGACACACCTCATGACGGACAAAAGAACCAGTCCTGATAGTATTTACTATTTGAAAGTTTAATTTTATTTGTGATATAAGATGTGGGGATACAGGAGGCAAAGGAAAGGAATAAAGAGAAGAAATTTATGAGATATTTGGCGTCAAATGATAGTGGAAATTAAACTCTTGAACAAAAAAAGAAACGACGCACGGAGAAGATATAAAGCCAATTGGACACAAATTGATATGCATACAGGTTTCGTCGGAAAATGCAAAATTTTACATTTTGGCTGCCAATGAATGAACGGTTGCCGCTACAGCGCATCTGATCTGCGCAACTGGTAGGATACTTAAGAGGAGAAATTACAATTCCAGGTCATAAATTCTTCACGAATTTCATTCCGTGTACTCTGGTAGACAGTAACTATGCCTCGCATGCAGGTGCGCGAACGATATGAGCAGATGTCAGAATTTGAGAGAGGTCGTGTAGTTGGGCTCAGAAGCTGGTTGCACTTATCGGCGAATAGCTCGATATTTGAGCGGGAGCGATGCCACTGTTAGACGGTGTTGGCAGGAATGGGTGAACCATGGCCGCACATAGCGTCAAGAAGGAAGCGGTAAGCCTAGAGAAACGACAAAACGTGAAGACCGAACAATCGTCAGAACAGCACTCACAGCCCCAGATGCATCATTTTCATTGATTGTACGTGAAACTAGTGCTTCAGTGACCGCAAAGACCATTCATAGACGGCTCACAGAAAGGGGACTGAGGTCACGGCGCCCCTTGCGCCGACTACCATTGACTTCTGTACAACGTCAAGCCCGTTTGCAGTGGTGTCGGGCTCATTCGCACTCGAATGTCACTGACTGGAGTACAATAGTCTTCAATGATGAGTCCCGCTTTGAAATGAGTCCCGATGACCGGCGAAGGGGAGTCTGAAGACGCCCCGGACAGCGGTGTGACACCAACCTGATTGTCTTCCGGCAGACAGGCCGACAACCATAAGTGATGGTCTGGGGTGCCATTTTATTTCATAGGAGAACCCCTTTGGTTGTCATCCGTCGCAACCTTACAGCCCAGAGATACGTCGACAAAGTTCTAAAGCCCGTTGTGTTGCCCTTCATGTCACGCACCCTGGGCTTATATTTCAGCAAGATAATGCCTGTCCCCACATTGCACATGTTTCTACTGCCTGTCTTAGTGCTTGCCGAACATTACCTTGGCCAGCAAGGTCGCCAGATCTCTCTCCAATTGAGCACGTTTGGAGCATTATGGGCAGGGCCCTCCAAACGACTCGGGATGTTGACGATCTAACGCGCTAGTTGGACAGAATTTGGCACGATATCCCCCAGGAGGACATCCGCAACCTCTATCATTCGATACCAAGCCGAATAACTGCTTGCATAAGGGCCAGAGATGGACAGGCGCGTTACTGACCTTTTCACTTTGTGAAGCTCTATCACTTCAATAAATTATCCAATTTTTCTCAAACTGTAATCATTTGGTACATCACTTCTACCGATTTTCAGCCCATTCGGATAATTCTTTCTTGGTGCATCTTTTTTTTTTTGTCTAAGAGTGTATTTTGTTTGATATGTTTGATTAGTTAAACGTAGAAATGCTTGTCTTTTAGAATCAGTCTGAATATTTGTGTTGAGAAGAAGGCTTGTGTTCGTTACATGCAGAACTTAATTTCTAAAATTAGAAATACCAGAGCCCTGTAAAAGAATTTCGGGAAGGGGGAAAAAGTAAATAAATAAAATAACTAACAATTAAAATAATTAAGTAATTAAATTAAAATTAAAACAAATGTAAAGAGATGTATCGGAATTTAATAAATTATTAAATTAATTATAATTAAATAAAAATTAAGTTATCGGGCCTCGTCTTATTTGGGCTCCGGCTGGAATTACAATTCCACTCAGGAGCTAAGAAGTAGCTCAGCCAATTTCCGTTTGAATTTAAGCACTGATTATACATAAAATGCAATATATAAAGGAATGATAAATACAAAAAACATTCTTTTTTTAGCACACTAATGGAAAAAGGTAAAACGATTAAAGCGTTACAAAGGAGAATAATCAGAATTCTAGAAACAGTTTGAGGCTATGGACGGAAATTTTAACGGAAATATGTAACTTTAAAAACAAAAAGGGAAGAATTTGAGCCTTTCTGATCGCAGTGCCCTGCCGGTATAATTCTAACCGTCGAATAGAAATTTTTCTTGAGTACGATCTGATAACAACGTGAGACTAAACGTAAGACTCCTATTTACAAATGACTGTAGTGATCCCCCGCATTTGGTTATATCTGTCAAAAAGTCTACAGGAGCTGTGCAGTATGAAGTCACTAGCGTGGCACGTGAACGACCAGGATGATCATCTTGTACTTTCGGGAGAGGAGAACTCACTCGCGGTCATAAATTCATTGTACATCCTCGAGAATAAGCTTTGATATGTGGGTGGGGTTTTTCTTTCCTTAAAATTCTAAATCTCTGTCCAAGCTTTGTGTCCGAGGAAAAGAGAGGCCTGTATAGAAGACTTATATAGAAGAAAAATAATTTTTAAGCCATATTTGTCATTAAAATAAAATTTGTTTGCTGAAATTATGGGTCACTTGCATAAGAGAAATGCCGAAGCCCCTTTATTTAGGGCTCCGGTGCACTCCGGCTAAAATTATGATTTATCTCAAAAACTGAGAAGCATATGTAATGGCTGATGAATAACTTAATCCTTTTAGGGAAAATGTCCTTTTAGGCAATATATGCCTAGCAAATCTCTTACGTATGGTATAAAATTCTAG
>KK119650.1:408896-420477 GCA_000611955.2 Stegodyphus mimosarum
CTTTCGGGAGAGGAGAACTCACTCGCGGTCATAAATTCATTGTACATCCTCGAGAATAAGCTTTGATATGTGGGTGGGGTTTTTCTTTCCTTAAAATTCTAAATCTCTGTCCAAGCTTTGTGTCCGAGGAAAAGAGAGGCCTGTATAGAAGACTTATATAGAAGAAAAATAATTTTTAAGCCATATTTGTCATTAAAATAAAATTTGTTTGCTGAAATTATGGGTCACTTGCATAAGAGAAATGCCGAAGCCCCTTTATTTAGGGCTCCGGTGCACTCCGGCTAAAATTATGATTTATCTCAAAAACTGAGAAGCATATGTAATGGCTGATGAATAACTTAATCCTTTTAGGGAAAATGTCCTTTTAGGCAATATATGCCTAGCAAATCTCTTACGTATGGTATAAAATTCTAGATTTTGTGCTACAGTGACATTTGCTGTGTGTGGAATATCTAGCCATAATTAGGAGAAATATCAGGACACCCAGTAAAAAGTCAAGGCTTGACAGCGGTTTCCGACTTATCGTACGATTTACGTATACAAAATATTACTTCGCACAATTTTTTTACATCTTGTGATTTAGCTTAAATGCTATATAACACTGATAACAAGCAATGTAACACTGATTAGCAAACTACAAGAAAATAAACTATCCATACTTAACAAAAATTTTCTAAACAAAAGCACTGTTCAACTTTTACCTTTACTAAAAAAGTACCACTTATGTCTCGAATTAAAAAGGAAAATAAATGTAATATTCTCCAAAGTACATTGCGTAGAGATGAAAAAGTTAAACAAAGCGTTGAAAGAAAACCGGAGATCGTCAATGACTATATTAAAACTGAAGGAGCTGTACATACGGTTGTCAGGACTGAGTGTTCTATGCGTACTTTTGGCGAACATATTCGTGAAGTAGTTGAAGTCCTGATCTTGAACAGGGAGCTGACTGCAGCTATGTTCTGTGGTAGAATACTGTGATTAAGTGGTAGAATAACTGCACGTAAGAAATATTTAAAATCCTCTTTTATTAAACCACTATTATGTACAGCCACTTCCCAGCTCGGGAGGGATAACAGAAAATAATGACCGCACTTGGGTCTAACTTGAACAATCAAATAATTTAAAATAAAGTTAAATAGAAATTAAGTAATCGTTGCTCACAGAGCTATGAACGCAAGGTTGGCCACTATGCTAAACGATCAATGGTGCGTAGCAAGATTTAGCTAATACCAATGCCATTAGATTATTTCAATAAGTAATAGCGTAACAGCGCTAAGGCTTAGAATTTAAATACTAGCTAGTCAGGCGAACGTCGAACAGAGCAGCAGTGATCTGAGACTAAAAGCTCTCTCACACTGAGAAGTTCCTGGCTAACCTTTAAATACCAAACTTGGCTCCACTTCAAATTAACCTACACCTGAAACGCGCGCTCATTCTAACGAGAAGTTGAAATAAGAACTCATAGGAAAGGGAAATTAAAATAAAACTTTGTTAGTTTAAACTAAAACCTTACATACTTCCCGCCAGAATTGGCAAAAGTTGAATTACTGTGGTCCAAACGGACCATGTTGAAACTTTGCGATTCTAGAAGTACTCAAAATTTAACTCTTCCTAACTTAGGCCAACCTTGACAGAAAAAAATAGAATTTCTTGACCATTTACAGACGAAAACTTGATTTTTACATACACTCACGTTTGTGAAAATTGCAATACAAAGAAGGAATCGTCATAATTGAATGCAATTTAATACACAGTTGAGTGGTAGTGGTACAAATAAATGATTAAATGTTCAAAGCAAACAAACAAGAACAAGAGATCAGAATCAGTATTTTGTATGGCCACCACGCGCCGCAATAAGTGCTGCTCCACGACGTGGCATGGAGTCAAACAAAGTTTGAATGTCTGACTGAGGAAGAGCATTCCATATCGTTTGTACGCGTACCCAAAGTTCGTCTGCAGACGCAACAGGACGAGGATCACGAGCAAGACGCCGACCAATGACATCCCACACATGTTCAATTGGCGACATATCCGGGGAACACGCAGGCCAAGGAAGAAGCTGTACCTGCTGCGCTGCAAAGAAGGATTTAACAATCCGAGCAGTATGAGGGCGGGCATTGTCCTGTTGAAATACAGCGCCTGGCAAGCTTTGAAGGAAGGGAACAGCTTCGGGCTGTAGAACTTCACGGATATACCGGTTGCTGTTCAGATTGCCCACAATTCGTAGCAATTGAGATCGTCTATGATATGCTATGGCGCCCCAGACCATAACTCCGGGTGTTCGTCCACTGTGGCGTTCGATAATGCACTCCGGAAGGTGGCGTTCACCGGCATAGCGTCTGACACGAATGCGGCCATCATGGTACCACAAATTAAAGCGGGATTCGTCAGAAAACACGACATGCTGCCAATCAGCACGCCAGTCTCTATGCTGATTGGCCCATTGTAGCCGCAGGCGGCGATGGTCGTGCGTTAGGGGGATCCTGTATAAAGGAGTCCGTGCGCGCAGTCCACACTGCAGCAGACGTCTACGAATTGATGAAGCACACAATGAAACACCTGTAGCTATTGACCACAGTGCTGCCAATTGTCTAGAGGAAGCTGTACGGTCCGTCCGCGCCATGCGGACCAGGTGTCTATCATCGCGAGCTGACGTCACATTTCGGGGTCCACTCCCGGATTTCCGAGTTGTCCGACACTCGTCCGTCCACTGCTTCCAAACGCGCATCACTGTGCTGCTGTTACGCTGCACACGAGAGGCTACTGCACGATACGACAATCCAGCTTCACGAAGGCCGATGATTCTCCCTCGTTCAAACTCTGTAAGTTGTTCAAATCTCGCTCTCTTTCGTCGACGAGGCATAAGTACAGATTGAGTTAACGTTTACCACTAGCAGATAACCACCGATAACCATACACGACTCGCTACAGCCGTCTATTTATTCGGATCCATCAGCCGTTCAGAGGGCGCTGCTCAGTATACGCATGCGCTACGGATTTGCAATTCTAATCATTTGCATATCATGCGCTACTTTGCATTTCCTGAAAATTTCAGCTCACTGGCGTAAGTCCTTCATGGTGTTGCAATTTTCACAAACGTGAGTGTACATCTTTATCTGTTTTCAATAACTACCTCACCTTCCTCTGACTCCTTCCAGAAATTTTTGTATAACATAATAACACTAAGTTCTAGGTAACATACTTCTTTCTTTACACGTGTAATTTCTCACACACAGATTATCATTCAAGCAAAATTAAATTCTTCCCGAATGCTCTCCACCGGTGTTGGATGAAAAGCGAACCGCCATTGCGGTTTCTCTTTTTTTATCCGGGGAGTGTTCGACTCTACCACCTACGATCGACTAACATTAGTTAGAAATTGACATATCGAGACCTCAGAAGACACCCTATAAACAGCTAAACCTGATGTTCTAACTAGCTTCATGTCTATCACTTTAAGTGTATTTGGTAGAGAGCCTACTAATACTTGCATTCTATTACTTCTATCTCGCCTTTTCATGCATACAATTCGTAGTTTGCACAAAGAATGCTTCCTTCAAAATTAACTTTGCCCCTAACGTGCATTGATGCAATAAATCTATTTTTTTTTTCATAAAACGTTTAACAATTGCATACAAATCACAAGATATAATAAATGCGGTAAACTTCTAAGTTTGCAGCAAGTGCTTCACATTCTCTTTTCAAAGTTCTTTTCTGAAAATCGCATTACACTGCAATAATAGTCTGTAGACTAAATCGTGTTTTCCTTCTACCGACTTTTCATTCTAGAAATTTACAAGTCTTTCGACAAAGCATAATACAAAAACATTTAGTTAACATTCTCGCAGCGATTCATTGCTTTTACAAGACTAATATATTCACAATGCTTCGGAATCTACAAATATTAAGTAATTTTAAATCTTTGAAAAATTACAATTTTAAACAAAAACATCTTTCAAGATAAGTAATCAAATATCGCACACTTGGCGTAAAAATCAACCTCGCTTGAGGTAAAAAGAGACCCTGAAACTTGCAGTAATACTCGAAAATTAACTAAACGTTGGAGTAAGAAATACTACTTCTCTTGTAGTCAGCCATTCTTTTCTTGGCCCAATCCTTGAAAGTTGGAAATACTGTAGCTGGGCCAGTCTCCTTGATTTTGGTCGCTGACCGTTGCCCTCTTGTTGTTCCTCGCCTTCCTTTTAGGGATCCTTCTTTCCATTCTGGGATACTTTCGCTGTGCAGGAGGTTGATCCGCTCGACGTTTGTTCGGCAGATTCCTCTGTTCCTGGGCCCTCGTTCGTCGCTGCTCCGGGCTCCTGCTGTATTCCGGACGTTGATCCTCGGGCTGCAACCGGGGTTGCTTGCTTCTCAGGCTCCTTTCCGACGTTTCGGCTGTCCTCTTGACTACTTTGGGCTGGCTTTGTCCATTGTGCTTTGGTCTTTTGTTAGATGTCGAACTTCTATTATCCGTGTTCTTTCTTTTCAATCCATCTCCTCTGGTGATTTTCCGTTTCTTGCTTCTTCTACTTTGTTGAGGGAGGCTTTCTGTTTCTGGCCTTCCGTTGCAATTGCTGCTGGTTCCTGTTGTTGCCGCTGAAGTACATCTTCCGTGGAAGTCCGTCTTCCCGGATCCTGGAAAAAATCTTTAAACATTTTCATTTTATTACGGTCATAGTAGGGTTTAGCCTGGTCCACATTGGCAGTAATTTTCTCGCCATTTGTTTTTTAATACTACAACCGTTTGTGTGATTTTCTCGATAAGAAAAGGGCCTTCAAAACGCGGAAAAAATTTCCCCACCTTTTCTTCTGGGGCATTTGATAAAGCGTGTTTGATTTTCAACACCTCATCTCCGACTTTTTACTTCCCCTCTCTCCTCTTTTGGTCATAATAATATTGTTATTTCCTCTGGGCTACTTCCGAATTTCCTTTCGCTTCCTGTATCAAGTTCTGGATATCTTTCATTTTAAATTCTTCTTCCCTATCCTGGACAAAGAAAAGTTTGTCTAAGGGTGTCAAAATCTTTCTTCAAAGAAACAGTTCCGCGGGTGTTTTTTGTGTTGTGTCGTGTTTGGCAGTTCTAAGGGCAAATGCAAATTCATTTATATGGCTATCCCAGGTAGAGTGATAATTCTTAATGTAACTTCGAATGATTTCCACCACATTTCTATTAACCCGTTCCGCTGTGTTTGACTGTGGACGATACCGGATCATCTTTAGGTGACTTATGCCCAGTTTTGCACACATTTCCTCTAAAATATTACTAAGAAATTGGGGACCATTTTCGGAATTAACTTTTAGGGGCGCCCCGTATTTTAAAATATACTTATTTAGAATTGAATCTACTACAATTTTAGCAGACGCGTGTTATAATAGAATTAACTCTAACCATTTGCTAAAATGGTCCACTATAACTAAAAGATATCGGCTTTTGTTAACTTTACTTCGAGGGTAAGGTCCAATTAAATCGATGCCTATTATTTGATTTGGGAAGTCTGATTTAATACTATTTAGGAACCCGGCCGGGCGGAAATTAACATAATTATTTAATTGACATGTTGGGCACGACTGGACGTACGCCCTAGTAAACTTTTGCAGTTCTGGAAAGAAAACTGCCTCGCGAACTCTCTGAACAATTTTTCTTATACCTAAATGAGCCGACATGGCACAATCGTGCAACTGCTCTAATACATTTAATCTAATGCTAGCTGGGATAACCGGTCTATATTCATGGTTCTCATTAGTCGTTTTCGTATAGAATAACAGTCCGTCAATTAATTCATAATTTACTGCCCTATTTCTTATCGGCACAATATCCGGATGACTGAAATTCTCATCGTCGACTAAATAATTGTATATATTTTTGAACTCCGGATCTTTTGCGAGTTCGGCTATTACTCTTCCACGAGAATCTAATACTTTGGATGTCAGTATGGCTATTCTAACCGTATTTCCATTTTCATCCAAATTAATTCTGCTTAAAGCAGCTGCCAAAACATTTTCCTTTCCCGGCGTGTGTTTAATTACTAGATTATATTCTTGTAATTAATAAGATTAATTACAAGAATTCTCGTAATTAGTAATAGATTAATAAGTGCCCACCTTGTTAATCTAGGTGATAAATGTTTTTTCGAGTAGAGTCTGGTGACCGCAGAATGGTCCTTATATACAGTTACTGGAGAACTTCCAAAGAAAACACGAAATTTGTGAACTGCTGATAAAACTGCGAGAGTTTCCCTTTCCGTGGCCGAATAGTTTCTCTGGGTTTCATTTAAAGTTCGACTGAAAAAGGCCACGGGTTGCCCATTCTGAGAAAACACTGCTCCAATCGCAAAATCTGAAGAGTCCGCTGAAATTTCTAGTCCTTTATTCCCCTCCGGGATTTTAAGACGGGGGCTTGTGTCAATGCGTTTTTTGAAATGCCAAGTTAGCTTCTGCTGACCACGAAAACCTAGCTTTCTTCCTCTTCAATTTCAGCAGAGGCTCAGCTATTTTGGCAAAGTCTTTAACGAAGGACCGCTAATATGAACACATACCAAGAAACGACGCTAACTTCTTCGCTGTTTTAGGAACAGGGTAATTTTGAATAGCTATTGTCTTGACTGATCCGTTTCGATTCCATTCTGAGAAATTTTAAACTCTAAATAACGTACCTCTTTTGCGACACTTTTCTTAAAACTTGTAACTCTTCACTCTTGTAACTTGTAACACTTAACTTGTAACTTGTAACACTTAACTCTTCACTTTTCTTGTAAGTGCTGTTCTAAAGTGCTACTCGTAATATCGTCTAAATATATGAACGTACTTTTACCAAGGACCGGTCTTAAGACGATGTCCAGACATCTTTGGAAAGTTGCCGGGGCGCCGGATAAACCAAAAGGCATCCCAAGAAATGCGTACGTGCCAGACTTAGTTATGAAGGCGGTTTTGGGGACGTCTTCGGTCTTTACCCCAATCTGAAAATAGGCACTCCTAAGATCTAATATGGTCATATACTTTGTAGAGGAAATATTTCGAATTATCTCTTAGATTATCGGTAGAGGATATACAGGATATTTTCGACGGCATTGAGCTTGCGATAATCTATAGCAAAACGCCACCGCTTCGGGTGTGTAATCGGATAATCATTATTTTTCTTGCATAAAACTACTGGGCTAGCATAACTGCTAGAAATCGGGGTAATTATTTTATTTTTCAACATTTCGTAAATATGATATTCAATAATTTCTTCTTTTACCTTATCGTAGCGGTAAGGCCTTTGCCTTACTGGTTGGGCGTCTCCTGTTTCTATTTCATGATTAGTTACCTGCGTGAAACCCGGTACATCGCTAAATAAATTTGAAAACTCACTTACCAATGCCTGCAGTTTTTCTTGCTCTTCTGCCTGTAAGTGCTGTAACTCCAGCTGCGGGGGCTTATCATTCTTTTTTTTTTCCACTGGCTGCATGGATATCGTTAATTTTCCTCCCTGAAAGTCTATTTTCGCTTTTGCCAATCTAAAAGAATCCACACCCAGAATAATACACGTTTGCAGGTTTCGCACAATATGAAATAAAATTTTTTCCTACTCGTCGTTGATACGCACAAAACTTGAAACTTTTCCTAGGTATCTACACTTCTCTCCTTAGGCCGCTATGACATTCGTGTCTCTTGCACTAAAAATTCTATAACGGCGAAAGTGCTTCTTGAAAAATTTTTCCGAGATAAAGCTGCTTTGCGCTCCTGTATCCAAAAGAGCCGTCCCCGGTATGTTGTTAATTAAGACTTCAATCTTCGGTAAACTTAAATGTTTTACGACCACGGTGTTTAAACTAATTGTGGAAGGATTTTGCGAGACTTCGGACTTCTTCACCTTCCTTGAAAAAATCCATCTTAGTTTAAATTCTTCTTATTATTCTGGTTACATTCTGGAACTTTGCCCGTTTTTCGATTAAAATCTCGTCGTTCGCCCCTCGACTTAGGAGATCCATCTTTTTTTGACCATTGCTTCGCCTTGTTCCCGTAATTCTGATGTTGCTTTTGTTGCGGTCTTGGCGTGTCCCCCTGACTTCTTCGCTCAGATTGGCGACGTCGTTCATTGTCTGCCGTTCTTCGACTTTCAAATTGTACGGCGAGCTCAAATAATTTATCTAACGTCGTTAGGTTTCTGAGCTCGATAAAATCTTGATAAATCCAGGGCAGTAGCCTAGGAAGTATAATTTGAATTATTTCAGGATTCGGGCGACTTCCATAGAAAAGCTTGAAAACTTGGATTTTTCTCAAGATAAAATTAGACAAATCTGCTATCTTTTCCTGATGACGACTAAAAAGTTCCGCCTCCAGTCTGGCTCGATCTCGTACTACAGGAAATGCTTTCACCAAGGAATTTTTAAAATTTTCATAAGTGTATCTGGGGCTTCTCGTTTCCCCTAAAGATTCTTTCCAATACACTTGAACCAATTTAGCGCTTGGCCCATCAAAGCGTTGGTGGCAAGAGTGAATTTTTGAAATTCGTGGACTGGATATAACATGAAGTGGGAGTCCAATTTTTCCAGGAAATTAATTACGGCTGACTTGCCGTCAAAACTTGCCGCTGGCTTCATGGCTGCCCGCATGGTTTGTACAATGTAGCCAAATCCTTCTAGGGCAGGAGGTGATATCTCAGGGTTCTGTAGAGGTACTGCAGGTATCTCAGGTTCATCTTCTTGTCTTTCAGGCCATCCTCTCATTTTTCTTCTTTGGGCGCCAGTGTCAGGACTGAGTGTTATATGCATACTTTTGGCGAACATATTCGTGAAGTAGTTGAAGTCCTGATCTTGAACAGGGAGCTGAAGGCAGCTATGTTCTGTAGCAGAATACTGTGGTTAAGTGGTGGAATAACTGCACGTAAGAAGGATTTAAAGTCCTCTTTTATTAAACCACTATTATGTGGAGCCACTTCCCAACTCGGAAGGGATAACCGAAAATAATGACCGTACTTGTGTCTAACTTGAACAATCAAATAATTTAAAATAAAGTTAAATAGAAATTAAGTAATCATAACTCACAGAGCTATGAATGCGAGGTTGGCCTCTATGCTAACCGATCAATAGTGCGTAGCAAGATTTAGCTAATACTAACGCACTTAGATTATTTCAATAAGTAATAGCGTAACAGCGCTAAGACTTGAATTTAAATACTAGCTAGTCAGGCGAACGTCGAACAGTGCAGCAGTGATCTGAGATTAAAAGCTCTCTCACACTGAGAAGTTCCTCGTTAACCTTTAAATACCAAACTTGGCTCCACTTCAAATTAACATACAGCTGAAACGCGCGCTCATTCTAACGAGAAGTTGAAATAAGAACTCATAGGAAAGGGAAATTAAAATAAAACTTTGTTAGTTTAAACTAAAACCTTACACGGTCAGAGAAATGGTAGCTGCATACCCTGCAAAAAGAAATATGAATTGTTGGCCGTTTCCTATATTTAGCAAAATTTTAGATAGATTTATTTATTCTGCTTTCCTTTTTGTATAATGTAATATGAATTGCTTGAAAGCGACTGAGGTCTGCCAAAAAAATAAGATTACAGAGGCATGTCTACTTAACACATTGAGGAAAACGGCTATCTCGCTCAGGCGAGATATAAAAAAGCTGGCGATGGTTTTGGCAATAATTTTCATCCCCAAATTTGGCGAGAAATCGACAAAAGTCGAGAAACTTCACTATCATTTGGAGACATTTTGGACCAGTCCCTGTTGGAAAACTGTTTAAGACCGAAGAGAACATCAGCTCTCAGTTCTTCGATTCAGAGGCGACTACGGAGTACCCCGCTGTACAATGCGTTGTGTTAACGTTCTGAGTAGTTTTCAGTGTGACTACTGATTGTGCTCTGTGGTACTGAGAACAGCTGCACGAATATTTTTGTGAAAAGTTCCAGAACCCTAAAGTGTTTGTTTTGGTAAAATAAATTTTATCAAGCTAATCGGTTCTGTTTACATTCGATCCATTACAAACATATACGCACGGAATAAATTTTTTATGTCAGAAGCAGGATTGAATTCCGGTGACAAAAACGAAGGATGAGCAACTGAGACAGGAAACGTCTAAAGTGCATAAAGAAAGCGACGTTATTGAGCCTTCCGCAAGTTCTTAAGCCTCTCCCATCATCCTAGTCAGAAAGAAGGCTGATTTAACTAGATTTCGGGTTTACTATAACTGGTTGAGGACATAACTAAGAGATACACATAATCTTTTCTTAGAATTGATGATATTCTGGACACTCCTTCTGCAAGCAAATGGTTTTCGAAGCTTGATTTAAAAAGGGGATACTGGTAGATAGAGGTACACGCTGATGACCGAGAAGAGATAGCCTTTACTAACGAACAAGGCATTCAGCAATTCAGGGTGATGTCGTTTGGATTATGTAATATGCCCCAAAATTCGAACGCCAGATGGAGAATTTTCTGAGAGTTATTTTTTATGAAACCTGTCTGATATACATCGTCGGGAAAAGTTTTGAAGAGAATTTAGTAAATATTAGCACAATTTTTCAGAAATTAAATGAAGCCATTCTAAAGATAAGTGCTGCCAAATGTAAACTGCTCAGACAGGAACTGTTGTACTTCGAATGCATCATCTTTGTCAAAGGTTTGTGTACGGATTCAGAAAACAGTGGAGAAGTCCCGAAAATGTGTTCATCAGCCGAGAAGTTTCCTGGGGCTTTGCACCTACTATAGGAGATTTGTGAAGGACTTCTCTTCATCGCTAGACGCTTTCACAAACTTACAGAGAAGAAGCGAAAGTTCTTGTGGGCAAAGGAACGTGAGAATGCATTTAACAAACTTGTAAGGATTTATTTTAGGTTTCTAATGGATATTTTTATTTTGGAACAAGCCTTTCCTTTACTCTCTTGGTTTCTACCTACGATTCCCAACAGAATGAGTTTTCAGGATTGCGTTTTATGTAAATGACGTAAAAACCAGTACTTAAATTGAACTTTCAGTCATTTCTGTAGGAGAGGTTAGAAGTATTTAGTACGGCATATTCTACGTTCTGACGACTTCGTTGCTTTAAGCCATATCCTACTACGTTCGGCCGTACTGCAACGTGTTTGTTAGTATTCACGGGTGATATTCAATAAGGCTCAAATATGTTAATTATTTCTGTGCAACTTTGGCTGGTTTTAGTTCAGTTAGGTTTAGATTAGTTTCTTATTTTCTATCTTTAGACCAAATGCAGGCTCACTGTAACCCCGAAAAGGGGCTATCTGTTAATAATTTTTTGGTTGGAATAACCCTTCCTTAGACTTATCCCTGATTGTGAACTTTGGGATTAATAGAATCACAGTTTTTAAGTATTCTAGCTTTCAAGAACTACTAATTTAGCTAGGACATTACATACTGAACGGGCCTTTAACGTCTGCTACAATCCTGACGTATCTTCAGCTCCAGAAACTATGCATTCTCGACACGATGAGATAATCGGCGCTGTTTTGATCCAAGAAATAAATGGTTAAGGTGTAAGGTTTTAGTTTAAACTAACAAAGTTTTATTTTAAATTTTCTTTCCTATGAGCTCTTATTTCAACTTCCCTTTAGAATGAGCGCGCGTTTCAGCTTTAT
>KK119652.1:0-45039 GCA_000611955.2 Stegodyphus mimosarum
GGATTCGGAACGGCCGTGGTAAGCCGGATTGCCCATTCGCTTAATTTTCCGACATTAATTAGCTGAGATATTAATTAAAAACCCGGTATTTCTAGCTTCTGGGCAATATTTGAACTTTTAGAGCTTCTTTCCCTCACTAGAGGGCACCAGGTCATCGCTGTTATTATGTTTAAGGGAAATTTCCACTTCATCGCAACGATTCTTGCATTCTGCACTGAATTTCCAGCCAAATTTTACTTATTTGCTGCAAGATCGCATCTGCTTACATAAGAAACTTTACTTTTTCTTTCCCTGAAACTTCGAGCAACTCTGAAACATTTGCTATTTTGTTTACGTAAAAAACTCGCTCAGCGAGGATTTATTTAAACACTGCTTTGGCGTTTGCGCTCAAAACTCGCTTCCTCGCATTCCTTTTATCATTATTATACATTCTGTTTATTATTTCAAGATGAAAGTGAAAAAATTTCGAGAAACATCGAAAAATTTCCTGTTCTGTTTACTTGCAAAACTCACTGAATGCAGAATGTAAACAAACATTTCTATCCCGTTTGTGCTAAAACCTCACGTCAGGAAATGAATGCATCATTGATTTACACGATAGTTTAGAGAATTAAATCAGCTAAATAACATATGCAAAAACTTTGCTTAGCTTTTGAAGCCATCGAGGTTATTTTAAAATTTACATATGAAGAGTAATTCGGATGAATTAGCAACGACGATGATAGCCGAGGGGGTAAAGGCGTCCTGCTACGGACCAGAGGATCGCGAGTTCTGTCCTCGGAGGTATTTTTCATTTTCGGCCAGTATATCTTGGGCTTCGAACATTGCCGCTTTAAAGTTTATTTTACCAGCCAGTTCTTAGTAAGCTTTTCTTATCCAAATATTATTTTGAAGTCTGATTAAAATATATTTTTTACATTAAATTTAAATAATGATGTCATATATGTTATCTGAAGAACAAAATGTTTTGTTTCCTGGTTTGACGAGAAAATATTTAAAATTATTATTTATTGATGTTGTATTCATTTTAATTATTTATTTCTTTAATTTGAAGTCTCATCAAAATATAATGATTGATATTATATTTAAATAATGACGTCGTATGTATTGTCTGAAGAAAAAAGTTTTGTTTCCTGGTTTGACAAGAAAATATTTAAATACAAAATTACAAATTATTTACTTATTATTTATTTATTTATTATTATTTTGTATCTACTATATTAAATAAATAATTTCTTGCCAAAGCAGGAAACACTTAATTTGTTTCACATTTAATTTAAATAATGCCGTCATACATATTATCTGAAGAATACAAGTTTCGTTTCCTGCTTTGGCAAGAAAATATTTATTTACAAAATTATAAATTATTTATTTATTACAGATTATTTAAATATATCACAACTTTTTTTTCGGTTGTATATGGAAACGGTTACATTCATACTGAAAGGTGTTTATCGGAGTTTTAATTGGAAGAAAAAATTTTTTTAATTCTTTTAACTAATTTTTTGTTATACAAATGCAGGAAAATTCCGTGTAATTTAGTATTCCTTATAAGGAAGTCATGCGTTGTACATATCAGATTTTTTAGTTAAGTTTAATTTTTTTTCTTTTCAAATGGAAATACAGTTTTCACTAATTGTATGCATTTGTATACACGCGCGCAATTACACTTCGTACAAGGGCCCATAAGCGGTTGAGAGGCTAAATCAATTAACACTGGTAGTTCGGTCCACCTTTGTATGCATTTGTGCACACGTACGCATTTGCACTTCGTACAACGACAGTTAGAGGGTGAGCGGCTAAATCCCTTAACACTGGTAGTTCGGTGCAACTTTCGAATCCCGGCGAACGCGTGGGTGTTTACGTGATTTTCTGCATGTGAAGTATATTGGATGCATAAGGGAAACAAGCGGGCGTCCCGGTGAACAAGCGGGCGCGGCCCGCTAACGCGCGGGTTTGCAACATAGAAAACTTAAACACTGGTAGTTCTGTCCAACTTTCAAATCCTGGCGAACAAGCGGGCGTCTCGGCAAATGCAGTATCTTTTGGATGCATACGCTAATAACGCGGGCGCAGCCCGCTGAACTGGCATGTTTGCCAGCTAGAAAATTGCTGAATATTGGTAATTAGGTCCAACTTTCGAACCCCGGCGAACGCATGCGTGTTTTCTTGATTTTCGCGTGTGCACCGTGTTTGGAGTACCTTCTGGATGCAACGTGAATAAAACGGGCGCAGCCCGCTCAGCTGGCGGTTTCTTACACGGCCTGGGTGTTTTCGACATTTTCCGGATGGGGAATGTGCATGCAGTATCTTGTGGATGTATTCGAGAATGCGGATGCATACGCTAATAAAGCGGGCGCAGCGCGCTAAACTGGCATGCTTGCCAGCACGAAAATCACTGAACACTGGTAGTTAGGTCGAACTTCCGAATCCCGACGAACGCGTGGGTGTTTTCGTGATTTCCCGCATGTGCAGTATATTGGATGCAAAAGTTAAATAAGCGGGCCTCCGGGTGAACAAGCAGGCGCAACCCGCTAACGGGCGGGTTTGCAACATAGAAAATCTTAAACACTTTTAGTTAGGTCCAACTTTCGAATCCCGGCGGACGGCGTAGATGAACACTGGTAGTTCTGTCCAACTTTTTAATCAGGGCGAACAAGCGGGCTCAGCCCGCTCAGCTGGCGGGCTTGCCCGCTAGTAAAGTATATAAAATTCGCTTTCCATCAAGTTGTGTTTCATAAACAATCAAATCAAACAAAGTGGCAAGTTGTTTGTGATGTTCAGTTTCTGTAATTTTTTTAGGCTAAAACAAATCCTGTGTACATACGAAGAACAGCGAAAAAAATTAGCATTTTATCATAGATCTTTCTAGCATTTTTATTAACTGGTTGTTATTTCATGCAATTCTTAGTACGGCACCATTTTTTAAATGGCTGTTGTCTCTGGTGAAAAATTAGGCACCAACACTTGCAGAATTTTTGGGATAGACTGTGGATAATGAGAAAGTACTGTTCCACCCCCCAAAAAAAAACACCAATAGTTCTGTAAAATGTGACTAATTTTCCCTTACCATTCAATAATCTCAATAACTAAAAGTAGAAACGGCCAACTTGAAATTTACATTCAATCTAATCTTTACTTTCACCATGAACTTGAAAAATGCTTCATACCTCTTGTCTCCGCTGCAGGTCACTAGTCAATGCAGATTCTCCTGCAGCCTGTGAATAAGGTGGCGGATTTTGAGCAGGTTGTTGCATTTCAGGTGAATGAACTGCAGAATTTGACGAAGGATTATTGACTGAAGAATCTCTTTCTGAAGCAACAATCTAAAAAATAAGAAAAATTATCACAGGAAACAAGTTATGATACAGTCATTAAAATTAATACAGTCAATAAAAGATTTTAATTATGCCCAAAGAGGCTTTTTTAATGTTTTGTGTGTTACCGTTATTTATAAAATATCATGGTCTTTGCACTTAAGCCATAAAATTCAATTCAACAGCAATATTACAAAATAATTTAGAAAGAGCATACCTTTAGAATTTACAATAGACAGTCTCGTGCGCTGGAGATAAAAATTCTTTTTTTTTTTTTCTGTACAGTGTTACTATTACTCGCTTTAAAATCATTGAGTTCCTCAATATAAAACTCATAAATGCTTTACAAAATATGAAATAGATAATAAAATGAATTCCAAATTCAGCCTTCCAAGTGCCCATATTTGCATGGAGACATATGTTATTCAAAATTGGATGGCTGTATGCACTGATGCTTTATCACAATGTGAGAAATATGCATACATTTATGCAGATTCTTCATTATTCAATTTCTTTAAATATAATGCAGGGTGATAATATTTGTTGGCGAAAATATGAAAAGTGATATACAGTTTATAGTGATTCGACACAAAATGTCAAAACGAAATTAATAGCCCTTCTGGGCTAACACACTTTGTGCTAAAAATCTATAATTTGAAATATAGCATTAAATGTATAATGTATAATACATAACACAGAAACAAAATGATAATCTCCTTGAAAGAAGAATTCTAAAAAACCTTATTTTTTAAGATTTCAGATTAATTCAAATATACTTATCTCAAATATCTTGGTTCATTTTAATAAATAAACTTTATTAGATAATATCTTCTTTCATAGAAGTATTAATATTACTAGTACCATACTTTGTAAAAAATGTATGCTTCATTTCTTCTTTGTTCACATACTTTAAAAGAATATTTCTAAGACATGTAATATATGGCACTGGAACATCTTTTTATTAGATAACAACACTGCATATGTTCAGAATAATTATTCTTCTATCTATGCTGCAAATTAAATTTATATCCATTAGATGGAGTATTAAAATATTAGATATGCATCCGTACCATTTCACTGCTCAAATTGATAAGAAATTACAGACTAACTAAATTTGAGACAAAATTTAAAGATCTCACGCTTGGTAAAATGATATTACTCTTCATGACTGGCTATTATTATGGCATGAGGTAAGGTAAACACCATATATTTCCTCAAACAGCAACATCTGACAAGTTACTCAGATAACACATAGATAATAAATGCAGTAAAGCATACAGTAAAGTATCAACCCCAAAATTTTGGAAAGATGCTTAACTTTAAAATTAAAATTTCATATAAAGTATATGCAAAGATTGTTCTGATCAATTAACGAAATTTTATATACAAGTTTATTCAGAGGAGACTTACAAAGAATGACAAAGTAAGAGATAATGATGCACTCTTTTGCCATCAGATAAATGGCCCTTTTAAGTTAAAACTTAAGCAAATTTTTAAAAAAAATGTTTACAACAGCATGTTAAAGAGTATTCCTAGAATAGCATTTGAGGCAATATTGAAAAATGTACATATTTAGACATTACCATTCTAATACAAGACAGAACATCATTTCTACAGGGATATTCTTATTAAATTCACAAACATGTCATACATGGAGCTTCTCATATTTATGACTCTTTTTCTAAATACAAAATCTCAAGTGCTCAGATTTTGGGCTCAGGGGTTCTTAAAAATTGTTTATGAGAAATGTTTAAATCCTTCACATTAGAGCTAAAAATCAGCAAGGTACGGCATCTCTCTCAGATTCTTACAGAAGTGCTATGTATCGCAGGTGATGATGAAGACCTGATAATCAAGGATCTTACATTAAGCAAATAATTTTGTAATCTTATTTTTACAATACAATTTTGTGTACATTCTGCAGTTATCTCTCTTTATAGCAGCATATACATCTATGTTTGCAAAATATTTTCCTTTCACTATTTCCTCATGTCTCTGTTATTTGAACAGTACTCAAGCCAAATTTCATTTGATCACTCAATTAAAACAACTGCTATTCATCCCTTGAATGTTATGAATTTAATCACAATCAACCCTTATTTACCAATAGTAAATTTAATTTGTCAATCAAATTTAATAGGTCATTTTAAGTCTAAGCAACAATGGGCACATGCATTTAGTTAAAAGTATAAAATTGTGTATCCTATATTCACTGCATTAACATTCAGCTGAGAGAACTAACTATTTCATGCAACAAAATCCTTCACAACAGCAAATTAGTAACCTAAAAAGCACATAAGTCAGATGCGCGTATGTCAGGATCTTATTTCGCATATATTAATTTTAGTTAAATATTAAGTTATATGAAGTTTACGAAAAAACTATGTATATGTAATAAAGAATGTAATTTTCTAACATATCAGTACAAATTAATATTACAGTAAATATGCTGCTAAAAACAGTTATTTCCATAAAATAATTCATAAAATTTAATAAACATGTCTGATGACTTAGTGACTTTTTTATCCTGTAATCACATTAAGCTAATAATTTTTTATTCCTTAATTTGTAACTAGAACGCATTGCTCGATAGTCTATTTTCTCTAAAATTTATAACTCTTTTTGTGATGAGCTGAAATCTTCTATCAAGCTTGTAATTTCATATGCTTTTCTAGCAGATCTTGTGACTTGCTCATGCATTTTTACAAGTCAATTGTCAACTTTCTGTTATGCTAATCCACCAGCTTACTGACATTATCACCATCAACTTACCAATCACTATAACTGCCTGGCAAGATTTACAACTTTACCTATTACATGAGTGACTTATTTAGATAGTTTTCAGAGTTATTTTAATCTCTCTTTTGAAAACAAATGGACCCACTCTCCCCCCCCAAAAAAAAACAGAGCGGGAATTGTGTAATTTATATCAGGGTTAAATCGCATTAGTTGGAGTATTATGACAACTTAAAAAGAAAATGTACACAAAATCCCTTAGAATTTAATCTTTTACATGGATTTTAACAAAACAGATTTTTCATGACATGGTCAAATTAATAAAAGTATACCAAAAACTTAGGCAAAAAATATACTACAAAGAGTCAAAAAATATAAATACACATATAAATTCTGGCATAAATAGTCAAAAAATATAATACCTGCTTAGTTGTTCTACTCTGATCAAACGGATTATAAGCTTCAACGGAATCTTGATTAACAGCTGACTGTTCAGTCAAATTTTTAACACTAGGATCCTGAAATTTAAAAAAGACATACAACCAATCATGCAATCAATTTTCAAGAAAAATCAACTCAAGCCTTTTACACTCTTGAAATCACAGATGAAAATTCAATTTCTCTACAGCATCTTAATTATTACTGACAATAAACAGTTAACATAGAAAAATCAATAGCACATAAAAAATAGCAGCTACTATTTTATCCCCTTCAAATATCCCACATAAAAATAACACCTCTCATAAGCTCATATGTAAGTTCAAAATGCTTCATAAAAAATACTACCTATAAGGCAATCTGGTAAAAATATATTTCAGGGTGCTCCTAGGTGAAAATTGGTGATTGGCCAGCAAAGCACAACTTCAAGATGGCTGCTACACAAAACCAAAATAACAAGTAAAAGAATTGCACAAACTCGGTATCCATGTGCACATCGATCTATTTTCACTTAAAAAAAATCAGAGAATTGCACAAACTCGACACTACGCACTCCTTGACTTGTCCATGTACACATCAATATATTTTCCCTATTTTCACTTAAAAAAAAAATCAGAGAATTGCACAAACTCGACACTACGCACTCCTTGACTTGTCCATGTACACATCAATATATTTTCCCTTAAAAAAATCAGGAGAATGATGACCTCATATAATGTTAAAACAAAATTACTCATCACCAAAACTGAACAAAATTTGTAGCCAATCGAAGCTCAATAAAATGCATTTTAAATCACATAATGAAATAACATAAAAAAGAAAATACATCTTATCGCACGTACACACTACAAACAGGAAATATCAACTTACCATATTTAGAATTTTCTGTCGTCAGTCTGTGGCACACAAAATTACTTAACAGCATCCAAAAACTTTCCAAAATTATCTGAACTAGAATATGCATACTACCATTACCACATAAATTCACAAAAATAAGAATAAAAAATATCCTCCATAGTGCCGCACAGCTGGTGGCATTTCTTGCGACAAACCCATTCAAAGCCATCTGAACGGTCTTTACATTTGATAATATGCATTTCCTTCAAACAAACAAGATACTTATAATGACTACTAAGCAAACCTCCATTAAACTTTGCATTAATCTCATTACATACAGCTATTTTAAGGTATACAGAACAAAATAAGCAACAGACTTCCTAACTGACATCCAACACAGAAATATGCCCTTGCAAATATTTTCCTATCAGTCAAATTCACTGCAATCACGTAACCAATTTCATCATAATAGGGTTTCCATAACATTCAATTACTCAAGTTACCATAAATGAAACAACAATTTGACGATAAATGAAACAACTTGGTGGTACTCCAAGGGGCATCCTAAAATATAGGCTAACCGGTAACCTTATATTTAAGTCAATAAATACAATATATTTAAGTACTAGCTAACACCCGTCCACTTTGTTGGGCACACTATCTATTTGAATGTGAACCTAGGACTTATTATATGGAACGAAATGTCTAATTTCGAATTGATAATGAATATAAATTTTTTTAATATAAAGTCGGGAAATATAGTGCCAGTCAGTGTATCAAAGTCAAAACTAACACAGAAAAAAATAGTTTTGACTTTGCCTATGATGGTATAACAAAAATCCTTTTGGACAGGATTTACATAAAATCCGTTTTTAGTGCGCATCTACATCGTGGAATGAGTAACTATGCAAAATTTCAAGTCAATCGGGTGTATAGTTTTGGAGATCTCATGAAGAGTCAGTAGTATTTTGCTTATATATATATATAGATAGATAGATAATATCCACTGAGCTATCAACTTTACTTAATAGTTTCTAAAACTACATGTAAGTCCCAAAAGGTATACAAGTTAATTCAAGAGAATATGCAAATAGCACGTTGAGATGATGATCAAGATGATTTTGTGTATATCCAACTTATTCACTACTCTCACAATATCACACTATTTAACAAATGTATTTTTTGGAGGAAGAGGAAAAATTGGTCAAAAAGTATATACACATCAATCTATTTAGTGTGCAAGCATATATAATTCTGAAATATTTGCAGGAGTTTATTCTCACAATTCCAGAATTAGGGTTCATGTTTTTATAAAAGTTAATGGCAAACTTATGAGAGACACAAAATTTTCTTTACACATTTTGTAATAAAATAATTCATTCCAACTTTTAATCAACAAGAAAATGCTAAAGTAATTACAGTAAAACCATGATTCATGAATATAATTTACTCCAGAAGAAATTTGACATCCAAAATGTTCAAAAACAATTTTTTTTTTCCCTCCACTGAAACTCTCACCCAAGCAGCATGATTTACCGCTAGCAATGAATAAGCACGACATAACAACACACTGATAACGTCTGCACGTTTGATGCAAGCCCGAATGTTCTAGATATGCTACCTTTCATTTTCATAAACAAGGATATAAATTAACTTGCTGTATTTTTTTAACTTGTATTTGAAAATATTAAAATCTGGCCCCTGTCTTCTACAGGACCACAAGCAGTAAATTATTTTCAGGCATAGGAAGTCATAGGATCCTAACATAAAAAAGTGTGTATTAATGGACATAATATGGGACTTTGTTTGAAAATGGACAAACAATGGTGATGCAATGTGAAACCAGAATATGTATTCAAAAACGAACACGGTTTAAGGCCTGTAAAATCACATTTGTGCCTGTTCTACAGCTCATTTACAGCTGGTCAAGAGAATTAACATCCATTCAATGAGGAAAACAAGGCCAACAAATAAGTAATGAGTTAGAATAGTCACCTGCGAGAAGGGTTAGAAGAGATTTTAAGGTACCCCTTGTATTATCGCCAACGCGTTGTTTCATTCATAGTAACCACTCTAGTTGAATGTTATGGAAACCCTAATATGACGTAATTGTTTGCATTACTCCAGGAAATTTCGAATGATGGGATGTTTTGTATGGGTTTTGTGGTGTGTGTTGGTTGGGAAGTATATTGCTTGTTTCACGTTGGTTGGGAAGTATATTGCTTGTTTCATAAACATAGCTTGTTATGTGGCAACGCCAATATACGGATTCAAGTTCAGATAATTTTAGGAAGTTTTTGGATGCTATTAAGGAATTTTGTGTGCCACAGACTGAAGACAAAGTAACTTCTAAACAGGGTAAGTACATATTTGCTTTTTGTAGTCCTTAAATGTATAACATGTTTTTCCTTTTTTATGTTACTTTATTGTTTGGTTTAAAATGTAGTTTACTGAGATTATATATTTTTTGTTTGCCTGTAGTGTAGAATTGTGTGCTCCTTTGACTTTAAAAGTGAAAATATATCGATGTGTACAAGGACAAACTCAAGGGAATGCGTAAGGCATACTTTATGCAATTCTCTGATCTTTTTTTTAAGTGAAAATAGGTCAATGTGTACATGGATAAAGTCAAAGGAGTGCGCAATGCCATTTTTTTTTTTTTTTGCAATTTTCTGATTTTTTTTAAGTGAAAATAGGTCGATGTGTTCATGGATACCGAGTTTGTACAATTCTTTGTCTTGTTACTTTGGCTTTGTCTAACGGCGATTTTTGGCAGGAAGATTGCTGCTACGCAAGCCAAAATAAGAAGTCAAAGAATTGCATAAACTTGGTATCCATGAACCGCCAAAAATCACCATGTTTCGCCAAGGAGTATCCTAAAGTATATTTTTACCAAATTAAGTTCCTAAAAAATCCTGAATCTTAAATCAGTGTCGATGGATACATCTAAAAACCACTTGCTGCTAACTTAAAGTGACCACACGTCCCAATTTTGGCGGGACAGTCCCGCATCCCGCCGATTTTTAAGAATGTCCCGCTTTTTAAAAATTATCTGCATTTCTTATTTTAAATGTACTATAAAAATATATTACCTATTATTTATTAATTATTATAGTGAATATGAAGAAATAAAACATTCATAAATAAAAAAACGCATAAAATGCATGCAGAGTAAACTAAATTAGGCGATGTAGCGAATTAGATTTACTCGGTGGTGTTCAATCATTATCGTTACGTCTCGTCAAAGAATATGTATTGTTAAGAGGGAAAGCTTCGTCAAAGCAGGAGTTGCTCCATCACATTGTAGAACGAAGTACACTTATGTCCATAAATTAAGGATAATTCGGAGTCACGCGGAAATCGAACTCTAAAATAAATATATTACCTGTAAAATCACTACACACATCTTCAAGAATCATATGTAAATTTCAGTAAGTAACCAGATGACACCGATGGTACGTCACAATGACGAGAGTGTAAGAGAGTGATATATAAGGAATACGGGCAAAGAAGTAAAATTGTTCGCAGGGGCTTTATAAGCATTTCAATGCAATAACCGAATACTTATGACACAAAGGACGCATTTGGTTGATTTTTCAGTGGATTACGTGGTAGAATTATCGGTCGTCTGGAATGTGAGCGTACCCAACTGGAAGTATCAGACGAACATGGAATTGCCCAGAGTGTCATCTCCAGGCTTTGGCAACGATTCCAAGATGATGCTAATATGAGTAGACGTTACAGCACAGGTCGCCCCAGAGTTACAAAGCCGAACGAGGACCGGTATTTGGCAGTTGCTGCCAAAAGAAGCAGGCAGAGCACAGCCTCAGACCTGTCTCGTCAGCTCTCTTCAGCCACTGGTACGACAATTTCAAGGCAGACGGTGTACAGATGCTTAGGGCAGATTGGTCTATATGCTCGTAGACCTGTCAGATGCGTTCCACTTACTGCAACTCACTGTCGCCTGCGGTTAGCCTGGAGTAGAGAGCATGCATTGTGGACACCGCAACAGTGGACTTGTGAGATGTTTTCCGATGAGTCCAGGTTTAGCTTGCAGTCTGATTCTCGCCGGACTTTCATATGGAGAGCTCCAAGTACCCCTTACCACCAATAAAACATCATTGAACGACACCGTTACTGTCACATTTGCTTACAAATAACTCAGCTCCCGTGAACGCCCTCTGGCGGAAAAAGACAAAACGTAGTTAGTTAAACGTGTGACGCGTCTAATAGAAGTCGAATCGATAGACCGTCTCCATATATATTTGAAACGTAATGCTTATAATGATTGTAACCTGTAAATAGTATGTAAATATCTTTCACATGTCAATTAAAATTTCTGAAAAAATTCCTAGTAGTGTTCCGCAGTGATTAGAATTTCAGCTCAGACTAACGGAAATAGAAAGGAAGACAAGCAGTTCCAGGGCAGCCCTTTAGAAGTTAAGTGATTTTTCACTTATCTACACTCACGTTTGTGAAAATTGCAACACCATGAAGGACTTACGCGAGTGAGCTGAAATTTTCAGGAAATGCAAAGTAGCGCATGATATGCAAATGATTAGAATTGCAAATCCGTAGCGCATGCGTATGCTGAGCAGCGCCCTCTGAACGGCTGATGGATCCGAATAAATAGACGGCTGTAGCGAGGCGTCTATGGTTATCGGTGGTTATCTGCTAGTGGTAAACGTTAACTCAATCTGTACTTATGCCTCGTCGACGAAAGAGAGCGAGATTTGAACAACTTACAGAGTTTGAACGAGGGAGAATCATCGGCCTTCGTGAAGCTGGATTGTCGTATCGTGCAGTAGCCTCTCGTGTGCAGCGTAACAGCAGCACAGTGATGCGCGTTTGGAAGCAGTGGACGGACGAGTGTCGGACAACTCGGAAATCCGGGAGTGGACCCCGAAATGTGACGTCAGCTCGCGATGATAGACACCTGGTCCGCATGGCGCGGACGGACCGTACAGCTTCCTCTAGACAATTGGCAGCACTGTGGTCAATAGCTACAGGTGTTTCATTGTGTGCTTCATCAATTCGTAGACGTCTGCTGCAGTGTGGACTGCGCGCACGGACTCCTTTATACAGGATCCCCCTAACGCACGACCATCGCCGCCTGCGGCTACAATGGGCCAATCAGCATAGAGACTGGCGTGCTGATTGGCAGCATGTCGTGTTTTCTGACGAATCCCGCTTTAATTTGTGGTACCATGATGGCCGCATTCGTGTCAGACGCTATGCCGGTGAACGCCACCTTCCGGAGTGCATTATCGAACGCCACAGTGGACGAACACCCGGAGTTATGGTCTGGGGCGCCATAGCATATCATAGACGATCTCAATTGCTACGAATTGTGGGCAATCTGAACAGCAACCGGTATATCCGTGAAGTTCTACAGCCCGAAGCTGTTCCCTTCCTTCAAAGCTTGCCAGGCGCTGTATTTCAACAGGACAATGCCCGCCCTCATACTGCTCGGATTGTTAAATCCTTCTTTGCAGCGCAGCAGGTACAGCTTCTTCCTTGGCCTGCGTGTTCCCCGGATATGTCGCCAATTGAACATGTGTGGGATGTCATTGGTCGGCGTCTTGCTCGTGATCCTCGTCCTGTTGCGTCTGCAGACGAACTTTGGGTACGCGTACAAACGATATGGAATGCTCTTCCTCAGTCAGACATTCAAACTTTGTTTGACTCCATGCCACGTCGTGGTGTAGCAGCTATTGCGGCGCGTGGTGGCCACACAAAATACTGATTCTGATCTCTTGTTCTTGTTTGTTTGCTTTGAACATTTAATCATTTATTTGTACCACTACCACTCAACTGTGTATTAAATTGCATTCAATTATGACGATTCCTTCTTGGTGTTGCAATTTTCACAAACGTGAGTGTATTTATCGATCTAAAATTTTAATACCAAAAAGTTGATAAAATTTTAACAGTTACGGTGGTGCAGGAGTGCTCGTTTGGGGTGGAATTATTCTGGGTTCCAGAACTGACCTGCATGTTCAAATTGGAACCATGGCAAGGCAAATCTATCGGGACGTCATTCTGGAACAACATGTACGTTTGTTTCGGGGCGCCATGGGCACACAATTTGTGTTTATGGATTACTACGCCGGTCCTCACCGTGCAAACATCGTAAGCAAATGCTTCAATCGGAGGATATCACCCGTATGGACTGGCCAGCATTCTCACCGGACTTGAATCCAGTAGAGCACGTGTGGGACATGCTTGGCCGACGAGTTACAGCCCGTCAACCTCCTCCTACATGTCTACCGGAACTTCGGAGAGCATTGCTTTTTGAGTGGTGTAATATCCCCCAAGATCAGATCGATAATTTGATACTCTGCATGCCTAGGCTTTGTACGGACTGTATTGCATCGTCTAGGAGACATACAATGTATTAACAATCATACCAACCATGTAATATTGGTTTTTTGTAAATAGGTTTTTTTTTGTAATTTGCTCCAGGGAGAAAAAATCGCTAATTTTTTAATAATATCAAACATATAGCATCCTTTTTTTCTCTTTACCTTTTGTTTAATAAATAAGCTTTACAAATAAGAGTCAAATTTGTTTTGCTTCTAACTCTTCCTTTGCCTGATTTTGCATTATCCTTAATTTATGGACATGAGTGTAATTGCGCATGCACGAAATAGCTGTTGAAGTAAATTCAACCTTGCGTATGTGCGGAATAGTTGTCGAAACCGGTGTCGAAGGTCACGTTGGTGAAGGGTTAATACTTCTGTGACACTTTTTTTTTTTAATCAAATCCATGTTGGTCTCACCTTAATGCAGATAAGTGCGGACTGCAGGTTAAACATTGCGGTTTGTTGTTTTTAATTTGACGTTCGACTCATTATTTGATTGACGAAGGAAGGGCACTAGTCGCCACAGCGTAACGGTCAGTAATGTAAAATTTAGTCCTCTTTTTAGCCTTTGTAGTGTAAGTTTATTTATTTATAGTATTTACCCATAAAATAAAAGATGAGTAAAAAAAAGAGAATGCAAATTTACTGACGAGCTAAGCAGAGAATTTCCATTTATTAAAATAAAAAAACAAAACTGATTATATGGTACAGTGTGATAAATGCTTTCGTAACTAAATTATAATTCTCTGTTCATCCCATTTGTACCGCTTTGTCTCAATAAAAATGTGGTCACTTTATGCTAACTTGAGTATTCGTAACCTGAGACAATGTTCATTGCTCAACATATTTTTTTCTCTAAATTACTCGAGCTGTTTGTGATGATAAGTGTTTATGAGTTGAGGTTTGTAAATACTATTTCTTAAATAGCGTCAACATATCTGAATTATTTAGATTCCAAAAATTCTCGCAATAAATTAAAAATTATTTCTGGTTTTCCAAATGAAAACTTTTTACAATATATTATTAAAAAACATTTTCTCAGTAAGAGTAATTTTTTAAACCTTACAAAAGGGTAGAATCCAAACACAATTTAAGAATCAGTGTCTTACATCACACATGCTTACATTAGATGTTTGCCTTTCAAATAATGCTTAAATACTTGTAGCAAACAAGCATGCATTATGCTTTTGAATTCACTGATAATTTTTGTAGATAAATTTGAAATTTCTGAACTTTTTTTTTTTTTTTTGTTCAGATTGATACAAATTTAAAGATTAAATACTATGTTAAAAAAATAAAATCTAAAATATCTTAATTATCAATACCTTTGAGGAATTTCTAAAAGTAGCATTAAGATTGTGTGTGTACATACATTTTTTATATAAATTATTAACATAATATTAATAAGTTTACTTGAAAACCAATATGTTCTTATTATATTCTTAAATTATGCTTATAAAATATATAATACAGATGCAAATCTTATTACTTACATAACAAGTGAAATATTCAAGCTAATCTTTTCCATATTAGCTTATAAATTATGAAAATTAACACAAGCCTTAATTCTAGATATTGCAAAAGTTACTAAAAATACTGCAGCAAATTATGCAGAAAACATCAAGTTAAATGAACAACCATAGTCTGAGTGTGCACCTCTTCATTCCTTAACAAAGTTCTGGTCAGCTGTTTAAACAAAAATTAAACATCCTGGCAAACTGCCAAGAAGTTTCAGAAAATATCTGTGTTAAAAAACAATAAAGTGTTACAGTTATAGAATCCTGACTCAAAAGTATTATCACAGTTAATAGAAACAACATGAACTCTTAACAAATAAACTCTAACAAATACAAGAATATGGAATAAGTTAATTTTGCATACAGAACTATATATACAGTTTATAGTCAAGGTTTATAATGTAGACAGAAATAAAAAGCTAAATGCATGATATAGCTTATAAAAATGCCTATACAAAATCACATTAGAAATATTTCCCTCAATTACATGTAAAAGAAGTGATGTACTAACAAAATGAATAACATGTTTAACTGAGAAAGAAACATCATTACAGAAAAGCTAACAAACTTGACATTTGAAAAAATGAAACAAACCCAACAAATAGTTTATAACTAAATCGGACAAAATTCTGCTACAAAATCCGAACAATTTATACATAAAAACTACTTACCGTGACTGAATATTATTCGTAAAATTTTCGTATAATATTTTATCTTAGCAATTTAAAGGAATGGATCAATTTTCAATGGTCACTAACCTTGAAATATTTTCTCCAGTTATTATTTGCAATATATATAATTAAAGGCTATTAAGAAAAACGTTAACTATTAGAAAAATAAACATTGCGTTATGCTTTCCGGAAGGAGAAAAAAAAATATATATATATATATTAATGGGGTTAATATGAAGTGAATTCCCAGGTTTTTCAAAATTTCATTGCTAGGTGGCGATCTACTAATAACAGTGATACTTTTAAAGGTGTGACGGATTCCTTGCAGTATTATGATGAGGGCGTACACATCATGTAATATGCTTATCTGCACATCAATATGCTTGTGCGAAAAATAACATTCAATTTCTCTACACAAACGTCTATTCTACAAAACTAACCAGCAAAAATGTTACCTCAAACGGATTAAAATCATCTTTAGTAGATGTCATCTTTTTTAAATCTCAGAAACAGTTTCTTCGAAAGTTAATTAGCAACTCATAATAACATTGCCTTCACCGAAATACATTCCTTACCCACTATGTATAATGAAACTAAATAAACATTACCACGAAACCATGACAGTTGGGCTCTTATCACATAAAAATCTGTAAAAATAAGGAACACACCGCACCGCAAACCTCGATAAGTGCGCTACAATACAATTACACGATTTGGCTGATTAGATGCCAATACTCAACAAATATTCTTGAATCTGAGACAACTAGCTGCGTAATTCGTAAATTTTCTAATTACAATATTGGGAAGTTTTGCGAAAGCAGAATAGCACTCAGTTTCAAAAACTATAGTAAAAATCATGAAATCTTTACGAGAATTACTTTTCAATCGCTGAAAATGTTTGCACTGAATAGATTTATTTCCTTTATGTAAACTGTACTCGTGATAGTAAAATTCGTATTTGTATTGCTGAATGTATTAACATTGTGGTGCACCAAAAACACTGGCATGTTTTAGTTAAAGAGTGTGCTGCCGGCGTAAACAGTGATTTATTAAATTTGCTCTGATAATGTCGATACCTCTTGCAAATCAGTTAGCTATTCGTTTGCTAAGGAAAGGTTGCGCAAACAGGCCATTTTATCACATAGTGGTTGTACCAGTAACAGATCGCTGCGTCAGTGAAGGTATCGAACAAATCGGTATTTATGACCCTCTTCCAAATGAACGCAATGAAAAGTTGATATCACTTAACATTGATCGTTTTAAATACTACGTTGCCCAGGGAGCATGTATTAGAAGTCAAGTCGCTATGCTGTTAGGTATGTATTGTCTTTAGTTTATTAATATTAATTGGTATACATTTTAATTATGATATGATTGAACGTTAGAGTATGGTCTGCAGATCATTTCTACCAAATTGTTTAGCGAATAACCCATAAACGCATGTAACTCGAGATATAAATAAGTTATTAATTAATGAGCATGGTAACTGTGACCTTCCCCCCCCCTCTATAATTGACAGTATGTTCTGCGCTTGACGTTGTTGAATACTTGTGTTAACATCAAGTACAGAAAGTTACTAAAAATATGAAATTTTTTTATTATTAATTTAATTTACAATTATTGCTCCTTTTACAGTTATGAGAAAAATCGTTCTTTGTGGTAAATATATTTTATGGCTTTCTGTTTATTCTTGGCAGATTTTTTATTACGAAAAAACAATTTTATTTCATCAATAAAAATTTCTTTGTAAATAACTTGCAAAGAAAAATCTGCGATGTAGAAATACTTTGAAAGTTAAAAAGAAAATTAAAAGTAAAATGAGAATTATCAGTGTTGTAAACAAAGTGAATGCTTTTACCAAATAAAACTTCACGTCAAATTCTATGATGTGGCAAAGGATTATTTTCTTGAAAAAACTTCTTTTTCTTGCCTCAGATTTTTATAAATAAATTGAAACTTGCAACTGAAGAATACACTTAAATCTCATCTGTTTTGAGTCACTTAAAAAAGTATGATTTATGCTTTGTGAAAAAAAGTTATATAATATTGATGGTTATCATATTTAGTAACATTTGCTGATCTTATGATAAAAAGATTTCAGTGTCTTTAGTTGTAAAAAATTTATAGCTCACAGGCTGGGACCATATATAGCGATTTTACTTGCACATCCTTTCATGGAATTTTTGGAGCACAAGAGGATTTTGGAGATTTATTTTCATAAATTTAATTTTATTTCTTGAATTCGGGAAGTAATCTTATGCAAGAATAATCAGTTTCTGAATTTTCTCAGATTGCATATGTTTTTCAGGACTGTTTATTCAATAATTTCTAAACCATAGCTCATTCCATTCAACTTTTCCTCATATAGAGGTAAATTAGACATTAATGCTTTTACAACTAGTAATAATTATATCTAGCATCTACTAAATGCTTCACATTGGTTACCACCAACTAGATCTAACATACACTAATTGCTGCACAGTGAGTGGCCAGAGCTGGTTGCATCTGCCACCCATTAAAATACATTGAACTGGCTGGCAGTAGTTGCAGTAAGGATATGAAAATTAGGAATTGTGCATTAAACTAGCACATGAAAAAAAGTTCTTGATAAAGGTAAATTGTATATGTTTTCTATCTTCTTATGGCCCACCAGCGGCTGAGCGGTAAAGACGCTGAACACTGGTAGTTCGGTCCGAGGTTCGAATCCCGCGAACAGGCTGGATGCATGGGTGTTTTCGTGGTTTTCCCCATGTGTAACGTGTATACGAGCCAGTTTCCCTTAGAAAGTCCTCCACGAAGGCTCCCCTCCCTTTAGGCAGATAGCCCTCGTGTGCTTTGCCATAATTGAATAACCTAACCTAACCTATCTTCTTATGAATTATCCTAGTTAAAAATTAATTAATTGATTAACAATAATATTATGTACAGAAAAAAAAACCAATAAGTTGAACAGGTTGGTACATTGTCATAGGAAGTACAGAAAATTGGTGCAGCAACACTTTTTATTCCACCTATCTGTTTCAAATATTATAAGTGAATTAATTTTTGTTCTGTTTAAGATGGAGTATAGAAATGTGAAAAAGTTGCAACTGATGAACGAGATTGATTAATCCCTTAACTGCCACAGACGTATATACAGTCTGTCTATCATAAGAAAAGCTCTCGCCAGTTAGTCTGCAGCTGTCTGTTGCCATAGAAACGAGCCTTGACCTATTTTCCGTAGGGGCGTCTTGAAGATTTACTTTCCAGTTTGCCATCCTGGCGCATTTAAAGATGAATTGGCAACCCTTAGTTTGCCCCTATTTGAAATATACTAGCCCTGTTGCTATAGCGACCGCCACCCGCCAAACACTGTGGCGGGAGCTATTCTTCTCGTAGACAGGCAGTATATGCTTCACTCAGCCGAACCATTAACTACCTCGAGCATATGTGGAAGCACTTCCGCAAAGCGTCCGTTGGCGCTTCGGCAAAGAACCTGTTCGCGCCGTTGCAGTCGCCAAGCTCACCAACGGTTGATCGACGTCGACGATGAGCGGCGTATGGTTATTAAACACATGGAAGTAAGCCGCGTGAAGGTGATATTTAGTGCATATAATCAAAATAATAAATGACATAAATTCAGGTTAGCAGAGAAAACAATATATAAAAGCATATGGATGTAAAATTAACTGATTAAACGTGATATACGAAAATAAATTTGTATTAAAATAAGCACGGAAAACAATATATTAAGCTTAACGGAAGTGAAATAATAATCTAATAATAAGAGTTTTGTAATAATGAACTCTTTTCTTGACAAAGTCATCTATTTAATGGAAAAAATTAGAAAAATTCGGATCTGTCTTTGAATATCTTTCAACATTATAAAATTCCAAAATATTCCTGTTTTTAACAGTGCAGTTTCTAAGGAATTATAAAAGCATAAAATCAAAAAGTACTTTTATAGTTAATATCTTCATTGTATAATTTAAAAGTACTTCCAAAACTATGAAAATCCATTATCAACACATAAATGAAATCAACGAATATTCTCATTTTAAATAGAAACTGAATTGCAACTATCTGATTACATGAAAGTTTTTTTAGTAATAAATTATATTCTTCTCATACTTATTTTTTTTTAATAAATGTATTGCGCAAAAAAATCAAAATATTCGTGTTTCCGATTATCATTCACCCCCTCTCATGATTTTCTTCCGCGAACAAGCATCTGTCTCCGAAAACTTCACTAATTATATGAATATGTTTGTATCTATTCATTGTTAAAAATTCATAAAAATAACGTGAAAATCCGAAAAAATAATAAGAAATATGTGAAGAAAAGTTTAAATCTGTAAATGCGAACAGCGAAGGTGGTAATTGAACTGACGGGTTACCAGGTTTGAACTATTATCGCCAATGTTGGCTGTGTTTTCATTTACCGGGCGCTTTGCGGAAGAAAACCCGCATATATATACACCCTTGCGAAATGCTATCATTTGTTTTGTGCTGCTACCAATAAAATTATTCACAAAACTTTGGAATGCAACACTACAATGACCTTGACTGAGTATGCAAAGGAGGATACTATTTCAGAGAAGAGGAGGGGATGAATTGGAGAGAGGGATGTTTCTGAAACAGTGAAAGGAATGACTGTGCTGTTATTGCTGGTGTTTCTGTTTGAGTAAAATGTTTTTTTTTTAATTTTGTGCTTTCCATTTTCGTTTACTGTTTGTAGTAGGTGGTGGTGAAAGTAACGACTGCACGGTTATTGCTCGTGTTTCTGTTTGAGTAAAAAAATTTTTTTTATTCTGCATCTTCCATTTTCATTTCTTGTTTGTAGTAGGTGTCAGGAATAAAGAAAGATATAATAGATGTTTTAAACCCACTTATCATTTTTGAATTATTTTTGATGAACTAGTTGTGCTTCATATTGTTACTGAAACTAACCGTTTTTGCAGATCAGGATATGAAACAACATCCTGCAAAAGAAAAATCAAGAACATAATTGTGGCATCCAAACAGTTCAGAAAAAAATATATGTTTCTTTTTTTTTTTTTTTTTTTAGAGGTATACTGATTTTACAAGGTATAACACTGAATCCTGATATTACAGTTTACTGGTCTAAAAATAAATTGATCGAAACTCAGTTTTGGGGAATCTTTCTTATTATTAAAGCATTGTTTTTATTTTCCTTACATATTTTTTATTATACTTTCTAAAACATTAAATTTTGTATTTTCATTTTTTCTTTTATTTTGTGAAAGTACAGAAATTTTAGACAGGAAAACTTGGACTTATTTTTTCCGTAATACATTACATAGGCCCAAATGCGCTTTAGCCCACTGCTTGGCGGCGATTGTTTTTGAATGAGCAATAAACGCGCCAACATGGGTAACTCCGTATATCCGCGAACATGGCTGACTGGGTATTTTGAAGCTACGGAAACATGTAGCTTTCGCGCATGCGTATTTCCTATTTTATAAAGAACGGTTTTATTGGTAATGTGAGATGACGTAGCGGTTTATTCAAAATGCTTACGTGTTAATTTGAGTAGTTATTTCAGTTCTCGTTTTATTCTTTGAATGCGGTGTTTTTCTATTGAGTGTTTGCTATTTTCGTACGTATATTTCGCTAAATACCAAGTCGCTATGGATTTAGCTGTGATGCTGAGAGAGGTGAGTGAATGTACATGTACATTTATTACTTTATTGGAAGTGCAAGGGAAACGTGATTGATTGGTGTATGAAAGCTGGTTATTTTGTTGATTTGTGCACATTGCCTACATTGTGCAATTCGCTGATGTTTTTTTTAAGTTAAAACGGAACGCTGTGCACATGGCATTTTCTTGTAATTTATTTTCGTTATTTTAGCTTATTTTGTTGATTTGTGTACGTTGCCTACATTGTGCAATTCGCTGAAGTTTTTTTTAAGTTGAAAAGGAACGCTGTGCACATGGCATTTTCTTGTAATTTATTTTCGTTATTTTAGCTTATTTTGTTCATTTGTGTACGTTGCCTACATTGTGCAATTCGCAGATTTTTTTTTAAGTTAAAACGGAACGGTGTGTACATGGTATCGTTTGTAATTTTAATGCCCTTTTAAAAAAAATTCCTTCTTTCTTCGATGCCATTTTGGTTACGTTTTCGCGGAGCGTGTCGGGAAGGTTATGTAACGGCATAAAATGTGTAAGTATTACAACATAAAATGTAAATAATTAATTTAAACCTAACTGACAAATATTTTAATGATCATAATGTTCGTTTTGCATATTATTTTATTATCTTTTTGTGGCAACAGTTTCCATACTAATTTATGCTTTAGAATTCTATGTTTTGTTTACAATAGGTTTTCGCGGAGCGTATCGGGAAGGTTGCAATTAATTGCAAAGACGTTTCGCAGATACGCGCCGAATTGGCGATTTTCAAAACATCGCCAAGCAGTGGGCTAAAGCGCATTTTCACCCATTACATAATATGCATGCTTGTGTAAAAAACGGTGGCACTGAGGTGTGAATCTTCTATGTTTTCTGCGGCAGTTTTAGGGTTAAGAAAGCTTTGATGAAAATGAATTAAATATAAATGCAGTAGTATATCAAAGGAAAAAAAAAATGCTGAGTACATAAGAATCTGAAGAAACTTACGATGTTAATGTGCGAAGTACTACTAGCCTGTCCGATAAATATGGACTGTTAAAAAAACTAAACCAATAATTTATAATTTTACACAATAGCAATTGGGCCTTCAAAGAAATATAAGTTCTTGGAGATTAAGAACTGGCAGAATTCATTGTATAAAAAATAAACAAATATTACCGATAAACCAATTCTTACCATCTTGCAGCTAGAACATATCCAGAGGAATATATATACAAGGTACATCCAAAAAGTAAGTTTCCCGATGTTTTCCCCTTTAAAGTAAACGTTATTAGCCGTGTCAATTGTGCATGCATAACAGATCCATGACATATCAATCATATGCCAGCCGGACAGGTCCCGCCTCGTGCCAGTAGCATGGTAGCAGTGGTCTGAAATGGAAGCTCTTATTCCTTCTTCCATCCATGCGAGGTTCGGTCGGTGATAAAGTTCTTGAATGCACAAAGCATTGCGCCAATTGAAATTCATCATCATCTCTGTCAGATCTATGGACAGTAATCATGAGTAAGCAAATGGTACATTGCTGGTGTAGGCAGTTTTTGGAAGGTCGTCAAAGTGTCTATGATGAAGAGTGCAGTCAGTGACTGTCCCTCATCAATGATGATGTTGTTGAGCTTGTGCAGCAGCGCATGATGTAGAACAGAAAATTGAATGCTTAAAAAAGCAGCACTGACGTTTCTACAATGGATCATGATAACGGCGACGAGTTCCTCGACAGGATCATCACGGGTGATGAGACTTGAATTTTGCACTTCACCCCAGAAACCAAGTAGCAGTCAATGCATTGGCGACACAGTGGATCTTCGGTCGGGACGAAATTCAAACAGACACTGTCTGTACGGAAAGTGATGTGCATGGTGTTCTTGAACAGGAAGGGCATTCAGCTTATTAAGTTCCTTCCATGTGGTGAAACGGTAAACGCTGACCATTACTGTGAAACACTGGGGGAATTGTGACTTGCCATTCAAAACAAGAAGCGTGGAATGCTACTGCAGGTGTTGTGCTGCTCCATGACAATGCTCATCCACATACGGCTCGACGCACAGCAGCTGTTGGACGGAATTTGGCTGGGAGTTGTTTCATCATCCACCCTACAGTCCTGATCTTGCTCCCAGCGATTTTCACATGTTCTTGCACCTCAAGAAATTCCTGTCCTCCAGTGAGCATTTTGGCAACGACGAAGAGTTGAAAACGTCTGTCACACAGTTGTTCCATTCACAGGTGGCAGAGTTCTATGACAGAGGGATACAAAAGTTGATCCCATGATACAACAAGTGTCTCAATTCTGGTGGCACCTATGTTGAAAAATAGCTGAAACATTGCTGTACTTGTTGCCAATAAATGTGTTCCTGAAAGTGCGATTTTTTTTTTTTTTTTAAATAGGGAAACTTAATTTCTGGATGCCCTATGTATATATATTTCCTACTGATGATGATCAGCCATTTACTAGTGGCATACTGATGGCTAGTTCTACCATTAGGAAAGGGTTAAATCTCCAGTATTTATTGGTAAAAATGGAAAATCACATTTTTATGCTTTGTGAAAATATTCCTCATTCTCTGAAAAGTGCAAATAGTTGCCATAGTCCACATTATCTTTCTCCCTGGAATCCACTTTCAAAGCCATATATATATGATGTACCAAATGTAGTCATAGCTCAAAGTATCAGACGATAAGTTTAAAGAAAAAACAGGATCCATTTATTAATTTCCATGAAAAACAGCAGTTACAAAAATCAGATCCCTGGAGTAGATAAAAAAAAAAGAACAACTAATAACTTTTTGTATTGAAGTTTAATCCATCGTTACATTAATGAAAAGACCCCCCGATATTCCTTTGTGAGTCCTTTTATAATCTCTGGAAAGGTGGAGCTTCCAAGAAATGATGTCAGTCAATCCAGTTCGCTTTAAGTATTTCCAGAACATTCAATAAGTGTACGTGTAGAAAAAGCGGGAAAATCAGCTTGACTACAGGGCTGTGGATTTAAATCCATGTACTTTCAAATAAGAGATCGTCGCCATTAAAATGAAAAAAACATGCATTTAGAATTGTGAATGGAGAAAAAACAAAAAGAAAAGATGAAATTTAAGTTAGGGTTTTAAGTGTATTTTTGACTATGGAATTTTATTATTACAAAATATTCCTCCCATCTTAAAAGGCGTGAAGCTGGGTGCATCAACCACAAGACATTCCAGATAGTGAAATGTGCGACAACAGCTAGGAATTATCTTAATTAATTGCTTAATTTGTTTGAAGAACTCACATCCAGAATTCGAGTTATAATAATTATTAATCTTAAATAGACACTCTCACTATAACACAATCAATAATAATATCAATACATAAAATTGTAAATAATATACCTTAATATATTTACATTAATAGAAAATAAAGAAAAATAACATTATGCATTCAGTATTGGGAAAACATTTCTCGAGAACAGTTTCAATTCTGGATCCAGGTCTTTAGAGATTGCTGCAAAACATTAGAGCAGTTCGTACTTTACAAATTTTTTATTTCCAGTTCGCCGTGGCTTTATCATTAAAAATTTTATTTTGAGGTGAGGTATTCCTCTATTATATTCTTCATATCATTGACAATTGCAATACTTGACTAATTTTTTAACATAGTTCCTATTGAGTTTTAATTTGTTTACATTATTTCCTTTGACTTTTAGTTTGTTTACAGTATTTCATTTTGACTACTTATTCATACAAAACACTTATTCTGATAATTCTCACTCTCATTTTACACAATAATTTTACTCGTATTTTACCTTTTACTATCGACAATGACAATTGTGTCATATACTGCATTGTCGTTCAATACAACTTTCAACTTCAATAGTATTTTAAAATTACCATTAATGTCATTGGCAAAAATTGACACATAAATACAAAATAAATACAGAGATACAAAACAACACACCAAAAATTTTACAACACAGAAAATTAGACATTAAATAATTAAAGGTGCTCTAATTACCTTTAGTAGCAACCCCAGTTGAGCGTTTACCAAAAGGAAGGTGCGTCTACCTATTGGTGATGAAAATTTTCTGGGTCTTGTAGTGTCATAGTCTAGAAACATGGACAATCTCAGTAGGTTTCTTTGTGTGGTAATTCTTTTTATCAATTTCATAATTAACCTCAGATAATTTTTTGACGATTTGGTATGGTCCGGATTAGGGCGCTGTCAATTTATGTGTATTTGGAAATTCAAATTCAGGAAATAAAACTAGATCACCAGGTTAAAAATCTACATCTGCAAATTTTGTGTCATAACAACTTTTATTCCTTTTATGATATTCAGTGATTCTCTCTTTAGCTAATTTTCTCGCTATGTCAACCGGAGGGTAAATATTTTGATCTAGGGGAGAATCGAAAGGAAGTTTTCAGAGTAAAAAATACGCAGGGCTGAATTTATTTACCGAATGAGGGGAATTATTATATTCACTAATAACTTCATCTAAAATTTTTGTCCATGGAATTTTTGATGATGTAGAATTTACGTCTTAAACGGGTTACTAGGGTTTAGTTCACACGCTCTACTTTACCATTTGTCTGGGGGTGATAGGCAGTAGTTAGAAGTTGTTTTACATTATAATTTCTAAGAAATTTTTGGAATTTATTGCAGGTGAATGCGACATTGCGGTCACTAAGGATTTTTTGGGAGACTTGAATTTGGAAAATTTGTTAGCATAAGCTTCTGTAGTTGCACTTTTAGATGGACAAGCCCAGGCATATCTTGTGGCATGATCGATCACAAGATGTAAATTTTTTTTTGTAGAATTATAATAATTAAAACTGCCGACTGTATCAATAGAAAGACATTCAAAAGGTTTATCAGTTGGGGTTACTTCTTGCATAAGTCCAAATTTTTTGGTTTTTTTCGTTTTATTAATTTGATAAACATGGCAATGTTCCATGAAATTTCCAATATCTTTACTAATGTAAGGCCAATAATACTGTGGGGTGATTAAATTTAGCATAGAATGAATACCTGAGTGTCCGAATTTTTCATGAGTTTCAGTTAACAATTTTAATCTTAAGGATTTTGGTACCACAATTTTATAACCTTTTTTCTTCTTAATTACCATCAAATCATTTAGTTCTACATATTTTTTACCACACACATTGTCACTCTTTCGCTGTTGTATAATTTCATCACAATTACATAAATACACAGAATGTTGGAGCTGGTGAGAAACAGGTTGTATAGAAAGCATATCAGCTCCAATGTTTGTAGAGCCTTTTTGATATTTAACTTCATAATCAAACATACTGAGTCGGAGTGACCAACGGAATAATCTGCCTCTTAAATTTTTAACTGGTAGTTCGGTCCAAGGTTCGAATCCCGTGAACGGGCTGGCTGCATGGGCGTTTTCGTGGTTTTCCCTATGTGTAACGTGTATACGAGCCAGTTTCCCTTAGAAAGTCCTCCACGAAGGCATCCCTCCCTTTAGGGAGATAGCCCTCATGTGCTTTGCCATAATTGAATAACCTAACCTAACCTAACCTTAAATTTTTAAGCCAAACAAGGGCTGCATGATCGGTATGGATTGTAAATTTTTGACCATGAAGATAGTAATGAAATTTATCTAAAGCATCAACAATAGCTAAACATTCAAGTTCTGTAATTGCATAATTTTTTTCCTAATCTTTTAAAGCTCTTGAATGGTAGGAAACTGGATGAAATACATTACTTTCATCTGGTTGTTTCAAAACAGCTCCAACAGCAATCTATGATACATCAACAAAAACATGACATATATAGATAGATAAAAGTTGTAACATACACTAAGGGAATAATATCGGGTTTTAACAAGTTTTCCACCACCAGAAATATCACATTGGCATGTTTAATCATATTTTGTCAAACGATTTTTGGCATTTGATATATATATTTATAATTAAATAAATATGTTTGATTCATGTATATATATTTTAACTGAGTTCTTCCTTTTCTTTAAAATTGGTATCCACCACTTAATTTTTCTTCCTTGATTTTAAAGCAATAAAATTTGTGAAAAAGGGAAGAGAAATACATGAGTTAATATAATATCCAGTACGGGATCACAAAAAAAATTAATATTCAGTCTTCTATAAATGTAAACAAATCTTTTGTAACATGTATTTTAAACTTCTTGATGTAAAATGCTTTTAATAGTACATGTCGATTGGTAACTCTTATAGTGCATTACTTTTGCCACCTGCTTAATTATAAAAACAGTATTGAAATTTTTCATTCTTTGCATATTTAAATGGCAGTACATATTAAATATTGTTTTGTTATTTTATATGTAGAATATAAGAATCAGAAATTAATGGTATCTACATTTTGTGATATGTGAGCATTAACTGTAAGTTGCATAAATAGTTGTTTGAGAGAACAGAACTGTAAAATACTCCTCTCATGTGTCAGCATTTGTAGATAAATTACCAGCCATATGCTCAATTATAAATTAACCAAAATTTATTCATATTAAGCAAATATGAAAGAAAAGCAAAGAAATCAAAATGGAAGAGAATCACACCAACATGAAACATAACATTACATTGCTGTATGGGTAATTAATGTATCTAGATTTAACATTGATGAATAATTTGAAGCATCTTCTTTGTAATCTTGAAAATTAAAGAAAAAAAAAAGAGAGAGAGAGAGAGAACTAGTTGTCTTATTTAACAGTATAGTAACCTGCTTCAAAGTGATAATTAAATTTTTATTCTTAACTTAGACCCACAATCATTATTAACCCAAGTTCCCTTCATTTTTAAACTTCACTCAGACAGATGGATAAAATGCAAGACGTACATATATTCAAAGGGAACATTTAAATACTTCTTCTAGTCTATTTACTGTACTTACAAGTAATTCAGATTAATTAGCTTTAAGTTAATCAAAATTCTATGTATGTGGCCATATTGAAACTTTTAAAAATACCTTAAAATTCTTATGCAATAGGTAATAGCATTCCTCTGATCTTGAATTTATTACTCACTTATCATTTGTTGCAGTTAAACATAGACAGATGTAGAAATTCGAACATGTGTAAAACACTTAACCAATAAGGTACTATTTGTGCATTAATTTATAAATGTGAACACCAGTGGGAAAAACCATCTGTGTTCATTAACACGAATTTCGAGACAATGAATTTTTAGTTTGTAATTTCAGTGATTTTATTTGTTATAAAATCATACAAAAAATATGTAATAAACTTTCAATGTTTATTAAGGAAACTTTGCATTGTAAAGAAAAGGGAAAGTATATATAAAATAAAGAGAGAAATGTATCTTCAGTTTCTTATAGGTGACTAAAATTCTTCTGTTAATCTTGGAAATGTGTCTTCTTTAGTGTTATAATCATTATCATTGACAACATCATTTGTCTTAATTCACCATAAAACATTTTGGACTCGATAGCTGAGGAACCTATGGACATTAAAAAAAAATTATTACTTTTTTAATAATTTTTTTATGTTTTGGGGGAAGAATTAGTGCATAATGATAAAATCCTGTGTTCCTCTTTGAATGTTATAGGTCTTTTAGGTTTGATGCTTTTATTGGAAGTTTTCCATTGTATAGCTTCTTCAGTTTATTTCTTGAAGTATCAGGGATGGTGTTGTTCCCTCCCCCCTTAAGTATTAAATTGGAGTTTTCATTCTGTACTTCCAAGACTCTTAGAAATGGAGATTTTCTTTGTGTTATACTTCATGAAAGTAATGAGACCAGTTTAAAAATCTGATTTCTTTTTCACAGACAATAACATCAAATGGTGTTTATTTTCTTCCGGAAGGAATCACAAATGACATCTTGCAAATTGCTGGATACCTGGATATAAGATTTCAGTTTTTTACCTAATTTTTTGTAATGATGTGGAATTAAGCAAATGCAATTGTGTACATTTGTATATCATTACATTGTCTATTTGTAAACAATATACTCGGTAAGAAAAAGATGCTTAATGCAAGCAATTCTCATTACCCAAACAAGGATGTTGGCATATCACAAACAAAAGTATCTTAAGGTTGCTGAGATATTGATTTCTAGTATTAAAGTTCCCCAGTTCATTAAAAACCTTGCAATTTGTTCTCCATTATCACAAATCAAAGAAAAAATTGAAAATATTTGCATTTATAGTCAGGTCGTAAGTCATGTGGTTGCTCTTAAAATTTTTATAACATCACGAATTGAAGGGCTTGCAAGAAGAAGGGCCCAGGTCCACTTTGGTAGATTTTGTGTTTATGGATCTTTTTTGTTTAAAAAAAAAAAATCGTTCTTCACATTGGAGTAAAAAGTGATTGCAGTCGCCATAAAAAATCATTTTTACTAGTACTTTTAATGAGAATAAACATTTAGAATATAAGTTAAAAAATGAATTTTTGAATTTTTTTTTAATTTTCCAAAAATTTAAAAATGTGGAGCTGGGCACTTCTTGCTGAAAGCCTTTCAATTCTTCCTGTTATAGAGAACTTGATCACTGCATTGGAGTCTGCTCTGGAATCTTCACTTTCCATGTCCAGAAGCACTGAAGAAGAAATGATGCATAAAACCAACAGATTGTCATTGCAGGAGGTAAGGATGAACATGAATAGACCTGACAAAGGAAGTTGGACCACAGTGTTGCTAATTTGACCACTATGACGACTGCTGCTTCTAATCCGATCACACACACTGCACATATAGAATTGGCTACCTTGCCTGAAAATGACCAAAGCACTTCCAGCACAAGCCAACAAAAATGATGGAAAGGAAGCTACAAATTCCATCAGTTTTCATCAAAGACTCCATATTCCTGTGAAAAGATCTTGGAAGAACTATGGTTAAACGTGGACTCACCATTAATGACTACAGAGGTGGAAATACGAAAAAAGGAATAAAACTGCAAATGAGGCAGCCTCTTTATAGAAAAGTGATGAAAGTGTTCCGCAATGACAGAATTGGCTACTAGTCGCAATCTACTGTTTTAAATTTAAAGAAAATAAAAACTTCAGAAACCTACCTTCCTAATTTCTTATTGGAAGACATTCAAGCAAATTTACAAGTGTACACAATCATTAGTGTATATGAGCTCAAAAGATGTAGGAATGGAGATATCACTAATCTGCCTATGTTCTTAGTTACTCTGATGAAAACAGATATATGGTGCAGTAAATGGATATATGTGAAAGATTTATTTTGTAAACTATGAAGTGAATGTAAACTGTGTAAAAGACATGTAAGACCCTTGCAGTGCTATCATGCTAAGGGTTTTATCGTACACAAGGCTTCTGCAATCATGAGCCGCAGTGTGACTGTTGTGGGGACAATGACAAATCTTTCATGTTTTTGAAAGATAAATCGGAACTTCTTAAGTGTGTAAATTGCCAGCAAACAGGGCACACAGCGAATTTTGACATAAGGGAAAAATTTTCAAAGCAGAAACTGCTCCTAAATTTAAAAATTTTTCCAACTTCTATGTGACCAACAAAGCCTATGTTCAAGCCTTAACTGGTAATTTGGTACCTGAGGACATTACTGAAGCCAAAATGTGTCAGGGGATTTACAGATATTTGTATCCCTGATCAAGAAATAAGAAATCCCTCTCCTAAGAAAACATATCCATGCTGATGTGAATGCCAAATCTCAGGATACCTCTCTCACCTCAGTGCATCATAAACACACCAGAAACTGGAATCCAATATGCTTTATAGTATGGAATGCCTATAAGTCTTCCCATCAGACTCCAGGACCTGTAGAACTTTTTCCACATCCATGGTACGGATACCTTCGAAGAACAGAATTAATTGGTTTTGTCTCTTTGAAACTGTGTTGTTCAAAAACGAGATTCTATTTCAAGTGCCCCCCCCCCGAAAATTACATTTTTATTTATTTATTTATTTTTAATTTTTCTTCTTTGAATTCATATTGGTAAACACTTCTAAGAAATCTTGTATTACATAATTCAAATTAATTTTTTAATTAGTTCTGAAAAAACATTTAATTTTAAATCTTTGTTATCAAAATAAAAGAAAAATAAAACACAAAAATTTTGCTATGCATCACTTTTTTGAATTAAAATTACGTTGCCATGCCATCTAGTCCTCATCACTGGAATCATCTAGGAACGTTGTGATTCTAGTATATTTTCTTGCAGGAGGCCAAATATCCACATCGATTGGTTCATCTTCAGCTGAATATCTAGCAGTACTACATGATGGTTCATTCTGTGTTGCAGTTTCTCTAAATAATTTTAATATGCCTTAATATAGTTCCTGAGTTGTGTTGCAATTTTCTCTAAATAATTTTCATATGCCTTAATACAGTTCCTGAGTTGTGTTGCAAATGTTGTTTTCTGTACCTAGCAAGGATCCCTTTTTTAATAACATCTCCAATTTGTTTGCCAAATGTAATGCATATTTTACATCATCACAGAAAAATTTTGGTTAGATACATTTTTATAATTTTCTTTATCCTCTTTAGTAACTGAATTTGAATTTTATTCTTCTAGAAACCTTACAAGCTCTTCATCCAGTGTTTTTTCTAAAAATAGTTCATTAACGTCTTCAGCCAACATATCATCAAATCCTGTACCACATAGCAAATGTGCAGCATTAATTATCTGATCGTATTCGGTGTGTTTACATGGAATATTGGAGTCTTTATAAACCATATCAAGTAAAAGAGCTTTCCAACTTGCATTCAGTGTCGAAGGTTTAAGATCATGCATAGATGAAGATACAGTTTATATTAATGCAAGACTGAAAATTCTTTCCAAACTTGGGTAAATATCTGGAAAAGAAGACTCTTACAATGGACTTGGAATGCACCCGGAACTTTTTACTGCCAAAGGGGAAATCCTTCTCCATTACTCAGTGGAGAAAGCGACCTCATGGAAAAGGAATCAAGATTTGCACAGCTAGAATTACTCGAAAATTGTGTAGTTTGAAACCATGTAATTCGGGGGAGATATCAGTGTTTTTCGAAACTCATGTTCTTTGAGTACTGTGTTCTTCAGAGATTACCTGTACTGACATTGGCATTATCACTGAATTTCACTCTTGGCCTTTCCATATGCTAAATATTCCAAATTACTGCCAATAGAGATGCATTAACCTAAACTGGTGTGATTAGTTCATTGAAAGAACTTTACAGTCCTGTCTCATCAGTGAACACAAAGCCTTGCCATATGCTAAATATCATAGGTCAGTGTTTTGAACTTATGACTGTTAGTGTTCCACTCACAGTTCATCATTATTTCCACTTCAGTGCCTTCTATAATGCTCACAGCAATCGAATTAGTGATGGATTACTTGACTCCATTATACCTGCAGACATCTCAACTATCCTGGCTGGTGACTTTAATGCCAGACATAGGGTTCGCATGGTCCTTAAGCATCCTTAAAAGTCCTTAGTTTTTTGGGAATTGATTTTTGGTCCTTAAAAGTCCCTAATTTCGGCCAAAATCTGCAGAAGGTCCTTAATTTTAAGCATCTGAAATTTTTGTCTGTTTTTACAACTGCCATTCTGAGTATGAATTAGCATTTTGGAGGAATATTTTTGGCGATTAACTGACAAATATGGCTATCTTTTGAATGGGTGAACAGGTTCATGGGTTATAATTTGTTCCTATTTCTCATATAAGTGATGAGATACTCGAATTTCTGAGCAAGAAGTGAAACATAACCATTTTGAAATTATTTCATTTTTTCTAATGAAGAGCTCTTGAAGAACTTCATTTCCTTAAAAGTATTAAGCCCTTAAAAGCCTCTTCTCAAGAATTAAAGTCCTTAACAGCCTCTTCTTAAGAAGAATTCGTGTCCTTAAAAGCATTCGAATAATGCTGTTAAGGACGTGAATTCTTCTATTAAACAGTTCTAAATTTAGCGACTTATCAACATTTTGGCGATTTTAAGATCATTTTGTATAGAAAATGTTTAATTCCGAGATCTGGAAATTTTTCGCCGATTCTTATTAAAACATTGTAACATTAATAAATTTCATTAAAATAATGATAATATATTGAAATTATACTTCAAAAATAACATTAAAGTAAAACTCTTTTTTTTTTTTTTTCTGTCATATTATAAAGTTCTATTTTGACCACTTATTATGCAATATTTTGAATCTGAAAAATAAACAAGATATAATGCTTAAAGCACAGTTTGCGAAACTGTTCTTAGCAAAAGCAAAATAAGCTATGTAATTAATTAAAAATGTTTTCTTTATAATTTTTTTCATGGTAAGAGTGTTTCCCATGTATTGGTATCAGAATATTCAAAATTGTCAGAATAAGCATTAGTAAAATTAATTTTACAATTTTTCCAAAGTGTTTCTGGTTTTTAACTGTTACAGAATTGGTAGGAATAATTTTTCTTTAAGATTTTAGACCTTGCAGCTTGGAAAGTTTAGGAGGATTTGAAGGCAAGATTAATAAACCCACGATTCTAGAAGATTCCAGAAAAATGTGACAAAATGAAAAATGTCTCCATGGTATTAACACGTAATGGATGTATTTTACAAGAAGTTTGTGATGAATTTTTTACTTTTTGGAGAATATCTGTTAAGAGCAATGAAAACATAATGTTTGAATGTTTTACTTCTGGTACTAGAATCTTTTTCTTAATATGTTTATCGTCCCTTTATTTTTGCTACTTTTTACTAGACAGAAGCATAGAAAACAAAAATGCTTCTAATCTTATCACATGGACACGCATTATAGTAAGGAATTTTTTTAGTAATAAAGAATTTGAAAACTGACAGAACTGATTCATCTAATATGTCAGTGCATCACACACAAGACTGGCGCTAGGTATTTTCTCACCTGATGCAATCTCTGTGGATACTAAATTTTGCTTCCAGTACCTGCTCTAAATTCTAAAAGTTTTGCCGTTTCTATATTTTTATGCTTAGTGTAAATCTGCCAGCTCTGTAAACCAGCCCTTACCATATATATTTAATATTTTTTCTGAATGTTCATGTCACTTAAGAAATAAAATTTTTTCTATACATTCTAAATGAATACAATTTTTTTTTAGAATAACAGAACTCTTTAATTAAATCTAGAAATTCTAAAAGGAAAAGGAAATGTGTTAAAGAAAGAAACTGAATGCATAAAGAGAAAGAAAATTATTCTTCGAAGATATGTACAGTTATTAATATGTAAATACCCAATTCTTTATAATTTCAGCCTTTGCTGTAATTTCCCATTTCTATTTTTTCACCAGAATGCAGATCACTTAGACAATTTTTAAACTTAAGTTTTGGGAGTATGTGTTAGGTAGGGTGTGTTTCTGACCTCCGCTTGCTCGCTGCATTAGTTCCTGCCAGCTCTGATAATTTGTAATTATTCGTCTTTACATTATCACTGCCAACATTTGAAGTTGTTATGGTCATAGAGTTACTGAACCAGCTTAAATTAAAATTAATTTGTATAGTCTTTGACTGCTAGTTCATATTTTTAGTTTGACTCTTCTTGTTTAATTACATCACCATGAGCTGTAATTGATTTTCTTAGCATAAGAACATGCCTTTATGTTCTGAGTTCTTTTTTTTAAATAAGCCAAACTTTTGTATGACTTACTTACATTCAGACATAGCGATAATTTGCTTCAAGGCTGTGGGTGGTTTAGGATTATTTTACTTTTACCAAATCAAGTAAACCCTCATAGGTACATTGTGGAGAGGTTGACAAGTTAAAAGATAAAGCATGCAGAAACTTGAAACAAATTTCTAATTGTTACAAAAGCTGCTTAAAGAGAAGAAAATCAATGTAAATTAACCAAAAAGTCTGGGAAGGCTTCAAATTAAAAAGATGCTTAAATATTTTGTTGAGTGTTGTTGCTAGCTTTTAATGTGTAATTGTCATGATATCGTTTAAGAATCAATGTCATAAATTACATGTATTGTGAAATTTTATTAGATTGTCATTTTAATAAGGCTTTTTTAACAAATATTGTTAAAAAATAAATCAAATTTAATAGTGGCCATATAAATCCATAATGACTAAGGTTATCTAACTACCTAATTTAATTATTTATAACTAGCTGCTTACCCTTAAAAATTAAAGCAAGTTATTGCCTTTCATTAATGTTTATCGTGGTTACATGATAAAACACAGAAATGTAAAAATTCATCTAAAACTTATTTTTTGCATCTAGTGAGACTTAAAATAATACAGAACAGCTTATCACCTCTGGTGCTTTGGTGGCTTAGTGGAACCTTAAAGTACATTAACTGGGTTACGATCCCTGGAACTCTACATGAAACTACAACACTAACTGCATCAGACAGAGCCCAACTAACTTTCAGAACTTGCCACCTACATCAGGCCTTTCAAGTTTGTTCTGATCAGTAAGTCTCTCTAGGCAAGCAGCAGCAGTGACAACAGACAGTCTTTTGTTATGAATCATGCTGATTAAGATTTTACTTCTCATTTTAACCTATGCCACTTGACATAAAATCTACCTGCTGTTTACTAACCTTTAGACTGAGTAAGTATGTGTGTTACAAAATGAAACACAAAATTAATCAACATAAAGCTGTTAGTAAAATGTAAATATAATGTCACTTATCTTCTTTCAAATATGTCCAACTATTACAAGTGTAAAATATATATTTAATGCTACTTAATAAATTTCATAAAGTTTATTTTATTCTCAAACTTATTAATAATCACGTTATGTTTAATAATAATGCATCCTACTTACAGATCTAATTTATTTTTAGGATGATATTACAAAAGGGAAGTTCAGGCATAGATAATATTTTAAACTGAATTTATCCAGTTCCCATTTGCTCATAGTTCCTTAATTTTTTCATTAATGTTCCTTAAAAGTACTTCATTTCTGTGTGTAGAAGTGTGTACGAACCCTGAGACATATTGACTGGATTTGTCTTCATACTATCTTAAATAGAAAAATACTGCACAACTATATCCTAAACAGTCCTGTGACTATTTATGCTTATGAAAAATATACACACAGGCTGAGTCATCTGAGACGATCAGGCATTTTAGATATTGCACTCTCAGTGATCACTATTCTCATAATTATGAACGTTAAACATGAATTAATTCCAGTCATCTCCCAGTTATTGCTACAGTTGGGTATTGCAAAACAAGATTCAAATAAAATTCACTAATTCACAAACCGGAAGTTTGTTAAAAAATTTAACCTTCTGAACAATACGAGTTTTTGGATCTGTCATGAAGACCTGTATTTAAATAGCATTTAGTAGCTAAATTTGTATAAACTTATTTTAGTCTCTATTTTCATAAACTTACATTCATTAAGGTGGCATTCACATTATTAAAGAAAGGAAGCAATATATCTGAAATTGTAAGCTAATATGTACCAAGTGATAAAAATAGTGTCATGACTGGATAAAGCCAGTTGCTCGAGGTTTCATACGACAATCCCCCATTCTTTGAAAAGCTCAACTGCACTTATGATATTGATTTTGCAATCTCATCATTTAATAATCATATCGAAAATGCCCTCAACGAAGCTTTGAAAAATGTCATTTGCAAAGAGAAAGTTATCAGACTCCCTTCCCTTATTAGAAACCACATACATGACTGAAATAGACTTCCTAAAATTATCGTGTGGTCTAGGATCTAGGCATGAAGCAGCAGATTAACAGAGGCTTGGGTTTAGAGAAAAGCTCTTGATGACTAAACAACTAGTGTGCATTATAAAGTTTTCAGATGCAGCTCTTCACAGCAAGCTTAATATCATTCTCCTCATGCTGGGTGTGATAAAAACCTTGTGGCATGAGAGACTTATCTGCAAGCTTTTGACTTTCAATTTGAATGGAGAGCTGATTCTTCTTAAACTGCCCTTCATCACTGATAGAAAGTTCAAGGTTTCAGTGGGGATGCACTATCAACCAAGAAAATTATCTCTGCAGGTATACCCCAAAGGTCTGTCATCAGACCAATATTATACCTTTTCCACAGTGCAGTCTTTCCAAATCCCACTAGCAGTCATAGCTCCATGTTAGCATGTTACAGAGATGACACTGCTGTAGTGGTTGAGTCTGCTAACATTATTCATGTCATTTGCAAGCTTAAGGAAATTATTCCGTCCAACGAAGACTGGTGCTGCAGATGGAAGTTTGCATTAATGCACAGAAATCGCAACTACTACTCATTAAAGGTAGAAAACGTTATATGCACCTTAAAAGCAAATGTTTTTATCCCTGATCAAGAATCAGGAATCCCACTCCTAAGAAAACATATCTGTGCCGATGTGAATGCCTGATCTCAGGATACCTCTCTCACCTCAATGCATCATAGACAATTACACCAGAAACTGGAATCCAATATGATTCGTAGTATGAAATGCCTGTAGGTCTTTCCAACAGACTCCAGGAGCTGATCCACATCCATGACACTGACATTGGCATTATTACTGAATCTCACTCTTCGCTTTGGTGTCTTTTTATTATTATAGCCTTCAAGGAATTTGACTAAGGGTGCTAGAATGTGAGCAGCTCTAGGAATACAACGTCTATAAAAATTAAATAAACCTAAGAATCGACGTAATTGTGTGAGGGTCTACGGCTGAGGAAAATCTAGGATGCATTTTACACGATCAGGAAGGGGTTCAATTCCTTCACCCGATAACTTAAATCCTCGGAAATTTATGGCAGATTGACCAAATTTGCATTTCTCTACATTTATACATAAACCATATTCCTGAAGTTCAGAAAATAGCAGGTTTAAATGTTGTAAATGTTCTTCTTCATTACTCGAAGCTATAAGTAAATCATCAATAAATGCATAAACAAAGGACAAGCCTCTAGTGACCTCATCGGTAAACCGTTGAAAGGTTGAGGAAGCATTACAAAGACAAAACTGCATTCTTAAACTTTCAGACAGACCAAAGGGAGTACAAATAGCTGTTTTATGTACATCATCCAGATTTATGGGAATTTGGTGATACGCTTTAACGAGATCAATGTGACTAAACATTTGTTTACCATACAGTTCTGAAGTAAAATCAGATATGCAAGGAATAGGATATTTCTCTTTGACACTATGTGCATTAAGAGATCAATAGTCGCCAACAGGTCTCCATTCGACAGACCCTTTCTTGGACACCATGTGCAAAGGCAATGAATAGAGGCTTTTGGAAGGTCTCATATGGCCCAGTTAAATTATGCACTGGAATTCAGCTTTTGCAATTTATATATATATATATATATATATATATACATACTTATAGTGGTTGTGTTTATTTATAGTGATTTCCTATTTTGTATATAAGTAATGATCAATATTACTGTATCTGCAGTATAAGTGCATAAAACACTGCAGATGTTTTTATAGTATTTACTATAACAAACATACTTCAACCAGAAAATGTGCCAGAAAGTACATTGTTCAATGGTAGTATAGTTTTTGGTGAATTGTTTAAAATATGTTATAGAAATGGTTAAAATACGTTATGGACATCAGTTTAAAGTTTTATTTCTTTTTATGCATTTCTTGAACAAAAGCTTCATTCCTTTTCATATATTTCTTGAATAACTTCTTTATTTGTAGGAATTTTTATTTCCTCTCGTTTACTTCTGATAATTTACTCATTTTATTTGACACAAACAATTATTTAAAAAATATATAGTTATTTGTTTGTAAATACTGACAAAGGCAGCTTACAGCTCGTTACATTTATTTATATTTAGTTTATTAATCTTGAAGCATCTGTTTAATTTAACACAAAAAACTACTTACCTTGTGTAATAAATTATTCATTATTTTTATAAAGTATGTATAAATTTTTAAGCGCTGGAATTTTTTTTTTAAAAAAAACATGCATATTTTTTATTGCAACAATGCTTTATTTGCTTGCAAAAAAGTTTCTCTGTTTTTTAAATTAGAATACCGGGTTTGAAATGAAATGGTTAAAAGAGAACTATGGCAAAATAATAAAAATCAGTTTTCTTCATTCATTTAATAATATTGTCACTCTTCTCTTTCTTCTAATGAAGAGGTTGAGAACCCAGATGTCCTAAGATGCAGGACTTTGCTTGAGAATTTTCATAATAGGGTGTCCTTCTGGTGGATCCTCTCCCACTGTAACATTGAGGGAAATGAGAAGGCTGATTATCTTTCCAAGAAGATGTCTTCTTTGTTCAGAAACCCCTTGTGAAATTGCAATTCCATTCAGCTAAATTGAAAATAGCTAGGATTTCCAAGTGCTTTCTTCATGATACAACTTTACATCTTTCGGATGGCAGACCTTGGAATGTCCTCCTTTCTAGACCACAACTGTTCCTTCCTCACCTCGTACGGCTGCTGTTGCAACTTTTAGAATGTTAACTGGGCATGATTGCTTCCATGCTCATCTTTTCGTTTTAACATTGTGGACTTTCCTACATGTTCTCATTGTACGATTGGACAAGATATGACTGCTTTACATTTGAATGAGTGTTGTGCACTGTCTGCTTTTTCTTGTCGTGTGTCAGTGCTCTACTGGTCAAACGACAGGATTTGATAAAAATAAAAACATTATCTAAAGAAACATCCACAAACCTATAGCTTGCAGTATTATCTAGCTATATAGATAGATAAACCAATAATTCATAATAATTTATAATAAGAAAACGTTCCATATACCATCTCCAAGGAACAGAAATTCAATTTAAAACTATGAATGAAAAAACGTTTTAGTCAGAATTTTAAATTAGTATTTTCTAGACTTCCTTTGCTTTAAAAACATAAAAATCTTTAATCATACATATATGTAATGATTTTTGTTTAAGAGATAATAATTTTTAACCAAAGAATTTTACTTTGGTCACAGTTGAAGGGAAAAAATTATAAGGAAAATATTCACCAAGCATCCCAACATTGAACTTTTAAAATAATGTATATTGTGTATGTTTTGTAACATCTCTCTTGTAATTAAAATTTTGTTACATTGGAAAACTTGTTATGAATCTTTTAAAAAAGTTTTTTACATATATAACTAAAACATTTTAAACAGCATGATTGCAATTTATGATTTTTTTTTATTATTATTATTATTCCTAATTTTGTCATATCTGATTTGTTCCTATAAAGTAATATTTTGACAAAGTTTAAATGAAAATTTATATCTAAAAATGGCTTTTCACTATCTTTCTGGGATTTGAAACTAGTGCCTGTTGAATTAAATAGTTACAGCTATTCCAGTGTTAGATGAGAAATGCACTTAGGCTGTATCTTATTTCCTTGTTTGAGCTTGTTAATTTGTGTAACAGTAATTCATCAAGATAAATGAAACCTATCTGAATTTTGAGAGAGAATGAAATAAAATAGTATTTTAATTGTTTTTATAATTGGAAAATTTAGTTGTTTTCCCTCAAACAAGTGTTTATTGATATCACTGATTCAAAAAAATATATATATATTCCCACATTTTCATAATCTTTGAAAAAGAAAACAATCCTCATTTCTCATCTAATGAAGTTATCTGTATTGCTTGAAAATGGTCTGCTAATCTAAAACAAGTCTCTATAAAGTGGTACATCTTTTTTAATATTTATATAGGTGGTAGTATAGTGCATAGGTATGTATACAGGTAATAGTATAATATATGAATATCACACAGGCAATATAAACAAATGTATTTAAAATAGATTAAGTATATAAAAGTCTTTTCAACATCTGTATTTAAGGGATATTATTGTTTTGTGTGAAAATTATATGAAACTTAAGCATAGAATAGGTATGATTAGATATATGTCTATTAATCTGTCTCTAAAACTATTTTATTTGTTGTAGGTGCAGCTGGAGTATTACCACTTCATCCTCACTCATTAACATTAGCATGGAGAGCACGCCAGCGACAAGAAGCCAGTGAAACAAATAATTCTGAAACTACAAATGATAATAAAACTTAATTTTTCATTGATTATATTTTATGAAGTTTTAAGAAATAGTTTAGTTTAATAAATTTTATGATTCAGATTATAAGCTAATAGAATTTTATTGCAATACATTTGTATTAGCATGTCAAATTGAAGAGTTTATTTTATAAACTGAATCAAAATAAATAGGTCCTTTATTTTCAGTGGAGAAAATTACAAATTTAGTGCTTTTAAACTGTATGAAGAATGAAATCACTAGAAAGGAGTCCATATAGAGATGACATAAAATCAATTGTTTTTTAAAGCTGCAGATGTTTTCAATATTGTTGTGGAAAGCAGACTTATACCATATTCAAAAATGAAATATGCTGTTCCTTACAGAATTAGAATCAATCCTCCCCCCCCCCCACACACACATAAACACACAAGCTTTGTAAGAATAGCTGTATTATCTCTTGACCTAAAAATTGTAAGTAGAAAAATTGAGACATAACTAACTATAATTTCCCTCACTTCAGATAAGATTTGAAAGAAATCTTATTATAAATAATCGTCATATTTATGTATGTACACAGCCAGTTTTCATTTTGTACTAAGGTTAACATTCTTGCACTTTCTTCATAAATCCTTCATAAAACAAATTCATAATATAATAGAAACATGAAAATAAGGTGCATATATATTAAAATATACCCAAAAATATACTGAAGATATAAAACATTTACAAAATATCATCAGATGTTAAATATAATAGTAAAAAATCTCTTTACAGAACATTTGCTTTTGTTATTATATTCTTCATTCCTAAACTTGTAATATGGGAGGATGGGAGATTTCTTTATTTTACTTGTGTGTTTACAAAATAACATCACATAGTCTTCAGTTATATACATATATAAAGGCAGCCTTCATTTTATACTGTGTCCTGTCTAGATGTTTCAACAATGGCTTTTAATATTTTACTAGCCCCAGGATGGACCTAGCTAAAAGTTATCTGGTAATAATAAATAAATAAAAGCTGTATATTATGAAATATTATCACTAAAAGTTCTAGTAGCTGCATGCTCAAGGTTAAAAAAAAAAAGTGAACCTCAGCTTACTCTCAATTGTAAGGATTGTGCTAACAAACAACAGTTCATGGGTTCGACTGTAACTGATGAATTTAGCATTTTCAGATTGCAGGTGCTATTCTTATCAGCAGATGATACCATTTTCAATATTTTGCTCGTTCAATCATGGATAGCTCACTACTACAGTATGTTAGTCAATTCTAAGCAGTTAAGCTCTCTCTCTAAATTTTCTTCAGCTGAAATGAAGGTGTTCTTTTGTGATACATTACAAAGTATGAAATCCAGACCACCAGCCAAAAATAAATAAAAAGAAATCCCCCATCTTCCCATCTTACAAAGCTTAGGAATGAAGAATATAATAACAAAAGCAAATGTTCTGTAAATAGGATGTTTTCTCCAAACTAAGATTCCTACTTGTCACTTTCAAACACCTGCTGGCAAGAAAGTTGCACTGTTACCGGTAACAGTGCATTGATTATTACGGGTCGCATGCGACTTCTGGCTTGGATCACACTTTTGGCCCTGGACTAGTTGTGAAGAAAGGCAGGACCTGCACTAAAACTTTTGGCAACCAGCACAATCTCTGTAGGTCCTAAATTCTGCAGCCGGTTATCTCCATAAATTCTAAAAACTGCCCTTATTTTAGTGCCCAGTACCTCTTCTAAGGTCTAAAAATTCTGATGCCCTGTGCATCTGCACCAGTTGCACCTGACCAGGCACCAGCCTTCTAGTGAATTAGCATTTTTCTGCGTTATCTGAACAATAAGGAAAGTCCCAGGGTTTCCATTTCTACATATCATCTTACTAGATTTAAACAGATAATCTAAAATCTGGAATGCCTAAGTCAAGAAGATTCTGGATCTCAGACTTTGTATTATATATTGTTTGTCACATTAAAAATGAGATAAAACATTCACAACTACGAGGGTTGGAACTTTAATAGTGGCAACACAGCTGAAAACACGCTACGCAACAAAACCAAAGAATATCGCGTATACCACACGTGAACTAGATACCTACTTTACATCTCCGCAAAAAGACTCGTCCTGCCTACGTCATGCGCATGCGGAGTGACGCGAAGAACGGATCCTTGTATTAGCTCGCGGTCTAAAGTAAGTGTTGTCAGGATGTTTTCAAAACAAGAACAACGATGTTGGATAAAAATTGAATGTGCCAGAGGTCGTACAACACGACAGTGTCATCAAGGGCTTCAAGAAGCTTGCGGGAAATCTGCATTGCTTTACAGAACCGTAGCAAGATGGGTGAAAGCATTCAATGAAGGACGCCAAAACGTGGCAGACATGCTGCGGCCAGGTCGTCCGAGTGTCAGACCTGCAAGCTGTTGCCGGCCACACTTTCTGCAAAACGCCCCTCTCATTTTGCATGACAATGCTCGGCCGCACGCAGCGCAAGCTGTGACTGATTTGTTCAAGCGATGGGGCTGGGAAGTGCTTTACCATCCACCATACTCCCCAAATCTAAGCCCTTGTGACTATGACTTAATTCCTAAGATGAAGGAACCACTTCGTGGCACTCGCTTCCAAACTGTTCCTAAGATTCTTGCGGCAGTAGACCGGTCCATGCAAACTATCAACAAATCAGGCGCTGCTACAGATATTCTGCGACTTCCACATCGTTGGAAACGGGTTGTATACAATGCTGGCGACTATATTGAAGGACTGTAAAACATGGTGACATGAATCACTTTTGTATTCCTTGTAAATAAATAGTTGCCACTATTAAAGTTCCAACCCTCGTATATGTATATTTTTTTAATGAGGTAAGTTTTCAGTAGCTTCAGTATCTGCACTTTAAGCTGGTGTAATTTTTTGCTGGCCTATTCTGAATCATCATAAGCTAAACAATTATAAAACAAGTAGTGCCTCTTACATACAGTATATTTCCGTAGTGGGGTATTACCAGAAGCAATATGTATGGTTAACAAAATCACAGTAAATCCAACAGCAGTTATAAAGAGGAATATACCACATTATAATTAACAAAGAAGTACTATTAACAATTCACCTCTATTTTTAAGCAGTTTAATCTTAAGAATAGTTTCATTTGATCATATAAATGAAATCAACATTTCCTGCAAGTGTCAGTGGAAAATAGAAGATTAATGGCTGTACAGATAATTTATTTTTACAATTTGGCAATATATGTTAACACATAATTTAACAATGTTTATGTATTTCAGATTATGTACAGTTGTGGATAAAAAAATACAATGAAATCACTGTCACTAATTGCTGTACAGATAATTTATTTTTGTCATTTAGCAATATATGTTACTGCAATTAATAACATATACATATTTCAGATTATGTGCAGTTAAATTACTTATAGTTTTGGATAAAAAAAATACTGTGACTTTATTTACTATCACTGCTGTTATCTGACACATTTTTCACCCTATTTTGTATCTATGGAAATTTTCCTTTATTCTGATAGCAACTTTTCTGTCATTCTGTAATAAACAAACTTTTTCTTCAATACGGCCTAAATTTGTGAATTTGCCCTTAGTTTACTAGGAATTCACTGTGTATATATATAATGAAAATACATTAAAATAAATACATTTAAGTCCATCCGTATTCAATTCGGAACAGACTACC
>KK119652.1:45226-61213 GCA_000611955.2 Stegodyphus mimosarum
TTTTCTTCGATTTTCTCAATAAGTATTGACTCAGTACCCAGCCATATGCAAATGGAGGTGATCGAGATTCAATGCAACTCAAATTTGAAAGCAAAATTCATTGAAGTGGGCGTGCCTTAATTTTACAAATATTTACCAGCCAGGTTTGAAAATACTCGAAAATTCGCATATGAAATTATTTCCATGTTTGCTAGCCTTATCGGTGCAAGCAGTTATTTGCAGTCATGAAAGGTAATAAGTCTCCCATTAGAAACCGTATTAATGATGCTCACCTTGGGTCAGCATTGAAAGTTATCACTGCAAACAAAATTTCTCCCGAAATAGGAAAGATAATAGCAGAGAAGAGATGTCAAGTATCAGGACATAAACATTAAAATTTTCTTGTTCTTTTCGATATAAATATATATATATATGTTTATTATTGTATTATTCGAAATAAATCTACGTTTCTATGAATATTGATTTTTTTTTTTTTTGCGGCTCTGCAAAAGTTAAACCTTGTTTGTTTGGCCCGAGTGTACCTATGAGTTTGACATCCCTGCTTTAATGTTATAGATTCTAAGAATTAACTAGAACTTTTTTTTGTTTGTTTTTTGGATCAAATTTTCAATTGTTGGGTTGCTTCTGTGTTGTTTTTCAGGCTTAATCCGCTTAAATAGAAAATAATTTGTATTGGATTTTTAAGCGTTTTAGTTTGTTCATGACTTTGATCGTACAGTTTGGGGAGGGGGAAATTGCTGTGTTCTGTGTGGTTTTCAGATTTTTATTTACTTTTTTCATGCTTTGGATTGCTTGTAATTGTACGGTTTTTTTGTAGGGATGTGGTTTGTATCAAACCAGGTTAAACAAATTGGTTTTGCATTTAGATGAATACCTAAATATATTTGGTAATTGGCAAATACACCTCTCAATTCCCTTTTATATTTTCTGGCTAGTGTTAATATTTTATTAGCCTTGTAACCTTTTTTTTAATCCATTATCATATGTATGTATATATGTAATTTTCTTTTACCCCTATCTTAAAAATAATAAACTGTGTATAATAAATTCTTTGGAAGTATGCTGCTTCAGAATTAATCGTAGCCATAAAATTCTTTGACAAAGTATGACTAAAATGTTTGGTGAAAGTATTGGCAAACAAAGAGTCTTCTTAAATCAGCAAAGGCATTTTATATTATTCGACATACTGACAATAACTGAACAATTCCTGAAAAAATGAAGGTAAATTGTTTTGGTATTGCATGTAGAACCCTCATCACATAGACTTGAATGTCTACAGTATCTGAAAATCATTCTCCTTTAAGGCCTTGTTTTAAGAAGGAAGTTCCCTGGAAGAAGATCAGGTGGGTAGTAGTAGAGCACGATTGACAACATTATTATATACACCTGTATAGATAAATTGTTTCAGGATGAGGACTGAATGTAGCTGATCATTATCATGTTGAAAGAACCAAGAGCCCATCACAACATGTTCTGGATGTACACACTGTGTCCTTGGCAATAAATTCGCTTGAATATCCTTATATGTATTAGCATTCAATGCTGTTCTTTCTGGAAGAGATTTCTTTATGAATTAGGCCTTGGCTGCAAAGAATATAATAAGTACTGTCTTTATTCTTGATTTCTGAAGCTTCATCTCGCTTACAGAATCGTGACTTTGCCATTCCATTCGGGTTTAAGGAAATATGTTTGAGGAACAATGTTTTGTCTCTAGGCATAATGTAGTTCAGAAAATTTCTCTGTTTCTATCCACTGCATTTACAAAGTCTCTTTAAGCATCGAGATTAGCCTGCATGTAATCTCCTAATAAACTGGGGGATGACTGGTGGTTGTTACCACTGTATTGAGTGGCGAAAGGTTGCGCATCTGGCTCCTTATTACGATTGGTAAATTTGTGAGGTTGTGTGATACTTAACTGCATTATTGAATTCAAAACATACTTATTACAATTACGAGAAGCTCTGTACAATATATATGTATATAATTCATGGATAGCATAGACAGTTATTGAAATTAATTATAGTCCTTTGTAGCGTGAAGAGCCTGCTAATGAGGGTCTCTCTAGTCGAGAGTTCAGGAGCAATCTAACATGTTGTCCCAATGGAAAAAATCTTCAGACTCCTTAATTTTTTTGTTGTATTTTACATCCTCTGATTTATTATATCTGGAACAATATCAGTGGGAAAACAAAATCATTGGTTCATCAGCCCTCCTGAAATCGAGAGGCTTTGACAACAGATATGGTGCAGAACGCTAAAATCTCTTGACACTAGTCATGAAGTTATGTCTCTTGCACTATCACCTGGAACAAATTATTGCATCTGTGATGTCAGAAAAATGTCGTGTGACACATAAGCTTGGAAGCAGTGACTTGTGGGGACTGTACACATTTTCTCATCTCTGTGTGGTCCACTAGCAAACCGTCTGCTTGTCCAAATTCTCTGTCGGAACATGTTCATGATTTACATCCAAGTTCTTCCATTAGTCGCATTGTAAGGCGATGCTTCATAGTTAATATCTTCATTTTTTCGACATTTTCGTCATTATGAGAAGTCATAGGTCTACCAATCTGAGCAACATCTTGACTGGAATCTCGGACATACTCAAAAATGTTTAAACCATTCCTAAATGTATTTTTAAGATATGGTTTCATTTGCAGAAACTTGTTTCAGCATGTCATGACTTTTTTATGCAAATTTACCAAACTTGAAACAGAACTAAGTTCATCTGCTGTTCTATTTTATAGACACTGCTATACACTTTTTGCAAGTTTTTTGCACTGAAATCTTATAGTACTTATTCCTAAAATGTGCTGATGCATGTTCAAACATTTGCATAGTATCTTTTCCATACTTTATCATTTGTCCACTAGAATGCATGTACACCCTCTTAAATATAAGCCTTGCACTAAGAAACAGTTTTTTAATCATAGTCCATTCTAAAATACAGTTTTAAAAAATGTCATCAGATGATTTATCAATATAGCTACTTTCATAATAGTTGCACATATATTTCTCAGTTGAACTCATTTCATACATTCTAAATTCTAATAAATGAAAAAATATAAAATATGATTAACATATCATTGCAGTTGACAGAACATTATCCATAGCATTTCTAACAGTGGAATATACTATCATTTTTACGCCTAGCAATATCTTCAGTTCATATTAAAATTTTATGCATAAATGATCTGAATACAATAAAACATGTTAATTTTGTGATTTTAATTGAATGTTTTTTTTTTTTTTTCCTAGCAATAACAAGCAGCCCTGCCAGTCATTTTCTGTACTTTAAATGACCTAATGAAGACACAGCATAAATATATTACAGGAGAATATCTTAAAAGTTTTGTTTTTAAAAGCTGTTATAAATCCACTTCATCTTTTTTTTACTAAAAAACCTCTAATACTTTAATAGTGTTGCAAATCATTTCACTTATGTATAATTCATTTACACTACAGAACTGCAGAATTTTATATAGTACACGAGTTCATGTCCCAGCCGTCTTGTTTCCATTTCTTAATGAGAAAACTTACTTCTGGATGAATTATTTGAACTTGAAAAATATTTGCACTGTTTTTAATCTCTTATTCAAAACTGGCAAGGGAGAAAACTGCAATTTCAAAGGCTACTGTTCATACTGACCAAAGGTTTATACTTCTTATACAATGATTCTACTTTTCAAAAAATTATGACAAATGCTTGCTTAGGCAAAAGTTTTTTTCATATTGGAAATGATTTTAAATAAAATCAATGTTACATTGAATTTATCTAATTTTAGGGCTGAAGTGTTTTTTTTAACCCCTTACATTTTTCTATTTCATACTGTATATATAAAGATAAAACACAATATATTTGTAAACTTTTTTTATTGAATAATGTAAAACTCACATAATATAATCAGAATAGATAATTTACACTTCTTAAAATACACAATAATGAAAATAATCAAAAGAATGCCATATGAATCTCGTACGCTAACCATTATAAAATATTTAACCACTATCATGTCAGTTATGATCATTTAGATATAAGGCCATGACAATGAAAATGTCTATCACTGATATTTTATTGAAAATATCAAAGGAAATAAATTATCTTAATTACATCAAATACTAAGATCAAAAAAATTAATTACAGCAAATGCTCATATAAGAAAAAAATTATTTATCAACAATTCTGGAACATGGAAGAACATTTTTAAATGTTCTACGATAATGCATTATTTATATCATTGTTTTTTGGCTACAAGTATTGTAATAAGGGATATTTGTCAACATGTGATATATACTTTTATATATACTTTCAAAACAGTCACATGAAAATTTGCTTTGTATCTGATTACTTTTTACATATTAATTAATATATGCGAATATTTATATATTATAATAAATTCAAAAGCATTATTATATTGTTTCACCTATTATGCTTTCAGAATCAAACTGATTATGCTTAACTGTAATTTACACTGAATTATATTAATCTTAGTAAAAGCAAGTTATCAAATTGTTTTTACAGTTCATCTAAATCAGGAATAGGGTCTCGCCAATACAGAAAAGAATCATATTGACTTAAGACTCTTTCGTCTTTATCCATCACATCATGCAACTCAAAATCATCAAGAGTGACCTCCATTATGGGTTCACGCCAAAACTGAAAATTATTGTATTCTTCTGGATTGAAGTACTCATACAGCATTTCATTCGCTGGATACATTTTCATTCCAAATTTGGCAACTTTTTATGCTGTCGGAAGAAAAAATATTTTTCAAATCTAAAGAATAACTTAAGATTTTGCCGTCTTGAAAAAATTTATACAGTTTTTAATTAATTACATAATATCTGCATCATTAAAGAAATACTGACAGCTAAATTAATTTTTAAATAATAATTACTCATATATTTCTGCAACAAAAATAACAATTTTACTGCATATATAATAAAGAAATTTGAACTTTCAATTGTAGAGAATATTAATAAAAAATCCACGAAATGTTATGCATAGGACTTTTGTCTACACGTGTAATAATAATCAGTAAAAACCACAGATATAGGAAAACGAAATATGATGGCTGAAGCATTGACACTATACTACAGTAAACCTACCATTTGAGAGGTTGTTCTAAGTATCTGTACACCACCTCCCTCTCAAACCTTACCTTCGGTGTGGTGGTGAATTATTGCTCTTAGTTTAATCTGACTGTGAATGCAACAATTATAAGAATACAAAAAATTAACTTTGTTTTCCTCACTACTACCGAGTTCAAATTAAAAAATACAATTGTAAATCTAAGTCTAACTAATTTTCAGTTAGGCTCAAATGTACAACTAACCTGGCTACAATTGCAATGCACAATCAGACAACCTAACTTTAAATTGCATTTTACCAAGCTGGCATAATGTCCAGTAAATTATTTTAGCATTGACTTCAGATGCAAAACATGTTGAAGATCGTATGAACAGCAAAATGTCCCTACAAAAACTTACATGGTTACAATTCTTCCTCTCAATTTAAACTACGCTGCTTGCCAATAATATCGGCATGAATTTCTGGACACAGGTAGTATATGAGAAAAGAAGGCGTGAAGCAAAGGTGTAAAAGGTAGTTAAATGAAATGCCACAATATTAATAGTAGAAAAGAGTTAAAACATTAAAATTATAAAACATATAGCTGAGATATTTTTACATTTGTTATCTCAAAGTTGTTTTTTGTGTATTCAAAGCTTTTCATATTCAGCTTCTATATGCATGATATTAAGATTATATAATAAATCCATAAGTTAATTTCACTGATAGCTAGGAGGATTACCAGCTATAATAGGCATTTAAAAATAATACCAGTCTTTTGAAATAAGTTACCAATAAAAAGGCACATTAAAAAAAAGGAGGAACAGTTCTGTACATTTTGTTTCAATACGCCCAATCATAAAATTCAATTTCCAGTTTCCATTTCTCATATAAATAACACATCATATTTTATGGTACAACGTCCAAGATCAGAACTGTCGAGACTTCGGCGAATCCAGATTTTAGATAATGTAAGTTTCATGTAACCTAATTACCTGGTCATTACATATGAAATCATTAAATGGTACTGCCAATAAAAGATGACAGCATCTGTATTATTAGTCAAACTAAAGTTTATTGACATCCAGCTTTATTTTAGAATGTGATATGGAATTCAATGAAGAAAACCACAGAGTTTGAAGATAACAAATGGAAGTAATCTACGAAATCTAGATCTATGAAATCTGGCATATTCAAAAGTACTGGAATGCCCCTGACTTAAAGAAAATGCTAAAAAGGCATCCTTGCAAAATTAACACGCTTGATTTTCAACTGCTAGTTGAAGGTCACAATTTTCAACAAACACATTATGGGGTATAAAAAGGGCTCCATCTTAACATGGTCTACAAAATTTAAATGATTCAAGTATTCATAGTGAATGGTCATGCCACAAGAAAAAAAGATCTGCTCCAGGCATACTAAGAAGAATTAATAATATGCCTGATATATTTCCAGAAACATGCTTCTTTACAGGAGGCTATATTCCATATTAATGGAATTACGAACATCTACTGGATCTCCAAATAACCTACATCACATTGAGTAATGTACATTACACGGAAAAAAGCAATGTCAAAGTTAATGCCTAAATGGCATATAGTAAAGACAGTTATATTTTGGGGAGAGGGCAGAAATGTCTATATCCAGTATATAGGTTATATGATATTCAAGTAAGATTTCTCTTAGATGAACATTCTATGACCTCTGGGATACGACTCAAGCTAACACTTAACACGATTATTACCACCAAATTTCAACTTTATGGTTAATAAATGACTTAGATCTCAAGATAACAAGAGATACAGAGGCAAAGGCTGATTTCTTTTATCACCAGATAATCTGACTAAATTCATTTTTGTGAAGTTTACCAAGAAGCACTGTCTATTACATCAAGATCAACAAACTCAAGGACTTAAAAATCTACATAACAGATTATTTGGCTACAGTTTACATGCTTCACGCAAAGGAAAATGAGACAGACTAATGCTGGAATGCTTGTCATATCTCTAGCAATTCCTGAATTCTGCACAAAAGCTCTAATAATTTTTCTTTATGATAGCACAATCCGTAAATACTAATCAAATATTTCCTAAGATGTAATTTCATCATTATGAATATTTTTCATCAAGCCAGTATATGCTTTTATACATTTAATTTTCATTACTTTCTTTTTAATTTCTGCAATACACTCTAAATACAAAAGCTTTCAAATTCCAAATGCACAACATATAGAAAGTGCATAACCATTAAAAAGAAACTACTATTCTATGTTATATAATGCATAATTAACAGATTTCAAATTCAAAAGAAAAAAAGCAAAGGAAGGTTTGTGAGCCATCATTATATTGTATATGTGTGTGTAATGTTTAAGTAATAACTAACAAGTGAAAAATCATCTTGTCACTAGCAACTTATAACTGAAATGTAAATAAATTTATAAAATAAGAAAAGAACAATTTACAAATGATCTTGAAAAAATGCTGGGCAATTTTCACACTGCAGAATATTTGATGAAGTCGAATTAATACTATATTAAAAATTCACTACTATTTAGTTTCAAAATTTCTCAGATGTTATAACAAATCTGACTAAAAAAATTAATGAATGAATAAATAAAATACACAATACCTGTGTATTAGAAATTTTGATAATTTCTAGTTACCTGGTACCAAGTGAATAAAATATGATAGTTGCTGATTATTCAGTACCTTGCAATATACCTCAATCTACTGCAACCTGTACTAATACTGCATTCAAAATGGTATTAGATTGTTATTCCATACAGCTTATCTCTGTCTCCAAGTAAGAAGATAATTTTATCCCACTACCACTTACCTTCCATTTCGCTGATCTCCACATGTAAAAATCCAATCCTGTTTGTTACATGCAAACAACCTTGTTTACATGTAAACACTAAGCTTGGGACTGAAATTGAAATTAAAATAAAAAGTCCTGATTAAAGTAAAAGTCATTCTGATGAAATAAAAAGTCCCGATTTACTGTTTTCTCCAAAAAGAAATCTCATTTTGATGGTAAAATCTAGGGCCTTTAAGGAAATAGCCAGAGCCTTTAGGGCTATTGAATGCTCACAAGAATTGGAGTTATAGGTGGCATTTTGGATAATGCAACAGCAAGTACTGGATAATCAACAAGTACTGAAATTCCCAATTACATAAGTACTCTTTTTAAAATATACATAAAATAAAGTAAACACTTAAAACTTTTATGCAAAACAAAAATACCTTAATAGCAAAATGCAGATTTCCCAGCTGACTATTTTGCTTCTATTTGAAGTACTCTCAGACTCAAAATCTGAAAATATTAGTTTCGTGAATATTTTCAAGCTGAAAAATTCATATATTATGCATCATTTTTGTCTCATTTTTTAAATTCATAATTTTATTTTATATTGTTTGTCAAAACTATCAAGAGAACCATGCTATACCAATACATCTCATTTACATTAATGAATAAAAATTCGTAACAACTAATTATTATAGTTTTTTGCAGTTATTACCAATCGAAACAACTTTACAAACTAACCATTAATTCAATAAATCCTCTTCTTAAAACTTCAAAAATGTGATGCCATACATCTTCGAAACACACAATATCAAGAAATAATCCTTCAATAAATACTTTATTCTGCCTATTAATTAAGCAATGAAAGTGTTAAAATTTTTCGATTGCACATGATGAATGATGCATTCCCAAATGTATATTTACTGCATTTTGTACAAAACAATACTCCAAATGCATTATTACATAAAATTATACCAAAACAACCTCAATTTTTATTAACATTTTAGTAAATACTAGTACACATTAGTTTTCCTCTTTCTTTATTCCCCATTTCTGTCGATGTGTTCAATAAAGAATCAATAAATAACATTAACAAAAACATTTTAACTAAATAGATAGAACACAACCACCTAAAAACAGATTGTAAAAACCATCCATAACAAAAACCATAAAATTAAAGAGGCTATACAGTGCCCAAGTGGTTAATAGGCCATGTTATAATAAAGAACTTCCACTCACTATTTCATTTAACTGGAAGCCATTCTTGTGACAAAATAATTCACCAACACAGGAAACTGCAGATGTTGTATGGTAAGAGGGTAAGGTGAAAAGTTCTCAGCCTGACCCAGAGATGGAGCTCCAATGAGCAAAAACTTATGTTTCCTGCTTGTGTGCACATGTTATTAGTCCGTATGACCAGTTTCAACTTGTTCTCCCAAGTAGTTTGTTCACACGAATTTTCACAGTAGACCTCTTGCATGTTATTCATTAAAATAAATAAATTTGAATATCATGCAGTAAATTAATAATTAAAATAAATAAATTTGAATATCATGGATTAACCCCTAAGGAAATTCATCCAAAATTGATAAAAGTTTACGGAGACTGTGCTCTTTCCATGTCAACCATTAAAAAAAGAACAGCTGAATTTAAATGTGGTTACACATCCCTCAAAGATGCCCCAGTGAAAGGATGGCCAAAAACTGCAATCACACTGAAAACCATCAAAAAAGTGTATGATATCGTGTTGGACGATATGTGAGTTAAGATGAGCAAGATAGCTGAAGCTGTGGGGATGTTGGAAAAAAGGGTGCAAAATTGGGGATGCGAAAGGGATCCCGTTAACTGATTACACAGCAAAAGACAGTATAATTACAGGCAAATATTACTCTAACCTTCTTGACCAGCTGAATGCCAAAATTCATGAGAAGAGGCCTGGCTTAAAGAAGAAAAAAATCATCTTTCATTAGGACAATGCACCTGTGTACAAAGGTGTGTTGGTGATGGGAAACTGCAAGATTTTGGGTATGATTTGCTCGGCCAACCCTCTATTCTCCTGATTTGACACCTTCAGACTTCCATCTGTTCCCAAACTTCAACAAATTTGTTTCTGGGAAGTACTTCATATCCATTGAAGAAGTTGACAGGGTCATACATGAATATTTTCACAACCTTCCAGCCTCTCACTTCCAGGAAGGAATACTGATGTTGGAGAAACACTGCGCCAAGTGTGTTGAAGTCAAAGGAGATGATGTAGAAAAATTAAATCATTTTTTAAATGAAAGTCACAATCTTTCATTGTCAAGTCAAGAACTTTTCCCCTTACCCTTGTACTGTAACCATCCAGAGATGCAGTTTGAAGAGTGAAGGGAGCACTGGAATGGAGGGAATAAAAAAATGTGAAACAAGCTACCAATTAACCCCTTGACATGTGGTGCTCACGCCCTGAAGCCTCCACCAATTTTCAAATTTTTTCCCTTTCTTTCCAAACTTTTTGAATGAAAACCGACTGATTACTTATCTTTTACCTCTAAATAACACAAAATAACTGCAGAACCATATATTTTTTAGGTCTTAGTACTTCAAATTGAACACCTTTTAAAATTTGTTTTCAACAAGACAAAATAACTTCCTTTTATTAATATAAGCAACTTGAAATTTCAAAAGTTATTCATCACACATCATCATTTCTATCATAAACAATAAATATATAGCAACTCTAAACAACTTGTGAATATTTAATGGCATTTGATTTGTGGTTTCAGGAAGTGATAATCAGCCACTACAGCACTGCGTCACAATGCTCAAGAGGCTCAGTGGTCGTGCCCTGAAACCACTTCTCTTCAATGGTGTTGCCTGCTTTCAAACAGAAGTGTTTATTTTTACCCAGATATATATAAGGGGCTCTGAAATCACAGAATTTTTTTGTTATGGAACAATACATGCACCTGTCCAGTGAAAATGTCTTTCATTTGCAGAGAATCTTCTGCAAGCTCAACACGCTTGCTTCTTATGCTAGTATTGTTATTTTATAAATCATTTTGTGTGATTTAAATATATTTTACTATAATTATAAATAGAAATCGTATAAAAGTTTTATTTAAATTTAAAAAATATTTTGGGTTGAAATACAAATGGTAAACGAAGGATGCCAAAAAGACCAATCCCTCTTGTTAACAAAAAAAACCCAAAAACTTCATGTGTCAGATGAAGAGAGACTAAAGAATGCTGGACATACGCCAATAAAATGCAAATCCCAGCGATGTACATTTTATAGCACAAGGGAGAAACCTCACAGAACAAGATACATTTGAGAAACATGCAACGTTAGTTTTTGCATGTAACCCCCCCCCCCCAAAAAAAACACGTTTTGAACAGTTTCACAGAATTTTTTTTCCTTGACATTAAAAAACAAAAAATCAGTTTTCTTTTAATCTTTACTTTACTGACTTTTTTAATCCATTTATCTGAACATCCTTATTATGTATGTTGTTATGTTTTCACTGCTATAGAAAAATTACATAAATGTTTATTCTTTTCATTTTTTCTGATGATTTACTCTGTAAAATAATGTAAAAATTTACATATAATGCAATTCTTAAACACAATTTTTTTTTAATTCTCAAATTTCATCATTTATTGGAAATGCACAAGGAAAAAGGTAAGTTTTTTCCCCTACTACCTCAGTAAATTTCAAAGTCCTAGACGCAGCTGTTTTCACATTGCGACCACCACCCACAGCTCAAGGGGCAAGAGTATTTTTTTAATTCATATATTTGCCTCTAGGATCATAATATTCAATTCCTAAAGTTTTTTAGAGTTTTATAAAAATAAAATCGCATGTATCAAAGGGTTATGATTTTTAAAGGACAGAAGAGAAGGATCATACACAAAAACTTCTATAGAACAATACACAAAAAATGTAGTTTCAATGATGTAATTTTTAGATTAGTTCCATTAATTTATATTTTAAAATAAAATTTTGAAATTTTGATAATTAGATTATACATTTTATTATGAAAATTCACATCTACTTACAAAGATAAATTCTAATCTCCCAATCCAAATAATTAGCTTTTACACATTTACTAAAAAAAAAAGTTTTAGCTTTAAATGGCAATTTTAAATAAATGAAATTCATACTCTTCTATCTTTTCTTGCAGCTAAACAAAAATCTAAAATTTTAACTAAAGTCATGATTCCAAATTTTAGACTTGCACTACATGTCACTAATGCTAACTACACAAGTATTCTATTAAGTAATCCAATAGTTAATTTTTTTTTATTTAAACAAAAAATACGGTGCTTTCTGATTACCCGCACTCCCACCAAAAAGTCACAAACTCATTGCCAAGTTTAAAGAGAAATGTTATTTAGATATCTTTTGTAAAATAATGCATCCAGTTCTGATTATATTTTTACATCTTTTTTCCATACAAGCACATTTTTCAGTTCTTCCGCTGCTATCCTACCAACTTACATACCAGTTATTTTTCATTTTAAAAATCAGAGAATTGCACAAATTCAGCACAAAAATCCTAAAATGAGAAGAAAAAAAAAAAGTAGCATGTATGCCTTTATGCGAGCTGCATTATGATCTATGCAAGCAAAAAGCTAAGTTATGTGGTCCACTATTATGGCAAAGTTGAAATCTATACAAGTGGACGTTATACACAAACCTGGGTTGCCACACAAATACTTTGGTGACATTGTGGGTTAACAGATAATTACTTTTTGGCGACATGATATACTGCTTCATTAATACCTTTTGCTCCTTTTTGGTAAAGGTACAGATAATCAAAAAGTACTAGAAATACATCTTGCCTTTATGTTTTGTTTTTATGGTTTTAGTTCATTATTAGTCCAAAGGGGCTTTGTCCCTGAAGGACTATTGTTTTCGTTTTGCGATTTTGCGTTGGAAACATTAAAAGTCTCAATCACTTTTCAAACTGTTGCCACAAAATATTGCAGCCCTGTATATTTAAAGAAATTAAATAATGAAAAATCTACATAAATGTATGTATATTTCTCCAAATGTGATAAAACAACAGTACCTAGAGCCATCCAATTTTGAAAAACTTACATTTCCACCCGAATATGCGCATCTGGAAGCCCAAATTTGGAATTTGTGTTATTATCTATTTCATATTTTGTAAAACTTTAATGAATATTTGATGAAAAAACTCAAACAATTTAAAAGCGAGCAATGGCAACACTCTACCCGGTGGGGGGGGGACTTTTTATCTAAAGCGTGCAAAACTGTGTATCAGAAATTCTAAAGATATACTCATTTTAAAATTATTTTGCAATGTTGCTGTTGAACTGAATTTTATGGTTTAAGTGTAAAGAACATGATATTTAATAAATAAAGGTAACACAAAACGTTAAAAACGCACCTTTGGACGTAATTTAAAACCTGAATTTTTTTTTTGTGTGTGTGTGATGTAAAATACACACTCATATGTTTTAACCCAGGGACTTATTTTTCCCCACTGGAAAAAATGATAATTTAAAAGTGATGGTCAGTAGCTGCAGAGACTTGACTATAGCCTTAGTTTACACATCAAGGCTTTACTAATTGGTATCAGTTGCCACTAAGAGCACAACACAACAGTTCAGTACCTGACATTTGAAGTAAAACAAAAATCAAAAATTCAAAACTTCTCATTATCTACACTACTCTTTTTTTTCCCCCCACATACTGTAGAAATAGAATATACTTCAGAAAAAGAAAGCTTATTGTAAATCAACTTTTGTTTCTATTACTTAAGATTTCTTTTACCAAAAAAATCTACAAACAATCCAATCCTTCTGTATATTGTTTCAGCTTTAAGTATCTGCTGCCTGTGAAGCAACCACATTTCAATTTTTTGCCATCAGTGACTGTAGAGAGGTCAGCATTTACTTTATCTAGTCCTGTACACCAGTGCTCCGCAACCGGTGTGCCGCGTAGGATATAGGTGTGCCGCAATCAAATACATGTATTTGACATTTTGCAATTTTTTATCATGTATTTAATACACAATGACAATTTTTTTTCCTTAATAATGTCTATTTTAAATGTTTTTATATATTTAACTGTTGTGTGGTTGTGTGTTTGATTGTGTGTCAGCATTTGAATTTTTTCGGCACTTCCTTGATAACTCGGAACTCAAAATATATAACTTTTTTTAAACATAAACGAAATATATTGGTTTCAGACCATTTTAATTAAAAATAATAGCTCTAAAACTGTTTTTTTAAAAATTTGAAATAAACCAATCAAATTGAAGAATTTTTGTTTTTTAATTTTTAAAAAAAAATTTCGATTATTATGATAATTATTATGAGTGCATATAAATAAATATGTTATGGTTTTATAATTGTATATTTTTCAAATTAAAAACAAAAATTTATTGTAAATTTTGTGTATAAATCAATACATATATACATTAGCTTTTGGTGTGCCACGAAATTTTAGAAAGATTTTTTGTGCATCGCAGGTGAGAAAAGGTTGCGGAGCACTGCTGTACACAATCAGGAAACCCAAAGACTGATGTTTGTTTGGAATGAAATGTTGCACAAATTGACTTCTTTTGTTGATATTAACAGGAAATGAGGGAGCGAGAATTAGATCCCAATTAACCTAAGTTCTATTACCACTATGAATTGCAATCTTTTCTTTACTGATTCAGTTTGTTTTCTTTAGTGTATTATTATTATCTTATCAAAATTAAAGTTTTAGAAAGGATAATGCCTCCATTTTGCTTTTTCCTTGAAAGTGTACATGCATTAATCAGCTTATGGATATTTTAACTTTCAACACATTGGAATGAGCAGCGGTTTTAATGAGATGTAAAGTAGCCTTTTTAAAATCAGTACAGCAGTAAGAGAATCCAAGAATTTCTTAAACATTTTAATACAAAAATATGGAGTATTGCACGAGAGGGCAAACCTGCAGATACTTTTAAAAATGCTTGGCATAATTTATAGCCAGCTATTATATTTCATGATGATAATAACACAGATTTAATGGATAATATCACAAGTACAATGTGGCATTTTTTTAATTAATGGAAAATGTAAAAAATGACAAGAAATACTAAATGAATATGATATAACTGAAATCCTCCATTGCAATGGCCGTGCACTAATTATCAATGAATTAATGAACAGCAAAATCTATAGTAAGCCAAAATGGCAATTTGGCTTCAATTCATATTTTAGTTTTATGAGATGCTTACTCAAACACTCATTATTTGCGCAGCATACCTTTTTCATGAAAAAATAGCATAGCTGCTGCTTCTTGTCTTTTCAAATTCCAAAATCCTATATTGTAAACTACTACTATATTTAAGAAATGGCTTTGGGCAAGAAATAAGTAAAATCAAATTTGTGACACCTAGTGCTGAGAAAATATGCCCGCAAAAAACAACTACTGAGAAAATATTCGAGTAGAAAGTATGCGAAAATATTCATACTATGGCCATAGGGGCCTTTTTTTAACGTTTTCTGTGTTACCATTTTTTATTAAATATCATTCTTCGCACCTAAACCATAAAATTCAATTCAACAACAGTGTCACAAAGTAATTTAAAAAGAGCATATCTTTAGGATTTCCGACAGATTCTGAGATAATTCCCCCTCCCCTCATACAGTGCTGTCATTGCTCGCCTTGAAATCGTAGAGTTTGTTACTAAAAAATTGATTAACCTTTTACAAAATATGAAATAGATATTAAAACAAATTCAGGTTTCCAGATGTCCCATTTAAATGGACTATGAAATAAGCAAATAATTCAAAATTTAATACCGATAATCTAGGTACCGTTGTTTTCGCACAGTGCAGGAAACATGCATACATTCATTCAGATTCATTATTTAATTTCTTTAAATATAATGCAGGGCTCTAATACTTGATGGAAGCAATTTGAAAAAGTGAAAAACCATTTATAGTGAAGCAACACAAAATGCCAAAACTAACTTAATATCCCTTATGGAGAAATTGCCCCTTTGGGCTAATAAAGTTGAGTACTTTACCATTCTGCCAGCGCAAGCGATAAAATCACCAAATGTGACATAACTGACGGCAATGGAATATGCCCGCCACGGAAGTAGGAAGTAAGTATTCTTACCT
>KK119652.1:61240-85321 GCA_000611955.2 Stegodyphus mimosarum
TGGTAACCTTTTTCCACCACAAGTCACTGTCATTTCTTGTCGGTCCCATCTTTTTTCCTAATGCATCAAAAATGGATGAAAAATCAATGAAAATTTGGGGTTTCCTCAGAACATATGTCAAAGAAGTTTCACCTAAAATTGCTACTTGTGATAACCATCATGAAATGAAACTGAATTTTGGAGACGAAATTCAATGGCATTGCAACCTTTCAACTTGTCACAATAAAAGAAGTATCTGGAAAAAAATATTATCTGATTTGAGTCATCGAAATTGAGTTTCTTGAAGTGTGTGAAGTTTATTTATGGTTGGAGTGAAGAATTAACTTCTGTTAAATTGTGTGAAAAGCAGTTGGAAATCAGTCACGGAACAGTTGCGAACTGGAATAACTACATACGCAAGGTTTGTGTGGATTCTTTGTTTAAACATCAGTAACAGAAAATAGGAGGATCTAGTATGATCCTCAAAGTGGATGAAAATATGTTCACGAAGCTCAAAAATAATATAGGACGGACTTTACCACAACAGTGCATCTTTGGTGGAGTCTGCCATGAAACAAACGAATGTTTCCTTGGTGCTAAACCGATCCATGAGCATTATATTAGAAGTAATTAAGGAAATATCGGAAAAGGAACTATAATATATTCCCATTCGTAGAAATTATATTGCACTGAAAAACTGGAAAAGGAAAGTTTCGAACATTTCAAAGTGAACCATTAATACAATTTTGTCAATCCAGAAACTGGAAGGCATACATAAAAAATAGGAAGAATGTGGGGTAGGGCCAAATGGCAAAATATGAAACACAGAGGAATGGCACGTCATCATCTGGAAAATTATCACTTTAGAATTTATCTGGAGAAGGGAAACAAAAGACCCATTTGAAAAAAATTTAAATGATATCAAAATGTTTATACCTTCCTTAGAACTAACATCCGTTAACATTTTTTATATGCATACAGTGTGTTGTCATCAATAAAGTCTGCTTGGTGAGATTTAGAGCATTACTAACTTTTTTTTATGCATATACTGCGTGTTGTCGCCAATACTGTCTGCTTGGCAAGATTTGCACTGGCAAAATGGAAAAGAATCTAAAGATGATATAACTAAAGCTTTTATTGCAATGACAATGCCCCTATTATCAACCAATCGAAGTGAAATCTGTAATATGGTTTTCAATCCGGAAAATATACCGTATTTGATTGTGAAGAAAGAAATAAAGTGGTTGATAAAAGTGAAAAGATTTTTTAACTGGCTATTTTGTGAAAGTTCTTAATATGGCAATTATAGGACTTGAACAGAACTTTGTAACTGAACAAGAAATTATAAAATTACAGAAAAGAATTAACACATAAAACAAAATTGCTTAAAAACTTATATTTAGAAATATTTAATAAAACTAAATAAATGTTAACAACGTGCTTTTTCTGAAAATTGTGATTTCGTTAATGGTAAATCTCCCAGAATCTTAATTTTTCAAACTGATGATCTAAAATAGAATATAGAATCAACAGGATAATATAGAATCAACAATTCTACATTTCAAACTTTGTATCGTATTATAGAAGAATTTACAGCAGGGCAAGCTTCAAGCATTAGGCAACCACTTAAGATACTAATTAAGCTGTTCTAGGAAACAAAAATGAAATAAAGGTATATTTCACCTTGAATTATTAATGCATTTAATTTATATAGAGCAGCAATTATAGGATGCACCTAGAATGCCGAAAATGCTGCAAAAGGATTTGATTTCAGCATCTTCCTGAGAAGTGGAGGCACAGAGTACATGTCCTGTTTACCCTCATGTAAATTAACAAAAGTCCTGTGCAGGACTGAAGTTTTTCATGAGAAAAAAATTCTAAAAATAATTCTAGTTTAGTGAACTGGTGAAAATTAAATAATAATATTCTTAGGCAATTTATCACTATTTAGTAACTAATTTTATTGCTCATTTAAATATACATATTTATGAAAAATTATGAATCCCATAAAAGGGTATCAAGTAATACAATGAACAAAATGTTCATGAAATATATATTTCTATTGCATAAGTAAAAACTTGATATTAAATTGGCATTTAATTAAGTTACTTGAAGGTTATCGTTTATTAAAATATATTTGCTTCATTAAAAACATAAAAATTTAACCCCAAAGCAATAAGCAAATTATGTGCTATTTATTCAGAAAGACGAAAATACTGTGCTGGAATACAACCGCAGAAAAACTTTAAATTTACATACCAGTTTTTAATTAATGTTTACTGAAAGGAAAATTTTAAATATGTTACATAAACTAGATAAACTGAAATGTATTTGTTTGACAAACTAAAGCAACTGAAAATTTAGTACATAAATATTATTCTGTCAGCCGTGATTTAGCACCAACAAAGGATAAGCGCAAGAAACCGCACACATAACATTTGCACTTTCGCTTAATGTAATCTCAATTCATTCTTCATAACCCATCTTTTGTTTTTATGAACAAGCATATAAATTAACTGTTACTGTTGTATTTTTTTCTTGCATTTTAGAAAAAAATTCTTAAAATTTAGGATTGCATCCTACACAACAGAAAGTAGTGGACTATTTTCAAAGTTATGGGATCTTACCATAAAAAAAGGTGGCACAATACAACGCAATATGGCTAGCTGAACAGAGCTGACAGAATTGTAATAGACTAGAGCGCCAAAAGTTCGTACTCATAACATTCTAGCCAGAGCTTTGGGTAAAATCGGAAGGCTTAACAAAAAAATATAAATTGATCAAAGTCTTTTTATAAAGCAGAAAAACGAAGTGGATAATTACTGACTGTTTATTAAAAAACATCAATTTCTTCAGAATTCCACAGAAATGGCTGATGTAATTTTGACAGGATCTAACCTAATTTTTAGCATTCATTAGTAGCTAATTTTTACAAAGTCCCTAATTCCTAATGATAGAAATTTACAGTTTTACACACACATAAATATAGCAATATCTGTTTTTCTATTCTCAATCTAACTGACATCCCTATTTTAATTAATACTCTGATAAAAGAATCTGTTCCTGAAAATAAAAGAATTATTACAAACATAAAAGAGAAAACAAGCAAGTTAAGGTCTTTCCAATTGCAAAGGCTAACTGAAATTACAGAATCAGTGCAAACTCAACAGCAAATTTAAAAAAAAAAAAAAAAAAAAAAAAGCAACTTAAGCTTACCTTTATAAAAGCTTCATCTATGCAAAATAAATATGCAAATAAAATAGGCAGCAGTAGGTAATCTAAAAATGCAAATTAGGTTCAAGTGCTAAAAACTTTTTCTTCTTCCTGAAATTTTGCAAATAGCTATGCCATTTACAAAAATATGAAAACTTGACTTGTTTCATGATACAAATGAGATGTTTACTATCTATAACCATTGTTGAAATACTACAATCTTCTGAAACAATCTGAAAATAAGAAATCCTATTAATTAGTCAGGTAAATATATTTCTACTCTTTACATTAATTCAAGAATAAAGAATAGAAAAATTTTCATGTAGTTCCCTTGCAATGACAATTCCACAATAAACTGATACTCATAATAAAGAGAAGACAAATTTTAGCAAGTAAATAACTTATTTTAGGAAAACACATCTGTCAAATACATCACATACAAATCTGTGCAACAAAAATATACAGCAAACTCTTTATTAGGTAGCACTCAAATAATTATTCTTTAGCTGGGATATAATATACATTTTACTAATTGTACAGAAATGTACATTTTTGCAAAAAATATCAAATATATTGCATATTATATCAGTAAAAAAATCACAAACTGTTAAAAAGATGAAAAATATAAGTATACATTATTTTCAAATTATTTGATTTGCAACACTTTTAAGCACTAGGCTGTTAAAAAGATAAAGGATCTGACGATGCATGATTTACAACAGCTCTTGGATAACTGCTACGGTATTTATCAATGCAATGATGTGAATTGATGATCAATGTAATGCTTTTGATAATAGGATGGAAAAGTGAAAAACAACATTATCACAGAAAATTATTAATGGTCATTTCAACATATCACTGCAAACAATACAAATAATGGATAGTTCTACACAACAGAATATAGGTAATTCTATGCTGGCTCATAATACATGAGACAAAGTTTAAAATGAAGATATATGATTTCAAAGACCTTAATAGAAACAGCTACTTTTTAGAGCATTTTGAAGCCAAAGTTTTCTATTTGTACTTTTCATTTGTTTCCTATGACATCATCAGAAGAGGATCTCGATTTATTAGATTATTGCAAAACATATGAAGGCTATCTAAGGGATGAAATACCTTTATGCCAAATTTTTGAAGAGAAATTGACTTTATTCACATCATGCATAAAAAAACCTTGAAAACTCCCATATAGGCAGCCTCTTTGCCAAGATTTGAGTACCTCACAAGAATGATTACAGTTGGCGAATGTGGTTGCCATTTTAAACATGCAAATAACTGATATTTCTATTATTAAACTATTTTACAGTAGATTAAGGTACATGAGATGATACACAGTCTTATTGGAATAAACAGGTCTTATCTGAATAATCTTCGAGCTTCTTTGATTATATTTTTTATCTGAACAAAAATTTTCATGGTGATATAAGCTATTAATTGTTAAAAAATTGCTAAATTATGGCCTAAGATAAAATGCAAGCTGTATTGCAACAAAAGATGACAAATGTACACAGTTTGTAAAAATTGTTGCATCACTTTTACCTTTGTAGTTGGTAGTAGTAAATATGTGATTTGCTATTGTTTCAGAAGATATGATCCACTTTTTTATATTTATCATCTCGCATAACACTGACATATAGCACAAGAACACTTCTTGCATTTCAAATTGGCTGCACTGAAAATTTCATTTATCAATTTTTTTACCCAAATCTTTTTACACACTGATGCGCTTTGAACTGACTAACATTAAATCACTTATTAATTTCTCTTTAAAGTAAAGAATTTTCCACAGTAACAAACTGATCTAATGTGCTTTCCTTACCTGATTTAGCAGCTGCTTTTATGTACATGTTTTTTCATATTTTTTTATAAGTTGTAAATATTTTAAATAACTAACATAATGTAGACAGGTAAGCGCAAGAAAAAATATTTTTCCAATTTTTTAAAACTTTACTTAAAATATAATATTAAAAAAATTGAAAACCTTGTTTAAACCTTAATTCAGTTTTAAGCATATTATTTACTTCATGAATTAAGAAAACAATCTATTTGCAAATCAAGATTTTCCACCGATTGTAATGATTTATTTTGCACCTGAAGAATTTTCCTGACTGCGGAAGAGCTGCCATTTGAATTCATTTAAATGCATCATGAATTAACATGTAAAATGTATACAGAATCTTGCTTGTGAAAACAATCTACCAAGTAAATTATTCAAATATAAAGCAAGCATGGAGAAGATATCAAATGTATTCTGACAGTTAGCTGATTCTATGAAGAATCAGATCATAAACGGAACTGTTCACAGCTTTATCTAGTTAGACGGCAGATAACTAAGAAAATGAGAATAACAAAATCATTATTGTTAGAAGCTGAATGACTAAATACATTATACCCCAATACACTTCTCTTTACAAATCAAAAATTACAACTCCTAAGAAAAAGTAAATTGTTTAGCTTTAGGCTTTAAATCACTACATGAAGAAAAGCACGAAACATTAATGACATTTTTGGAAGCAATTAAACACGACACTGCATAAGACTGATTAAACTTGCACAGGAACAATTTAATTTATGAACAATGAATGCTTGCTGGTGTCAACACTGGCCAGAAGTGGTCAACAATTTTAAAGGATTTCCATTGACTGAAAATGAAGCCAAGCAAATCGTACAAATTGCAGAAGTAACAGACAGTGAAGGATTTTCAGATATGGCAGAAGAGAAATAACGAATCAGCTGAGAGTTGCAATCATGAAATAACAAATGAAGAAACCGATGATGATCTTCCACCAGCCGACCATAAAATCAGTGACAGTGAAGATGAAAAGCCTTTAACGAATTGTTAAAAAATTTAACAAATTGTTAGAAATCAGATGAATTGTTAAAAAAAAGTACAGGAACTACCTGATTTTGTAATGAAGATTGACTTAAACAAAGAAGAGGCTACTTCATGAGAGATGTTGAAAAACTTTGCACTCCTTGCCACAAAACATTTAAAAAGTTACATTACATATTGCCCCAAGCAAAAATCACCCGTTATTTAAAAAAATAATTACATCATCTCCCTAGTTATTTAGCAGAAATAAAAATCCTTTCAGTTAACATTTGTTTCATTTTCCCCTTTTAATTATAATATTTAGGTTTGTGTAAATTACAAATACTTTATTAATCTGAACAAAATCTAACCCATTTTTCCCTAGAAAGTAAAATTTGTGGAACGTGATTTTGCTGTATGTGCTGACATAACATCTGGGTTAGGCAAGACTTTACTGAATATTATCAACAGCAAATAACTAACAGAATATGCATATTTTGGTACTTTCTGATTACCCACACCAGAAGCAAAAAGTCACAAAAAATTATTGATGAGAACAGCCCAAAATGTCACCAAAAAGTAGTCATGGGATAAACCAGGCTCAGACATAGTACATATGTGTTTGAGAACATATAGATAAGCACTTTTGAAATTCAAAAGTCATGTTCCTGAGTAACATTTCTTTTTGTATTGAGTATATTTGTTTATTGCAATAAATCTGCGGAGTCTGCACTCATTTATTTTCACTACACTGAAATGTGCATTGAAGTTTCATTTATGCTCAGGTGATTATAACCGGTGTATAATTCTTTGATGTGTAGTAATGATTCTTTGAAATTAGGGTTTTCTTTAACGTTTGATGTTGTACAATTCTTTGTTGTAATAGTGAAAACAGGTCACCGAGTATATAGGGAGAACAAGGGCAAAAAATACAGAAGGATTTATCAAAATAGGATTTTTTTTTAAAATGAATGTAAAAAACCAGGTTACAGTAGACACGTCATCAAAATAGACAAAGATAACAAAACAAAAGTTTCTCTGCATAATTTGCAACAAGTTTGTGAATATTTTCAAAGCCTTCCGGTGGCAATCCAGATCAGTAATTAGAAAATACTAAATCTGTAACAATGTTAAAAAAGATGGTGCTTTTATGGCCCATTAAAAAGGTAAAATTCCATTAAAAAATAATTCAATACAGTTTGTGGTTTCAAAAACATTTATTGGCAAAGTTTCAAGTAGTAAATTTCAATAATTTAAACTAGAAAAAATTCTTTAAAATACAGAAATTTTAAACTTTATTTAAGTTAACTTCAATACTGAAACAAGACATATATGTTTAGCAATAAAAATGATCTAAATAACCATTAATGTTGAAGAAAATGGAATCTGGCCAAGAGTGTAAAAAATAATGCACTCGGCTCAGCCAAAATATATGAAAGGATGCAAAATTAAAACACAATACAATAATATATGGTAGTTACATTAAAAGGAGACAGATTTGTTATAATACCAAATACATTCCATATTTTCAGATATGGCACCATGATTTGACTTCCTTGTTACTTGCTTTAATGCTTTTCCTAGCTTTTAGATCACTGTTAATTACTAATCTTTTAAGTAAATGCAAAATACAGAAGTATATATCAATAGGGTGATGTACATCAATACATGAATTCTTATATCATCGAATTCATTTGGAGAAAGAGAAAAAGAAACAATGATTTGTTTAAAACAAGTCACTGTTTCTTTTTCAGTTATGCAGCATCCAGTTTTTGGCTACCAGATATGCAGCATCGAATTTTTGGCTACCAGAAATTGCGCTGAATCAAAATATGTGAAAATGTTATTTAGTACAAGGTTGTACAATTCCTTAGTCATAATTAATATAACTTAAATTCAACTTTTTTTACTTTAAGTCAGTAAATATACTGTAAATTTTCAGACGATTTGAAATAAAATTAATTTGCATGTTTTTTAAACAATACAAACTGAAATCAATTTGCCTTCTTTACTAAGTACCTTAGACATTCATGTGAAGTATACAACTTTTAGATTTGCTTCAGATGTTAAAATTCTATTGACATAGATTTCAACTAAAGAATACTAGATATCAACCTTCTTTTCCTATCATATCCTCAGTATTAAAAGTTTTACAATCATATCTAAACTTAAGAGCTGTGGTTACCAAATTCTTTACTGCTGGCTTCATGGACATGAAGGAATAAAAGATAAACTGGCAGACATCACAGCAATGTCCAATTTTCTTAATCCTTTGAGAAGCATTAAAAGCAGTTATCAAAAGCAAAGTCTTGAACAAGTGTCAACTGGTGTGAGACAAACAAATAAATAATAAACTGAAAAGCATAAAACCTAGGATGAAATAATGAGAACAAAAAAAAAATTATCAGAAAAAGGAAGTCCTTTTAGCTCAGCTACAAATTGGCCACTTTCAAATAATGCACAATTGGTTTTTATACAATTACTTTTAATTAGTTGTTAAAAGCTAACAGTAAACCAGTATGTTCCACCTGTAATGTGTTGTTGGTATGACATATTTTGATAGAATGTCTCTTTCAACAGTCTTCAAGTGAAGTAGTTTAATGATTCTATGGTAAGCCTTCACAGTCTAATAGCGAGATAATTAATTTGCTCCAATATTTAAGGAAGATTGATTTTTACTGCTTATTCTGAATTGGTTTTAAATATTTTTATGTATTAAGATTTTACCTAGTTTTATATTAAAATTTTCCTGTGAATTTTATACATCTTCTCATCAATGCACAAAGTAATACTCTTCAGTTTATGATTACAGTTGGTTGTATAATTTTGCACTGTTTCATGTTTTCATCAGATTCTTAATCAATTATTTTAATTGCTTCTAAAATTTTATGCTATACTTCAACAAGAGGAAATATCTTCACCATACATCTGGCACTCATATGGTGGGAAAATCCACTGCCACCTATCATATCCTAAATTTTAGCAAAGAATTTTGCATTAAAATGCTTTCCGACTTATTTCGACTTTAGTGAAGAATTGGGTGCCCCTTCGATTAGTGACAAATTTTGTTCAGTTTTGGCAATGAAACCCCATTTCTGGTTACCATGATAGTTTTAACTTTTTTAGCTTCCTGATTTTATTTTAAATGAAAATAAATCGATGTGTACATGGATAAGATTAAGGCAGTGCGCAATGTCTAGATTCTGCAATTGTGGGATTTTTTTTTAAGTGAAAATACACTGGTGTGCAAAACTTGAGCAACAATGTAAAAATTTAGCAGATAGCCATAAAATTGCAGAAAAGGAGGTCTGGAGATCAGTATAATGAACACGTAAGTCAGTAGAAACGTCATGCGTATGCAAATATCAGGAACAAAATGTCATGCATATGCACATATCAGGAACAAAACGCCAGAGGCGACGTAAGCGTACACAAAACGTGTGATGTCGGCACACGCAGCTCAACAGTAGAATAAAAGGAAGGACGGAGATGCAATTCAACATAATCGCTGCAAGTGCCAGTGAGTCAGTTCGTGAAATATGACTAGAAGAAATCACCTGGATGACTTCACACAAGGAAGAATGATCGGAAAGCTGGAGGAGGGGCGTACTGTCGCCAGTGTAGCTGTAGAGTTCGGAATCAACAAAAGTGTCGTTTCGTGCGCTTGGAAAGCATTCCAAACCACAGGTACAGCTGTTAGAAAGGTTGGTGGTAGACGCCCGAGGATGACATCTGTAGGGGATGACCGATATATCGTCCTGCAGGTGAAAAGAGGCCGACAGCAGTCAGCAAGCGCCATTCTTCAGCGACTCTGTACAGCAACGGGGCGGCTTACTGTGACCAGACGTCTTCACAAAGGAGGCCTATTCGCCCACCGTCCTGAATGTTGCCTCCCGTTGAAAGTTGGCCACCAACGCCACCATTTACAATCGTGCAGAGAGCACAAAAACTGGACAACTAATCAATGGAGTCGTGTCCTCTTTACGGATGAGAGTCGGTTCAGTACCAGAAGCGATTCTCAATGCGTTTTGATTTGGAGAGATGTTGGGACCCGGTTTTATCCCAGTAACATCAAGGAAAGACACTGTAACGGTGGTCCTGGAGTTCTTGTCTGGGGAGGCATGCTGAACGGGCGAACTGAGCTCCACGTTTTCGACAGAGGGTCTGTAACCGGGGATCGCTATTGTGAGGAGGTACTCCTTCCCCATGTGCGTCTGTTCCGAGGTGCTATTGGCCCAGACTTGATTTTTATGGATGACAATGCATGGCTACATCGGACTCTTGCTGTTGAGAAGCTACTGGAAAGTGAAGATATCACTCGAATGGATTGGCCAGCGTATTCCCCAGATTTATATCCCATCAAACATGTGTGGGATGCTTTGGGGAGAGACGCATTGCAGCACGTTCACATCCTCCGGAGAACACCCAACAACTCAAACAGATGCTGATTGAGGAATGGGCACTCTTACCACAAGAAATGTTGCACCACCTGGTTCCGAGTATGCGGAGACGGTGCGAAGCAACCATTGCAGTGAGGGGAGGGCATATCCCATATTAAGGAACATCTGCTTGTTGTTCTTCTTCTTGGATAGACAATCATGAGTCACGATAGTATGTGTTCAATAAAGCTTGTTTTTGTTTGATTCCATACCATATGCATTGTATTCCTTTTTCAGCTCCGATGCTTTCATCATCTTTTAGGTACATAATACTCTCCTTCATTTCTGCATTTCATGTCTCTCAGTTAATTTCTTGTGGAGTTATGGCAAAAAACCCTGCTGTTGCTTAAGTTTTGCACACCAGTGTAGATCGATGTGCGCATGGACACAGAGTTTGTGCAATTCTTTGACTTCTTATTTTGGTTCTATGTAGTGGCCATCTTGAAATTGTGCCTTCCGGCACCAATCTTGGCATTAAAAAAGAATCGCCAAAGAAACAAGGGACACCCAATAGTAAACTTTTACCCTTATTTCTAAATTCCGTAGGAGTCTATATACTTCATTCACTTTTATTGACAATGAAAAATACAGCACATCTTAAAACTTTTAATTGCATATAATCTTAATTTAAAAAAAAAAACTATATATATCCTACACTTACTACAGTTACAAAAGTGTCTATAAAATACAAGGGGAAAGTGCAGAATCACCCACTGCTTGGCGCATTTTTAAGAATTGCACAGACTCAGAATCCATGTGCACATCGACCTATTTTCACTTGAAAAAAAATCCCAGAATTGCACAGACTCAGTATCCATGTGCACATCAACCTATTTTCCTTTGAAAAAAAATCCCAGAATTGCACAAACTCGGCACTGTGCACTCCCTTGACTTTGTCCATGTATACATCGATCTATTTTCACTTAAAATGTCAAAAGAGATTGACAAAAATCCAATTCTTCTTACTCTTGTAAAAAGTGCTAAAGAAGTGAGCGATTCTGCACTTTACCGAAACATAATCATACCTCTTCACTGAAGAATAAATTACCATTAATCAGCTGAAAAAAATCAATTGAATCAAATATGAAATCCTTACGATCAAATATTTAAAAACAAAAGATAGGATATTTTGTAAATGAAATTTTACCAATTAATTAATACTACCCCTAAAAAATAAGGATACACTTCTTTGTACACAAAATTTAATTTTTCATTTAGTGAATCAGAGGCAAGAGAATAAAAGTAATTTTATTATTTTGCTTCCAATTTTCGAAAATTAAAAAAAATCCGACTTTCATTACGTTAAAAAAAAAAGTAAAAATTTACATGTGAATTGTTTGCAAGCATGGCAAAATATTTAGGCAAATTAACACCAAAAAAATTTTGGAAACACAACTTTGTAAACTTCAATTATGATTCGGGAAAGACTACGATATTAGTAAAAAATATTGGTTTTGACATGAATCAGATAGAAATTAAAGATGGTAATTGTGACTCTGAATTGAAAAACGTATAGATGTAACTTAAAAACACTTGACAAAAAGGCTAACAGAACAGTATAGTTATTCCTGTACCTAGAAGATTAGAAATTAGAAAATGGACATCATACGTGTAGTCACAAAAGAGAAAAAGTAATGGAGGAAATCAAGTTAAATCGATGAAAAACGGGTTAATTCCCAGTGAACGGTACGCTCCTTGTCCGCCATCTTGTTTTTGGCGACTATTGGAGAAACACGACTCAGCGAAGCACACGCCAAGTACCTAAGCCTAACACGCAGCGGGACACCAATCGTTCGCCATCGCAACATCGGAAAACGTGACGCCGACGATGTTCCGATGGCGAGCGGTCGATGTATCTTCGTGTTAGACCTAGAAACTCAGCGTGAACTCTATGGAGTCGTGCTCCGAAAATAGTCACCAAAAACAAGAAAATACAACAAAAATACAAAACAAAAATAAAAACTAAATACAAAACTAAAATTTAAATGCTAACAAACAAAAATACAAAACTAACTAACCAACAAAAATACAAAACTAAATACAAAACTATAATACAAAACTAAAATTTAAATACTAACAAACAAAAATACAAAACTAAAATTTAAATACTATAAAATTAAAAACAAATACTAATTAAGAAATTTAAATACTATAAAATTAGAACAAATAAAAATTTTGAAATAAATATGATTGAAGAGAATGCAGAACCTAACCACTCCACTGGTGAAAAACAAACGGGAGAGAAAGGGTGAAATTGACAAGGAGAAAATAAGTATCGCCCGAGAAATGGCGCCAAAAATACGCCAAAATAGCGTACCGTACACTGGGATAGAGCCGAAAAACGTATGTACCACATAATTTTGAAATATCTGGGAACCATTATTTAACAATAAAAGTCTTCAGAAGTGCATTTCGCAATCTACACTTAAAACTGAAAATGAATGAAACATTTTAAAATAAACAGTTGCCGAAACGTTAAACAATAAATTAACAAGACTGGAAGCCTTTCTACTATTTTGAACACTTAAATGAAGTACTTTCATTTAGAAGCATATTATTCTACAATTTTTTTCGAAAAAAATATAAGTAATACATGACCAGTTACATGGTAAGTTATAACTAAAAACTTACACAGCACGGCACACACGCAAAATTTTATACAATAAGGAAATTCAATAAAAATGCCCACGTTAATGCATTAAAGTACCTTGCTATTAACAAGTAAACAAAATCCCACCAAATAACGCAATGCAGTACACAAGGAAAGTGAGCACATAAACTGTTCACCATTAAAAAAAAATTAATAAAAATAAAATAAAAAAAATACGACCCACGAAGTTTGGCAATATGCTATTTAATAAATAAAAAATACTAGCGTCTTAAATATTTGAGAAATTAATAGCAGATAATTTGACAAATATCTGATAAAATTACAATATGCGTGGAAAATTATACAAAAGCTTAATTAAAAATAACATTTATTAATTATGGATGTAAATTAATATTGCACGTACGAAACATTATTAACATTATATAAAATTATTTCATACGTAATTTCTTAAAAGGATAAATATCTTTAAAAAAAAAAGGTCTAAGCATAAAGAAGGAAAATAACAACACTACTTCTCGCTTTCAAAGCGTTTGGTTGCAAAGTTAATTTTTTTTTTCTTGTTTTATCCGATTCGTGTAATTTTATTTTGATTATGATATAATCACTGATGTTTTTTAAATATTTAAGCTCTTGGATGTAACATTCTGAAGATCTGAAAATGAGTACGAGAGAAGTAAGTGGATTTTTTGTTTGGGAATGTAATGAGCCGTGTTCAGATTTAAAAGTTAAATAATATCTGTCGAATTTATAACCTTAAAATGAATCATTATATGTGTCTTTTAAAATTGCTTTTCTACATAGAAGTCACTTTAAGCATTACTAAAATATCTTTTTTAAAAACCTTTCCTAAAGTCATTTCCAGTTTCATATATTATTATCCCTCATCGACATCAAATAGAAGAGTTTTCAGTTTGCAGTAGTATAGTTAAGAATAAAAGTAACTTTCAAAATAAAAAAATAAGTTCTAGTAATAAATTTGGTACCTCATCTTTACTCGAAAATCTCTTTGTTAGTAAGACTAGGAACTTTCACATGCACTATGTGTTTTGTAAACTTTCCTGGTGTGTATCTTAGGATTGATATGTTATTATAGCCTTCTGAGGGCCGAGTAAAAGATGAGAAAGATTCCTCTAATAATGGAACAGTTGATACCTCAACAGAACAAAATTCATCTAGCTCATCAAAACAACCGTTGAAAAAGTCAGCAAAAGATTTTAGATTTGGAAAACTCATTGGTGAAGGATCATTCTCTATGGTGAGTATAAGAATTATTAACTGACTGGCAGATTTTGATATGTTTGTATTCGGTGTCAGCTGTAATAAGCATTGCATTGTACACAGTTAAAAAAAAAAAAAAAAAAAAAGGCTTTTGTGATGATATTAGAAATATATATTGTATATTGTTTTATGATTTATAATCTAAATGCCATTTGTTAACAGAAGTTATTATGTATTGCTTTTCCCTGTGAGTGTAGCAAAAGTGCTGCCAATAGTCAAGCGCATAAAGTTGCAAAACTCTTATATTTTATACCTGATTCTCTTTCCTTCAGCAAAATAGGCTGACTAGTGGGATTTTTATAGTTTTTCATATCTATAAATAGAAAAAAAAATCTGATTAAATCCTTAAAAAGTCCTTTTGGGTGAAATCCTTAAAAAATCCGTTTGGGTGAATGATTACCCAAAAGGATTTTTTAAGGCTAATTTTGTCTTGTGTTCCTTTAATTACAGAGGAATTTTATAAATGAATCTCTAATTTATTGTCATGTTATGAAAAGTATCTGCTAGAACTGGACATAGTTTCTCCGATTATGAGAATCTTTGCATTCATCAAGGCTTTTAAATAAAAGCTCTTGCCAATAAGCAACATATGTCAATTAATTGCTCATAATTTCTCTATCTGAATAAACTTCAGTATTATGCTTCAAAACATGTATTTTCTATTACTTGCTTATTTAAAATTCAATCATTGTTCTTCCAAATATTTTCAGTTTTGTTACTGTAGATAAATGGGAATGGTTTTTTTCATGTTGAATCTTGGCTTTTGAAAATTGCTGATATCACAAAAATCAGTGCTGTTCCACACTTGGTCTATCTAAAAAAAAACACAAGGCATATGAAATAGTCTGCTCGGTAAAACTGCATATTACGGGCCAGTTTGGCGCATCTTCTAAAAGTCGCCAAATTGGTTATTTTCGCGTTTTAGAAAATCATCATATCGCCACATTAGATGGCTGCGAATTTGAATGAATCCTGTAAACATGCAAAAAATTTATCATGTAAACATGCAAAAAATATCTAAACAACCTATAAACATGCAAAAATATCTAAAACAGAAGTTCAAGGAAAACAACGATAAAGTATTTAAGAGTTAATAACTATGTATTTTATGGCATCAACAATATTTTTAGCATGAAATTTAAGAAATTGTAATAAGCAATAAATGATCGGAAAGCATTGATTCATATTTAATTTAAAACTTTAAAAAAAATGCAGAAGAAAAAAGATAAAATTCAAAATTTCGATCTACTGAAACATGAGCAATAGTATAGTAAAAAAAAAAAAAGTGGTTAAACAATTTTAACTACGTAATTTATATTTTAACAATAAATTTTTATTTATAATAAATAGTAGAAACTTGCATTTGTTTACATCCACACTAAAATGTAACAATACATTGGAGATGAAATTCAGAATGGCGCGCTCATTCAACACCGACTCTACGGCTCATTTCATTCAACCATGTGCTTAACCACATATAATGGACACACACCTCCATTCACACAAATCTGTCGCATCTTTCATTTCAAGTATTTTCATACTATTTTTACACTTAGAACATTCGTACATATATGCAATCAAGCCATGATTCATGCACCATTCTATCACACATCTTTCACCCTTATCTTGCAACCGAATCAAATAAGTAAAATCCACACGTTCAACTCTTTTGACGTCAGCTATTTTGCTCATACAATTTACTAGAAGTACAGTGAAGTGATGAAAATTCAAAAAGCCCACTTAAATGCTATAAACTGTAACTTTGAATGCTAACGATTTTCATGGTGCCGAGAGGTTACCAGATTTGGCGGAATTTCGCTTCATTTGGTGACTGGCCGTCTGCTCCTTTGTTTATATGCAGTTAATAGTTTTGAAGAATAATTTTTCACTTTGGAATGATGGATGTAATGCTGCTTTATATTTACTCATATCTAGCGTAAGCCTACCTTTGGATATAAGTTCTTACTTTTCCTGAAGACTAAACTAAAAACTATTGAGAACACATTACTCTGATGCCACAAGCCAGTTTCTGATATATATCTGTCCTACTGACCATGTGTGCTCGTTCTGTAATGACTTCTTTTAAGGGGACAGCTTTTTTAACCAAATCCCTCTTCCTGTCTTAAATAACGAATTAGAATGGTAATATATTTCATTTTGAACCCTTTCACATCTCGCAAAAGACCTTTCATGAACTGCTTCACTAGTGGTCGAATGTAAGACCACTGAATACTGGTAGTCAACCTGGTTTGGGTTTGAAATCAGGAAAGTAGGCTGGCTACAAGGTTGGTTTTCACGGTTTTTTCCATATGTAAGGTGAATACGAATCAGTGTCCCTTAGAGTCCTCTATGAAAGCATCTCTCCTCTTAAGCAGATTGCTCTCATATGTTTGCCAGATTCATGTTATCTAACATGACTCACTTTCATGATTTCAAATTAAATTATTGGAGTAAAAGCTTAAATCAAGCAAAATAACCTCAAATTTGTCTATGGCCAACAGACAACAAGAGGTTTTAAAGTTACTGCTGAAAATACTGAAACTTACTGAAAAGTGACACAGTTACCTAAAGAATTAGGTATTAAATTCCATTCCTACATTTTCCCTGAAGACAGAAACTTAAAATTTGTAATAGGCAGTCTACCAGTAGACTCGGAGACCAATAAAATAAAAGGAGAACTATTAAATTAGGAATATGAGGTAAATGAAGTCAAACAACTGATTAAACGGTGCAGTGGTGAAATAACAAAACACTAGTAGGCCCAAATGCGCTTTAGCCCACTGCTTGGCGGCGATTGTTTTTGAATGAGCAATAAACGCGCCAACATGGGTAACTCCGTATATCCGCAAACATGGCTGACTGGGTATTTTGAAGCTACGGAAACATGTAGTTTTCGCGCATGCATATTTAATATTTTATAAAGAACGGTTTTGTTGGTAATGTGAGATGACGTAGCGGTTTATTTGAAATTCTTACGTGTTAATTTAAGTAGTTATTTCAGTTGTCGTAGTATTATTTGAATGCGGTGTTTTTGTGTTGAGTGTTTGCTATTTTCGTACCTTATATTTCGCTAAATACCGAGTCGGTATGGATTTAGCTGTGATGCTGAGAGAGGTGAGTGAATGTACATGTACATTTATTACTTTATTGGAAGTGCAAGTTGCTTAATTTTTATATTTTGTTGCCTTTTATTGAAATAATTTGGCTCAGCTGAAGAACAGAACGCTGGTATCGTTTGCAATTTATTTTATTTTGTTGATTTGTGCACATTGCCTACATTGTGCAATTCGCTGATGTTTTTTTTAAGTTAAAACGGAACGCTGTGCACATGGCATTTTCTTGTAATTTATTTTCGTTATTTTAGCTTATTTTGTTGATTTGTGTACGTTGCCTACATTGTGCAATTCGCTGAAGTTTTTTTTAAGTTTAAAAGGAACGCTGTGCACATGGCATTTTCTTGTAATTTATTTTCGTTATTCTAGCTTATTTTGTTTATTTGTGTACGTTGCCTACATTGTGCAATTCTCAGATTTTTTTTTAAGTTAAAACGGAACGGTGTGTACATGGTATCGTTTGTAATTTTAATGCCCTTTTAAAAAAAATTCCTTCTTTCTGGGATGCCATTTTGGTTACGTTTTCGCGGAGCGTGTCGGGAAGGTTATGTAACGGCATAAAATGTGTAAGTATTACAACATAAAATGTAAATAATTAATTTAAAGGTAACTGACAAATATTTTAATGATCGTAATGTTCGTTTTGCATATTATTTTATTATATTTTTGTGGCAACAGTTTCCATACTAATTTATGGTTTAGAATTCTATGTTTTGTTTACAATAGGTTTTCGCGGAGCGTGTCGGGAAGGTTGCAATTAATTGCAAAGACGTTTCGCAGAAACACGCCGAATTGGCGATTTTCAAAACATCGCCAAGCAGTGGGCTAAAGCGCATTTTCACCCACTATTATTCTTGGTTATTCTAACACAGAATGAGAAATCCAAACAAATATTTAATGAACTATTTTGTGCAACTAAAAAATTAAAGTTGAAGCATATAAAAGATGTGAATGACCCCTGCAATGTTTTTGTTGCCAGGATTTCCACCACACTCAGCAATGTTAATGCTTTGCTAATGCTGCTCTTCATAATCATCAAAATGTTGCCTTACTTTACTGGATGTAGCAAAAGCATTTGACTGCACCTGAAATGAGGGGCTAATTTACAAATTGATAGCTATGAATTTCTGTCGCATGTCTTTCCTTTCTAACAGTTACTATTTGTCAAGCATAATCAGACTTGAGAGAAATCAGTGAATGGAGAATATCCATGAATATCCAAAAATCTCAACTATTAATTAATTGTAAAAAGCATACAAATACTTTACCAAAGAAAAACCTGCTTCTCTTTGAAGAAATTATTTCAAAAGTCTGCAAAGCTAAACATCTTGGTGTTCTTTTCAACAGCAAACTTAGTTGGAAGGATCGTATCGAAAATGTTAAGAAAAATGCACAAAAGTCATCAGTGGCCTTTTCCAGTATTTGCATGCAATTACTGCCACACATTTCTACATGCACAATCTGAGATTGCATGTGGATCTCACTGATAAGTTTCTCAATAAAGTAAACAAAACTTTTACAAGAAAGCTACTACATACATTCATCTTACTAATTTTAATCTGTCTAAATATGAAATACTGCAAGAAGACGAAGAATTATGTCCTTATGTTCCACACCTTTTAAGTGATTTAAATTTCCTGGTGTAATCTCCACACATGCAGTCCTATAATTGTATATATTTCGTTCTTATTTTTGTCTCTATTAAATAATTTTGTTTGTATTTTTGTATATCCTATCGTACGCAATACTCTGATGCCACCAGCCAGTTACTGATATATATCTGTCTTACTGACCGTTTGTGCTCGATCTGTAATGACTTCTTTTAAGGGGACAGCTTTTTTAACCAAATTTAATGTAGTTGGTACTTTCATCTTGTATTCCATTTCATGTTCTCATTTGTTTCTATATTTTAAAATTTTCTTTTCTGAGAATTTCATTTGAAGAAATATTTATGTGAAGTGCCTTTATGGCAACATTTTTGCTGACCCCAGATACATTGTGAACTTTGCAATATTTGTGGTATAACATGACCGACCTACTAACCAATCTCCTCCACTATGAATAAATAGCTGATTATATTCAAATACAGAGCACAATTATGGAAAATTTAATTTCATTTTGGAATTTCTAAGTGCTAGATAAAATTTTGTTGGGAAATATGATTACTAAAAATGACTAAGGACTAGCCTAGTCCCTCTAGTCCAATGATGGCATGCCACTCATTGTTACATACTATCAGTAGTTGCTAAAATCATCAGTTCATTGATAAATGATTATTGTTTTCTTGTAACATAAAAGTTTCAGTCATTACATAATTATCATTTACCAAAAAAAGAAATTGTAACTATTAAATAAATTTATAGCTCGATTTTTTATATGGTAACAGAATTTTTTCTTACAAGTACTCAATTTACATTTAAAGTTGCTTTTTAATGCATTTGATGTTGTTTTTTTAATAACTGAAGAATTTGTATTTTCTGATTATTTGCATTCCCAACTAAAAAAGCACGAAAAACTGTTGATGAGCCAAAACTCCATATTGCCAAGAAATATTTATGTGGCAACTTTTAACGACACCAAAAAATATTTATGGGCTAATTCAGGTATCCAGGTAGCGTCCCATCAGTTGCTTTCTGCTTTTACAAACATTTTTATCAGTATGACTGCTCATTATGATCCCACCTATGGGATCTAGCAGCGGACTGCATACTTCAGGTATTGTTACCTTCGTGTAAAGCAAAATGTAGCTTGCTTAAAAGCATCATGCACCTGTTTTTCTGTCTCAGTTTAAGATTGTTTGTGCTAGTCTCTGATTTTTTTTTTTTAACATAAACATATCCCGATGTATGTTGCAAAAACCCAAGGAGTGTTCATGTCTTTTACTGGCCAAAAAAAAAAAAAAAAAAAAAAAAAAAAAAAAAAAAAAAAAGGTGGAACTGAATGCATCCTTGAAATAGATGGAAACATTTGCTTACATCTATTTAATTAAAATTGCATTCTATTTCATGTTATATCCAAATAAATGGTTCTCTCCAAAGTCGCTGAGTTCTCAACTCTTCTTCATAGCTTTTAGGGGGAGCTGAAGGTAACTGGAAAATATTTAGTACATAGTAGTAAAAAAATATTTGCTTATGTTGTGCATGCATTATGTATTCTGATTCCTCCAAAATTAAAGGTACACCCATTAAATACCCAATAAATTTAAACCGAGGTTTTGAAGGTATTTTATGAATAGGTATATATGTATATAGAAAAATACATTCTGTCAAATACTGTCAATTTATACTTTTTTCTTATGTTAGGTGTATTTAGCCAAAGATATTCATTCTAACAAAGAATATGCAAGTAAGTTTTATGTTAATAATTTTTATTTTTTGTTGTGTCCAAAAACGAGTGTTTAGTAAAAGAAAAAAAAATGCTATTCATTTTAGATTTTTATAGTTTTTATCTAAATCAAAAAGATCTTAACAGTTTTTTAGGAAATTTTGGTGAAAGAATGAAAAAAAAAATGTACAGCAATATATTGTGCCTTTAGTTAAATCTTCCAATTTTTCGGTACTTACGTATTAACGCAACCAACTTGGCGCAGTTTGTCGAATCTTTACCAGTGAAAAGGAAAACGTTACTTATTGGGTGCAAAATGGTGGTTTGCGCTTCTTTGTTTAGTGATTCCCAAGCCATCGTTATTTATAATAAGTCAGTAAACATTACCAACATATGAAAAGAAAATATACTTTAGCAATTTAAAATATAAATTTTAACTATTAAGTAAGGATTACATTACATGATATATTAAGAAAATAAAACACATACTTTCTTTAAATCTTTCTGCAATATTTTTGTGCTATTCTTCTTTCGAAGTACACAGCGATCTATTTTCGCTTTAAAAAAAATCAGATAATTGCAGAGACTTGCCTTCGTGCAAACCTCGGCAACAGCGGTTATCTAGGAAAATGTGAAACCTCGTTGTTCTCTTCAGAAAATTTTGTATTCTTTCAGAAAATTTACCGCAGTTTCTTTCATTGCTGGCAAATTCCACAAGCTCATGTTTTACAATTAAAGCAAAAAATATCATGATTTGTTTATAAAAACCATTAGAACTTGGAATACAGCGAAATAGAATGCACACGGAAAGCTTTGCTTGACCGAAGCACTGTTATGAGATGGTTGCCAGAAATTTGGCGTCTTTTACTAAGGTGGTTGCATTAATACGTAAGTACCAATTTTTCTTAGTAATGAAAAATCGATGTATTTTCAATATACCAAATTCATCTTTATTTTGTGCTCATTATTGAATGAAACTTTAAACTGTTTAATTGTCATAATGAAAAATTAACAAACTAAAACTTATATTTATTTGAGAATTATCATTGGGCTTTATTCTTCAACTTCTGACCTCATGAAAGTTAAACTTCTGTTAAATCTTCTCATATACACCCAACTCAATTTTAAAAATCACTCATTCCACCTGTTGCTAACTGTGCTGTGTTTTATGCTGTTCCCTAAGTCCACAGAATTGGAATTCCTTTTGATCTTTAGTTTCCTTATTTTCTGCTTTACTTTCTAACAATATTCACACAATAAAAGATTGTCTTAAAGGTGTTGAGAAACTTAAGATTTTTCTTTCCTGCATTCTGTTGTGGTTTCTTTTGCTATTAAATCAGTGTTTACAATTTTTCAGGTGAGGGAGCACTAAAATGTCTTGAAATTAGGTTTCAAGAATTCCATTTTACATGTACTGAAATTGAAAAGTTTTTTTTTTTTTTTTTTTTTTTTTTTTATTATCACCAAACTGAAGGATTAGCTATGGGTAATTCCCTCAGTCCAGTACTTGTTGACATTTACGTGCATTATTTAAGAAACTAACTTTTTGTCTTTTTATTTACTACACAGATGACATTAGACCTAAGATGTTACATAATAAAGAAGGTTTATCCCAGATTTTTTATGTTATAAATTTGATAATTATATATAATAATTCAATAATTATCGATCAATAACTATGTTATAAATTTGATATAATTTTCTAACTGTACTTTATACAACCTGTAAATAGTCTTCATTTGATCCTAATTCAGATTAATTTGTGTAAAGCTGTGTTAGAGAGGAGAAATGTAGTCAGTATTTAGGAACAGGAAAGCATACAGGATTTTGTAGGCAGAAGTTTTATCTCTTAAACTGACATTTTTATGTTGGGTTTTTAATTCATTCGGTTTGGATATTCCTCTAAATCAGGGCTTCTTAAACTTTTGTCATTCACGACCCCATTTATGATTGCGAGTTTCTTGACGACCCCATACAAATATAAAAGAAAAATAAATTAATATTTTTTGATGATTTATTTATTAGGTAACAATATACATATACATATGAAAATATATAAGTTTAGAATTCGTTTTGAAACATACAAAAATCTAAAATTAAAAATTGCACAAAAAATTATAAAATTGTATTTATTATAGTTTCAAAAATAAAAGTGGATTCTGACCGTCTTAATTCTCTCGAATATATTCAAGTAGTTGCGTGGTAAGTATTAAATTAAAGTATAAGTAAAAAATTTAATGAGATTTATGGGCCTGTTTTTTATTGCATAACAAATCAAATCTTGGTGCAATGTTTGAAACATCTTCAACATTTTTTAACGCTGAACGATATTGGGATTTAATATGTGTTAAAGCTGAGAAAGTAACTTCACATAAATATGTGGTGTTGAATGGCAGAAGTACATTTAACGCCATATCAGCGATTGTGGGAAATTCAGTTCTAGTTCCGATCCAGAATTCAGTCAAGGGCTTTTTTTGAAATTGTAGTTTTGAGTTACTCGAAAGCTCAGCAAATTCCTCTTGAGCTTTAAGTGGCAGGTGATCAATCTCACTTAAGGAAATCCAAAACGGCTTTTGAATCCAAACTATTTTTTGGAAATCAATATTTAATTTAAAATATGTCCGGAACTGTATTTCTAGCACTTTTAAGTGATCTACAATAATTTTTGCAATAAAAGTTTTACAATGAATTTTCTCGATTACAAAATTGTCGACACTGGAAAACATTTCGAACGAATTTCTTTCGACCCTACTTTTCCAAATGTTGATTTTTTTAATAAAACTTTCAATTTTAGCATTTGAAGTAAATATATCGCAATATTTTGTTTGAAGAGACAAGTTGAGATCGTTTAACTTTGCAAAAATATCTGAAAAATAACACAGCTTGGATAGCCATAAGTCATTTTGAAAAAAAGCAGCAAGTTCACATTTTCGTTCGGTTAAAAATATTTCGATCTCGTCCTTTAATAACAATAATCTTCTTAAACTTTGACCTCTTGACAACCATCTTACTTCTGCATGTAATAACAAAGTTGTGTAGTTGGAATCCGTATCCTTACAGAGATTTGAAAATAAGCGACTGTTAAGGGCGTGGCTCTTAATAAAATTTATGATCTTAACAGCATCCTGAGGCACATCGTTCAATTCTGGTGCTAATTTTTTTGCTGCAAGAGCCTCTCGGTAAATAAGGCAGTTAGTAAAAGTTATATGATCATAATGAGCAGCTTGAAAAAATGATTTAAAACCGATATTTTTGCCCGTCATCGCTCTTGCACCATCTGTGCATATTTCACAGCAATTTTTCCATTCT
>KK119653.1:0-43707 GCA_000611955.2 Stegodyphus mimosarum
AGATAGAAAAGATTTAAATTAAAATAAACTTGGTTAGTTTAACTAAAACCTTACAAAGTAAGTGATTTGGAGGTTAAGAGTTATATTCAAATTTTACCTGAATGGACGATACATTTCAGATTTCTAAATCCTTACTAAATGATAAAATACAGGTATTTGACCGTTATTAATGTAGGTGATCAAGTTTCGTATGAATAAAAAACTTTATGCATCTTGAAGTACAAAGGACATCTTCAAGTGCTCCAAATTTAATAAAAATAGTTTAGTGAATAGTAAAAGCAAAACGCACTGATGTCTGTTTTATTGCAATAAGGAAATGATAGATGCAGCATTATGAATGTAAATTACTTTCTAATGAGATACAAATTTCAGATGACTTTACAAATCCTTCAGAGCCTGTAAAATGTGAAAATTTTAAATGTGAAATCATAAAGTTAAGCTCAAAAATAAAATAATAATTTATCTGAAACAAATAAAATAATTAGAAAATAAAACACAAAAATGAAATAATATTAAGAGGTTCAACTTAGAAATCCGTGTTAGCAATTAAGCAAGTGTGTGACATGTAATTATTAATACATTTAAAACTCGCAGCATTATATGATATTATGAGTGCTGTTAAGTTAAGCAGATCATGCTGAAGCAAAATTTCAGAAATAGGTTAGAAATAGAAACAAGTACTTGTTTCTGCCGCCCAGCGGGTATACTGGTTAGTGGCTCTGACTGTTGTAGCAATAAGACAAGGTTCGATTTCCGGACAAGGCATGGTTGTAACTATCCGTCTCTTCATAGGAGGCAGTGGTGGCCGTTTATTAGGCGCTACCATAATAAAATGCCTATCACTTCCGGCCCTGTAGTGGCGCAAGTCGTAGACAAGTATAATTAAAAATCCCGTCCATAAAAATAACTTCTTGTTGCTCTTATGCAGCGCACTTATTTAAGGATCCTAACCACAGCCCTAAATATAAATGAGGTGCACCTTTTCTAATAACATTAATAGCAAAACCGATATTAATTACATTATTAATTTATAATGTTGTTGCCTTTGGTGGAATACTTAGATTTAAGGAAAAAAAATTATTTAAATTTGCAATGTGGAGTGCTAAAAAAACTTTTAAATCCCATGCATCTAACGCTTTAGCTTTGGAAAGTCGACCCTTTAAAAAACCCCCAGTGATCATCCATCTCATCTAGTCAACCCTGTTTGCTAAAATAATAATTGTAAGCGTTTTCTGCATGAATGCGTATTTGAAAAAGAGCGAAACCGAACTCTAATTCTTTATTAGATTCTAAAGATTTATATTTATTTTAAACAACAAGTTAAATTTAATTTTAAATTACTTTCCTATAAGCCTTCATTCCTCTAATTGTCAATGCCAGAATATTTAAATTTGGTAGCGCGCGTATGAAATGCAAATTCTACCACAGAATAAATTTAAATATCGACGTTCCAGTAAGGAAAGTTAGAGAGAGTCTGGGAAATCTCTGTGCGTGCTTATACGCAAGCTTCCGCTTAGCAGTTATTGCTGGTTAGACGTGGCTTTACAGCTATCATCTTGCTGCCACTAGACTCATCTAGGCGCTGTAGGACACAGGATTGTATGAGATCTGTAGTTTAATTCTACTACTCGTTAATATTTTGAATTCTTGCGTTTTGATTCTACTGTTTCAGTTACCGCCCAAGCAGAGGCGTAGTATGCTAGCATCAAGTTGACGCATTGTAAATAATTTAAATAGTTTAATAAAGGGCAGTTTTAACCCTTCTTCGGTGCAATCACTATTTATCAAGATTCTACACAACAGATAGACAGTAGAACCTTACAAGATAAATAAAGAAGTCTGTAGCATTTTACAGGGAGAAATATCATTCATTTTTCCTTCTTTTGCGCCAAGATGGTAACTTTTAATTTTAGCTAGAAAATTGCCGATTTTTTCAATGAAAGTTAGTAAATATTTTCTCAAAACGCTCAAACGTCTTGCAATAATTTGTTAGCTTAGCTCGTAATAACTTTTTATGCTGACAATCCACGTCTAAGAAAAAATTACAAAGTAACTTTATATATTATGCACAGCTGTGCAACAGATTAATTCAGACATGCTATTAGAAGCACTGATGATAAAGAGTAAGTTTTCTTTATAACGCTGTGTGCAGTGATTATGAAGATATGTGAAAGTTAATATTTTTAAAATGAGAAAATTCGTGAAAAGGTTTAGGTTTTGCTGCATGTATGGTATACAGCCTTTTTGTAATGTTACAAAGAGTGAATTCGTGAAACATATTGCATGCAGATTCAGTCAATCTTATAGAATTTGAGGTCCCCCAAAAAATACATAAGTAAATAAACAAAAACTGATGTTTGAATCATTAAAATGGAGTTACTTTATTTAACATTTTCAAAAGATTTAAGCATTTTAATGATAAGTTGTGAGTTATAAATTTAAAATAGAAAAAGGAATATGAATGTTGATCTTAGCTCTTGGCTATTAAGGACAAAATTCTCATTAATTTAGATGCTGGAAATGTATTAAAAAGTTTTCTTTAACCTAAACATTCTTTCACCATTTCAAGTATTTATGATGTGAAGACTTTTTACATGTATCGTATATTTTCCTCTTCCTTAGGGACAGTTACATAGTATTATATACTTTAAACTCATTGGCCATGCAGTCGTTCATAACTAATGCTTTAGAAACGAATTTATTATTATGTAAGCATTTTTAACATTATTATGAAATTCAAAATTGAACTTTAAAAAGAATTTGTAAACAAACTTTATATTTTATTTAACCTCCCATAATTTCTATTAAAAAGTTGCCATTATATTTATTTTCTACTTCGAAATATTTTCTATTCTGTTTCTCCTAAATGATATAAAAATTGTTTATTTTCTTTATTATTTGACTTTGACTTCGTACAGAGCATTATGTCCTTTTTCGAAGATATCAAACAATAGTTATATCATGTTCTTTTATTGTTCAAAGATTTTATACAAAAAGAAAGAAGTTTGTTTTGTCTATTCCCTTTCCGAAAGAGAAGTATATTACCAAACTGTCAGAGATAACACAGATTTTTTTTGTCACCAATTGAGCGACATAGTTATTTATCTTTCCTTAAGCAAAACAGTTCTTCTCAAAGAAAACAAAACTTTGTATTCAGTTTTGTGATTAATTTTAACCTATTAACATCCCATTATTTTTTCAAGTTTTATGAAAAAACTGCATTTTAGAGCCATATTATTTTGAATCAACTGAGAAAAAAGAATAATTAATTCTTTTGTTTTTTCTCAATTTGCTTTTTCAGAAAATGCTGATTTATAAACAAATCTCAGAGCAAATAAGAAATCAAAGACCTTTTCCTACAACATTCTTTATTTAGTTAAAGTGCTTATGTTTTACCATAATACTTGGTAAAACATGTAATGTAATTAGCAGCATTATATTTTTTTCAATGAATAAAAAGACGGCTTTTGCAAAAAACGTAGTAGCATCGTCTTTGGCTAGACAATTTTTCTAGAAAAAGTAACATCTCGTCAAGCCTTAAGCACTTACCTCTTGTACTCTCGAAGTTAATGTAAAACTAAATAGTGTACCTTTTAAACTATCCCCGTGTGTGTTCAAGGTTGAGGTGAGCTACTGTAATCTCACTCCTAAAATCTGCCAATGTTATTGATGTCTTTCTATTGACTCTTCTACGCAGTAGGGAAGAGTTTATAATGTTCGTATCAGTTATCCTGTTAAATAAACAAGACCTCTAACCGCACTGCAGTCTTTCTCAAAAATCTGGTTCTGGTGATTCACTTCCTCCATATATTGACGGTAGTTAGAATCATTCGAAGTTGAGGAACTGACGTACTCGCTTTTTCTTTCCCATTATATCGTGAAATTGTAGCCAGAGACTCTATCTGTTCAAAATGTGCGGTCATTAAAATACACCACTTATTATTCCACTCAGCAAATAAAACTGAATTTTTGGTATCAAACCAAAAGTCCTATGATCCATGATTTTTTTCGAAATCTTTTTTGACTGAACTGTATACTGTGACGTCTAGTTTCCTTTAATTATAGGTGCATTTCTAAATTTCAGTTCTTCCAAATTGCGGTAGAATACATGACTACTGAAAAAAATAGTCAGAATAGATACAATAGTTTTTTTGTACTTTACACCGCGGTAATATCTCTCAAACAACTGTGGTATCTAAAAGTCCTGTCTTCTGATTATTTTCTTTCCCAGCATATAGTGAGAAAGCAAAACAGTATCCATCTATACCACACATTGGTCAAAACGTATATACAAGCCAATATCACTTTGATATGATAAACTGTCTAAAGATTGCCGAAAATAATACTTTAAATAATTTTATCGATTGACTCGTTTTCCTGAAGGATTTGTTTACCACTGCTAATAAAATAAAGTTAACTATTAATAAAATAAAAATAAACTAATTAACTATTCATAAAATAATGTAAAACCCTTGTAGAGTTTTACTCTATTTTATTAATATTTTTATTTTTAAGATAGCTTTCCATTACTCATTTTCCTACCAGAATAAGCTTTCAGTTTCACTCTGCATGAGAAATAGTGGAGAAAATGCTATTTAAGCTGAGGTTTTTTACAGTAAACTAAGAGGATTGGTGGGAGAAATTGTGCTGTGCTCAAGGCAATCTTTTGGTACGGGTATTTTATGTTGTGGATCTATAAATAGATCGTTGGATACTGAGTTAATCAAAGATCTCATAAAAGCGTGAACGGATTTTATTACAAAGAAATTAAATCGCAAAGGTATGAAAACTAGTAAAAAGTGCATCGGAAAAGCATAGAATTTTCTCTAATTTGTCACTGACATGAAAAAAATTTAGACGTTCAACGAACGTTGAACAAATCATCTAGTTTAAGGAAAACAATCTGTTCAATTCAGTATCTTGATACAGAAGAAGCTTTCTATCGTTATTTCATTGGAGTAAGGCTTAAATTTTGCTCTTAAGTCAGGTAACAGTTCATATATGACTCAAAATCTTTCATACAGATATTTAGAACTTAGTTCAGAAAAGTAGAAACAATCAAAATGTTTTGTAAAATAATTTGCGAATTAATTATTGCATAATTTTAGAGATTATTTCTGCCGAAGAAGAAGTATTAGTTAAACACTTGCAAATTAAATGGTTGTCTGTTTCTTGCTTGTCTTCAGAAACTAATAATCATGACTGGATGCTTACAACAAGGATGAAAAAATCAAACTGCCCTCTTAAATGCGTCCTTCTAAAATTTGATTTTAAAAGTTAATGGATACCCTATTTATGTTGCTACCATGATCAAATATCCAGTCAGACATAGATAAAATATTCTCCAGAATCGATTTCGAGGGCAGCTGGAGGTCCCTCCTAATCAGGAAAACGAAACTTCTAGAAAGGAAAAAAAACCCTTCCGACTCCAAGGTCCGACTTCAAGAGAGAGAGACTGATTCCCTGACTAGCGCGCGTTTGCCTTCTGGCTACGTCTCTCTTAGCTGTTATTACGCTCGGCCATATCTTAGGCCCTTGCTAGGCTTCGCCGATTTAATTAATACTTAGGGGCCAACTAGTTAGATTCTGATAGCTTCGGCTATACCATTAAACTAACTTTAGTTTAAATTACTAGTATTTTAAATTCAAGTCCGAGTGGCGGCTTTATGTAAAGTTCCAAGTCGGAACTGATTTGTAAATATACTGAAGGGTTATTAAACCCTCTCTAAGTCTTACGTGTTCTGTTCACACACTTAAGCGGTTATTCGCTTACTAATGTTCGTGGTGTTCAAAGTTATAACTTTAGATTTAAATAGGAAACCTCACAAGTAAAACGAATCACCATTTTGACAATGTAATTCTCTCTAATAAAACAGGCGCAAACAGTCCGTTATTTAATAACACACAATGAATGCTTAGCGCATAAAAACTAAGTCAATTTCTTCTAACTGGATTATGAGTACTATTCTAATTGGCGAAACCAGTTTAATATGCACTTATGTATTAATCAAATTTCCATTCCAAATTCCAAAAATTAAACCATTTTACCTGGATTGAAAGAAACAAAGGCATCGATATCTTTAGGAATCTTACAACAACTGAATATCATTGGGAACAAAATGACGCCTTTCGGCTTTTCTTCATACCAAAATGTGAAATTTAGTCATAACAACAAAAATGCTATCTTCTGCGGCCAGAGATCGTTTTTGAAAATTTATATTTTTTAATATTACATGAGAAGATTTTTTGTAGCTGTATTTATATATAGTATATAATTCCTTAAAGTTTTAAAAAAATCACTCCTGGAGACATTTCTACGAAATGATCTTTTTTGATTAATTAGGTTAAGGGACTTTTTCTTCTCCGTGAAATTTATTTGTACAGATTCGACGTAAAAATTAAATTTTCTTTTACTTTTATTAAGATCTGATACTTGAACTAGTTACCGTAGCCTTAAAGCCCAAATTATTTTATTTGTTTCTCTATGTAGAAACCTACTGTTGATCGAAGATATTTAGTTGGTACATTCTTTCTAAAACAATCACCGAAATCCACAAACGTTACATGGTATTTCTCCCGCTTTCTTAGCATGCCTTCGTGGTGTAATGGGTAGCACACTCGGCGCGTATTCGAAAGGTCCGAGATTTGAGCCCAGAAGGCCATTGCTCATTTTTCTTGACTCCTGCTTCGGAATAACCTAATGTCTCCACGGCGCCGACCGAATTAAAAAAGGTGATGGATGATGTTTCTCCACCACCAGGTCCCCTAATCACCAACCGCCCTTTAAAAAAAGGCGGTATGTAAGGCGTTTCTCACACCTTCTTAGCATACCTTCGAGGTGTAATAGCCAGTACACTCGTATTTGAGAGGTCCAAGGTTCGAGTCCCAGCGAGGGCACTGCTCATTTTTAATGATTTCTTCTTCAAAGAAAAAAGGCCTGATGCCTCTACAAGTTTAGGGAGAGAAAATGTGTTCTGTAACATAATATGAAGTTATGAATGTATAATGAGGTAAGAAAAGTTTTAGCAATTTTTTAACCATGTTTCGGCTTCCTAATTTGACATAATAATGTCAAAATGTAATTTTGCCTAATAACATTTGACTGATATCTTTAGGACTTTGACAGAAAGTGCCGTTTAATTGTAAAAAACACGTTTCATACGATGCTTTTGCGATATACATGCTTTTCAAGGTATAAATAATTTATTAAGGAAATCACATTTATCCAAAATTTTTATAAAACCTTTCAATGAACTAACGTAATTTAGGGAATGAATTATTATCTATTACTGACCCGAATTTATTCCCTTCGATGCAAAATTGTGCATCGCAAGATATGTACTTTATTAGATGGTTTTTTTTATATCGGCTTCCTTATTTCTCGTAGTTCTTATGCGAGTTTCTGCGATGTTTGGTTATATAAAGGAAATAAAAATGTCTGCCTGTTTGCATTTCTTTCTTGCCAAAAGAATATTTACATTGATCTAAGGAGCATTGTGCTATCTCAGCTGGAGCTGAAAAGGATTGTTATATTCAGCTATGGAAATCCTTTTCTTGTAGAAATCTTTTATGAATGGAATGGAAATCTGCAGCTTGCTCGGAAGCAAAAAGAGCAAGCGGCATTGTTGTCGCCTTCCCAAAACTCGATTCAAGATCCATAACGAAGCCTCAGGGTAAATGCCAAGTACGCCTTGCTTTCCTCGGCTTAAAAGATCTTAAATATAAAATTTATTCTTAGTACGGGAAAGCTAAATAAATCAGTTTTTTTAGTTTGTTAAGTGTCTTTCCAAGTTTCAAAATGGGAACAATGAAACCGACAAAATTAAAATTTTTAGATTGTTTTAGATTCCCTTTCAAAGCAACGATGGAGATCGTAAAAATTATCTTCGAGGTCGCTTATATTATTAACAGCAAAGTTTCGCTAGTGAAGCAATTTATTATTTTAAAAATCGGAATTGCTAAATCTCATGTGAGAAGAATGTTCCCTTCCCACTTATATCTATATCTGTAACTGCAGTAAATTCAAACATGGAAAATTATGTAATAGTGTCATTTCCTATAGTTTCTCATTTAATTGCAAAATCGTACTTTTTTCATTATGTAGGGGGAAGGTTGCTATCAATGGGCCACTTTTACAAAATTATCCTTAAAATCGTCAGATTTGTCGATTTTGCAGATTTTTGCATGTTAATGCAAATATTATTTTCCATACTACACATATCTAGGAATAGACGCTATAATTAGGAAATGTTCTGTAAATATTAGAAAAATAAAAATAGGTGCCACTGGTCCAATGAAGAAAACCAGTCGCCTTCTTTGAGCCGGCGAGTTTCTGTGAATGGGCCAGTAGCTATTTTCTTTTTAATATAGTGTGATCTTAATACAAATCAATAAAATGTTTAGCACTATTTTGAGCATGATTCGTAAATATCAAATACTGGTTAGAATCTAATAGAGACCATTTAAAATACATTGAAACTTATTAATAGCTTCATTATTCACAAGAAATCATGATTTGGACTTTAATTTAGTCTTTATAATCATAAAATAGGCCTAATGTGAGAATCTCAGAAATAACATTGAATTTCATTTATTAGAACAATCTAATGAAAATGAGAATTTGAGGGCAATTTAAAATTAGACTATTACAGAATGGACAATAACCAGATTTTGAAAACTTTCCAAATAGTATAAAATAATTATTGGGCTGTAAACCTTACATGAATTACTGCATCACTTATTCGTTCTTGGTGAGTTCAGTTGCAGTTTTTGCAATAATATATTTTGTTCCTCTTTCCGAGACCAGCACATATCTCATAAACCCACATTATGCGCATGCGCGATACACCCCACTGAGTCATGCGTTCTTTGAAGTCATCACAACACAGAGCACAGAGCCATGAGTCCTCGTTGGAACTGATAGGCCTATTTAATGAAGTCAATCAAAGTTTAGCTTGTATTGTCTGTCTTCTTCGGTCCAGCAGTTTGGAGTTATATTAAAAGCGGTGCCTCTTCTTCCTTTTGTTTTTTTTAGATTTTCTCCCTAGAGACTGCATGTCACATGACAGTCCACTAGCAGTAGCTTGTCTCACGGACTTCCATAACAAGAACATCATTTTTTTCAACCTGCACTGCTACAACAAAATGAGAGTCTTGAAATAGATATCTGCTTTCTGGCCAAACTCCAGTTTTATAGTTTTATCAAAACCATTCATTTTGCTGTCCCTGCTGTTGCTGCTTGTCCCTATTGTTGTTGTTTTCCCAAACAATTTTGCTATATGGAACCGGGTGGGCAACTTCTATATCTCCTTTTCTCCGTCTTTGTCGTAGAAACTTGTTCCTTAATGTTTCTTAATATATTTGCTACATAGATAAAATTTTAAAACTACAAATAAGCATAAATTACGTAATGAAAATAATTATGATATTTTAAATTAAATGTATAAATGCAGCATTACCTCAGGATTTATGGACAATTTGTTAGACTATTATACATATAGTCTAATATATATATAATATGTGTGCGTGTGTGTGGGATAAATTGCCTTTGGAAAAGTCAAGCATTACAAATCAATTATGATTGTGATTCTGAATTACAATTGCCTACGTGTCATTTAAAATCTTTCTGTTTCAGATTTAATTCACGATTAATGTATAAATAAATTTGTTATTCTATAAGGCATTGAAAAGCTGCATATATGTTGATAATCCGTACATAAATAACAAATAGAAATTAATCATTGAAAAAATCTTTGAATATTTTAAAAAATGAATAATAAAAAAAATAAATACATTAAAAATCTGAAAGGTTTCAGATTTTGAATTACGGACAAAGGGCGTTCTTCTAACATTTTGTGTGTTACCTTTATTTATTAAATATCATGTTCTTCGCACGTAAACCATAAATTCAGTTCAAGAATAATCTCGCAAAAAAATTTTTAAATGAGCATATCTTTAGAATTTCCGATACACAGTCTCGCGAGCAGGAGATAAAAATGTTTTTCCTGTACAGCGCTGCCATTGCTCGCTTTGAAATCCTTGAGTTTGTTAACCAAAAATTCGTTAAAAATTTTACAAAATATGAAATAGGTAATAAAACAAATTCCAGATTTTAAATTTGGTCAATTTTGAGCTCTAGGTATCGTTGTTTTATCACAATATGAAAAGTATATATGCAGATTCTTCATTATTTAATTTCTTTAAATATAATACATAATACAGGGCCATAATATTTGCTGGCAACAATTTGAAAAGTGAAACAATGCTTGTAGGGAATCAACGCAAAATGCCAAAGCGAAATTAATATCCTTCTGGACAAATTGCCGCTTTGGACTAATAAAGGTTTTAGGGTTAATTTTATTTTCACTATAATTTAACTACATATTATGATTATAATTTAACCAGATATTCTGATTTAGACCTTTTCTGTAACTGCTCCTTTTCCGCTTTCTCATCAGAAATGTAAATCAGTTAGAAGGTAGCTATGTTGGATTTCGGACTGTAAGACAAAGCATGTGTCTACCTCTCGAGGCCACGTTACTAGGATTCTTCAGCTCTGATAAGATTGTAACTCTTCGGCTTTGTGTTATTGCTGCTGGCAAATGAATTGTGTAGTCTCTGACTACTAGATTAAATTTGAATTTGACTGTTGCTTTAAGTTGCATCGCCACAACTAGTGGTCGATTCGTGGTAGCAAGAGAAATGCATTTATGTTAATATTCTAATTTAATAAAAGAATTGATTTAACTTTCTGAAGTCTCTGTCGCTTATTTAAGACACAGCGATAATTCGCGCTAAATCTGTCAGGAGTTCGATACGAGTTTGTGCTACCTAAGAATGTCAAACCCTGTGAGGATATAAGGTATTTTCTCCCCCTTCCTGCATGCCTTCGTGGTGTAATAGTAGCCCATTCGGCGCGTATTCGAGAGGTCAAAGTTCGAGTCCCAGAGAGGGTATTGCTCATTTTTCCGAGCTCTTGCTTCAAAATAACCTAATAACTCTACGTGATATTTAAAAATCTCCACAATATCCGTTCAGAAATATTTAGTTAATATTTATCGATTTAATGCAAAAAGCCAGTTTTTTCTATGTAGATAACTTTAACAGTTTAATCAGTATTCTGTAATAGTGATTTTGGTGGGGGGACTGCGTTTCTGGAAGCTACTGAAGATAATTTTCAATAGCTTCAGGCATCCTTGAACCAAGTTAACCAAGTAGCGACAAATGAGAAGCTGAGGCAGGGGCAAGAGGATACGATAGAAAACGAAGCCGAAATAAGTTTATAGCTCCCAGGAACTGATCTTGAAAAGAGTTTCTTGAAATTTTCGCTGCAATTGTGTGCTGCACGTCATAAAAGGGTAACTTTAATTAAAACTAAGTAGCTATCAAAAACGTTATGACCTTGTCATTGCAAACAATGATGTTCGAACCTAGGTCAGACTCATCTTACAGATATCAGTAACTTGCCTACAGAAAAGGTTCAGATGAAGGCAAGATGCTGAGAATTAATCTCTTTTTCCTTATTCCTTAACCCTTTCCGGCACGCTGCATTTTAAAGTTGGACTTTCGACAAAAAAGGTAATCAGTCTAATCAGGCCTAGAGGAGACCATAGGTAAAATTTTGTGAAGATTGCACTTATCGTTTTAATTTTGTAGGTGTGCCCGAAGCAGACACACTGAATGAATATTCGAAAAGTGGTATGAAACGAGCATTCCAGGGAAGCGCGTAAAAGAGTTAGAGATTTTGCCTACAATTAGAAAAGACTAGATTCTTAATACCGTAACAAATTTAGCATTATCTAGAGTGTACCACGGGGAGGCCTGCTACTCTATACTTCCCCTAAAAACTCTTCTTGGTTATATGATGATTATATACCTATAAACGAAAAACAAGTAACTTGGGTATTTGAAATTTACATTATTTACATTTTCTTCTATTTTTCAGGTGGTACTTTTTGAAGAAAATGACACCACCTTTGAAGAAGCAAAACCCAACATTGCATGTTTTGCACATGTACCGGGGTCCGTATCACATTCGCTATCTGAAGGCAATTCGTGTAGCGATTTCAGTAATTCGGAAATTGTCAACCCTCTCCGATCCATTTGGAAAATAATTAAAAATCCGAAAAATATAAACCAATATTATATCTAAAATTAGAAATTATAAGCTATAAAATAAAATTAAATAAACGGCTACAACCCCATACTATCAAAACACAGAGCTAACAAAACTTCTTTGAACGAAAGGAAAAGAGAACTGCTCTAGAGAAAAAACAAACAGCTAACTGATAAATTTACCCTTGGCCTTCAGAAAATCACCCCAACAATTTCTTAGTTGTTAAGCAATCCTCCCCTCCGCCCCCCAAGAAAAAAATGAAAAAAAGAAAGAGGAAAACAGGGAATGAAACACAGATGTTAACCCACCTTTTCATTTTGAATGAGCTGATCGGTGAGCTGCAGAGAAGCAAAGATACAGTTGTTGGACTCGTCTTTCAGTGATCCCACTCTTGGCACGCCTGATGTTCGCCCTTCCATTTTAGGCAATATTTCAAGGTAAAAATTTAAAACAAATATAGATATAGGAGATTAGCATACAGCCAAGAAAATAACGTATAAATTTCTTTTCAAACAATTCTTTTATATTCTAAAAAAATTCTGGAAATTTTCTTTGAAAAATGAGTGTTTTTAAAAACTAAACATGTCTAAAATATATGGACTGGCTTGTGTTGTACTGCCGCCTAGTGTAAATAAAAAATGTTCAGAGTAACCTATAGTAAACTATAAATCTTTTTTTATTCAATTTTTCTGTGCGGAGTCATCGTGCCATATCCGGCAATCGCTGAACATGTGGTTGAAGCCGCAAAATACTATTAGCTTTTTCCAAATTTTATGAAGTGTGAAGGATGGACTAAATGATAAATAATTGTAATAATGTTACGCGTTTTCTCCCTTCTTCTTACGTCCGTACGTTAAAGGTTTCGGGGATTTGGAATTAATAAAGACGACACTTGATGGAGAATGGAAACACAATTTATTAACTAGTATTTTTCAAGACAGCTCTAAAAACACTTTTACATTCGTCGAAGAAATACTATAAACACGCTGCAACAATCAGTGACACAGCCTTCAGGCTATCAGGCAATAACTTTGGAGACAGCTTCACGGCAAAGCATCAGAGAACCGCTCCCGACTCTGCTCGGTCATTCTCGGAACTCTACTTACTTTCCAGACTCTTCACGCTACAACTGGCGATGCACTCGACGATACACTAGAATACAGGTCCCGACTCGGTTCAGTCGTTCTCGAAGCTCAACACACTCTAAGATAAATCTCTACGATGCACAAACTCACGATACACTAAGAGATTCTCTCGATGCGCTCGACGATCAACTCGGCATTAGACTACGAGACACTCGGTCACTGACTGACTATCAACTCGATAGACTCCGCACTGACTTATTGTCGGCGTACCATCAGGGTTTATATAGCTTTGGGCTTGTGTTCAAGAACATTCTGGGCTAAACCAGTAAGAATTCGTTCCAGAAGGTTCTCCATGTGTCTATAGCATATCGGCAATTTTGTCGCCCAATGTCGCAAAACGGACGACTTCTCGCCAAATATGACAACCCTGCCTTCTCTTGCCATTTTCTGGCAACCCTAAACCTGCTCTGCGGGGAAGCTATCTTACCGGGCCTAGACATTTCGTAACAATGTAATAAACAACTGGTTTTTTATAAGTCTTCAAATATAGAGAGACAGTTCTGATAAATTTAGTCATAAACGAGGTAAATTAAATGTACCATCATTAGCACCATTTGCTCAACGTTTCAGCATTTCCCCCCTGATTCTTTATTTATAAATGAATCTACGGAGCACAAATAATATGTCAAGCTTTTATAAGCACCGTTACGTTAGATCAACGGATTAAGACAAAGCAACTCGAGGGCTACCTGCACATCTAAGCAGTGTTTTCCACGTATAAGTTTTATTTATATAAGTCTTGGTGCATTTTAGATTTTATTTTCTAATGGAGAAATCTATTTCGTAGGTTACTTTGGGGTCTTAGAAATATTCCTCAATATTTGCGGTATCAGCTAATGACAACTTCTTCCCAGTATAGTATTTCGCTTTACATACTTACCCTAGACCCCTATATTGTCGGATAACGGGGAAAACCTGTATGCTCTGAAGTTAAGGAATTACTTAATTCGTTTCAGTATCGTAATTCCTGTGCTTAAAAAGGGCTAATGCTATAAGGTAACGAACTTCCAAAATCTACAGGCTCCATGAGCTTCCATATTGTTTTGAGAAACGCTGAATTTGATTTCATTAAGTTATCGGGATTGCAAAATCTGCAGATCCCATGAGCTTCCATATTATTTCGAGAAACAATGAATTTGATTTTATAAGTTATCGGAATTGTAAACTCTACAGATTCCATAAGCTTCCATATTCTTTCAAAAATATTTACAAATATCTTCATGATAGATTTAATAAACAATGAAAACCTTTGTTACCTTTTACAAACAGAAAACCGAGAGTAGATATTGTAGAGACATTAGGTTATTTCGAAGCGGAAGAAATGAAAAATGAACAATGTCCTCGCCGGGACTCGAACCACGGACCTCTCGAATACGCGCCGAGCGTGCTCACCCCTACACCACGAAGGCAAGCTAAGAAGGCGGGAGAAATACTTTATATACTCCCCCTTTTAAAGTGCGATGGGGAATTAAGAGACCGAATCGCCAAATCCTAATGATGGAGAATCATCATCCACCATCTTTTTGTTCGGGCGCCACTGTAGAGTTATTAGGTATATTTTGAAAGCAGGAGAGATGAAAACTGAACAATGCCCTCTCCGGGACTCGAACCACTGACCCCTCGAATACGCGCTGAGTTTGCTGACCAGTACATCACGAAGGCATGCTAAGAAGGCGGGAGAAACATCTTATAATATTATTAAGAAACTATTTGATCATAAATTTGGAATCAAAATATTTGACATTTCACTTGAGGTAATATTTCATATCCTACGATAATATGTTTGCTTTTTTTCATAAAATTCAGTAAAATTCAGATTGCTGTGTTTACTCTCATAATAGTCGCACATTATTTGCCAATTTTTCATTGTGAAAGCCTGGATACGACTATTACGCAGGTAAATTTTCTACACAACATTGTACACTTTTGACGATTTTTCTGCTTTAAAACGTGGAGTGTGACTATTACGCGAGTAAACACTATATGTATTAAGAACATGTTACTAAGGCGGAGAGAAAAGTAAAAAAAAAAAAAAAAAAAAAAAAAAAAAGGGGGAAAAAAAAAAAAAAAAAAAAAAAAAAGAAAAAAAAAAGATTCTGAAAACAGTTAAAAACATTCCACTTCATTCCGACTGCAATTTAAAAAAACGCAAATAACCAAAGAAAATGTTTGAAAAAAATTTATTTCTTATCAATTTCAGATACGTGTCAGGAATCCTGTACGCTTCGTTTGATAATGGTGATTCCATTCTTAAGATTCATTAAAAACTGTTCTTGTGTACAGCAAAACAGATAAGGATTCTTAACCTAGAGGAATTCCGAAGACAACCTTAAGGTACACTGGATTTTCCCATTTCTTTAAACTTACATAATTTTCGAAAAGTGTGCCTAGGCAGATTTTGCTTCCTTAAATATTTAAATCTTAGACGTTATTCCCAGGCATATTCTCAAAATAAGGTAAAATATTTTATGCAAAATATTCAACATTTCAATTAAAACGGTGTAAAATATAAAGCGTAATTTTTATATGATCTCTAGAAAGTAACGTATATATTGGTCAAAAGATTATAAGGCTTTAGTAAGACAAATACCATTGCTTTCATATCCTTAATCTTAAAACTAAAAAAGATTTTACAAAACAAATAATCTAATTTAGAGTAGATTTTTAAGTCATGTTACGGCCGAAATAGAATATTATCCAAATTTTTCCATGAATTTCAGACAACTACAGTCGAAAAAAAGGCGAAAAATGAAACCAGTTCTTGGCCAGACAAAATAAATAGTCAAATTTGCATCTTTCATCTAGAAATAGTTAAGTGTAGTAGAAATAGTTAAATGCTCATACATAATAGTTAATTGCAACGAATATAGTTTGTAAAGTTACGGCAGTTAAGTGCAATAGATATAGTTTGCAAAATTATGCAAGTTTTGCGTTTACATTACGTAACTCATAAATAACTAACTGGAAATTTAATATATAGCAGCTACTTAAAAGGTTAAATTTTCTATTGAAAAATCAGTTTACTCTTTGAAAGATAGTTTTCTTCAGTTTTTAGAAAACATTATAACTGAAAGAACATGATAAATATCATCATTTACGGATATGTAGCTTACAGCGCTCTCTTTCGATTACCTCTGAGACTTATGTATTCGTTTCAATAAAGTAGTAATAAATGTACACTGCGAAAAAAAGAAAAAAAAAGTGACAGTTCTGTATTTCTTGTTCTACTGGGCCGATTGATAAAATTCAAAGTGCGTTTTTCAGGTCTCGAAAGGGCGACTTAGGATATATATTAAATTTATATACAGCATTGTTCTAATACAGAAATTTTGACACAAAATCGGACTGTTTCTGAAATAGCATAGCAATTCCTTTTCCATATTTCGATACTAGGACTCAAATTATGCCTAAATATTAAATTTTGTAAAATTTGGGTGAGAGATTTACGAAGAAATTTTAAAATTTATCTTGGTGCATTTTTTTAATTTGCGCCAAGAATAATTTACTTGGCGAGCTTCTTAATTTATAGCAACCTTTTTTCCTTTCCTTTTTCTCATTTTCATTCTTTTTTCATCCATTTTTCTCATTTTTCCATTTCGAGGGGAAGAAGGTGACATTCATTACTTTCAAATAATTTTAACAAAGTGCGTAAACCGCATTTAGCGTTATTACCGCTTGTAACGAATATGCCAAATTTCAAAACGCACCAATACGTAAATTCAAGTATAACTTTGAAAATTTTGAATAAAAACTGTAATTTTTTGCAGATGTACCTAGAAATATATTTGGGTTACGATGATGCGAAAAGTTTTATTGATTATAATACCAAAATATTTTCGAAAAATTTAGGAAAAATATTTTAAAACACAAACTTTAAACATAAATCTTAAAAAATGGGGGAATTTTATTTGGAATGAACCTAAATTTCGAAATGTCAAAGGAAGAATGAAAAATGTTTAATAAAAAAAGAGATATTAACAAATATATTCCAAATTCAATTAACACTGTGGAGCTAAAATTTGAAAGCTAATTTTTTTTTAATTATTCGTGCGATTTTTACAAAGCTTGGCATTTTCGTATAATTTGAGTCGTAGGATCGAAATGTAAAAACAAATTGTCATGTCCTTTCATACAAATTCCGATTTTGTGTCAAAATACCTGTATTAGAACAATGCTATATTTACATATAATATATAACCTATGTCGCGCGTTCGAGACATGAAAAACGCAAGTTGAATTTCGTCCATAGGCCCAGTAGAACGGAAGATATAGGAACTGTCTCATTTTTTTCCCCAGTGTTCCTAACTAAGTTTCAACACTAGTTATTTTAGACGATTCAAATCAATAATCCCACCCTTTTGTTCCTTTTTCTGAAATAGCATCCTTTGCTCTGAATTACATTTTTACAGCGCTTATTAAAGAAAGTTTCAAAAGTAGGAAAAAGATTTTTTTTACATCATTTAGCTCAGATGTCATGACGTATTTCACTTCCTCATTTCAAAAAAGCCACTGTTCGTGTATTTGTTTTTCAGAGGATATAATGCGCAGAAAATACCTAACACCAAATCCGGATTATATGGGGGGTATTTCGAAAAATCTCTGTTGATCATTTGGGCGCTTTTACCTATGATGCACACTACGCAAAAAAGAAAAAAAAAGAACAGTTCCATATCTCTCATTCTCCCGCGCCGAATGACAAAATCAAATTGCATTTTGCATGTCTCCAAAGCTCGACTTGGGATATATTAGATAAATATACAGCATTGTTCTAATATAGGTATTTTGACACAAAATCGGACTTTTTCTGAGATGACATTCGATTTTTTTTTTCATATTTTAATTCTACGACTCAAATTATGCCTAAATATTAGATTTTGTAAAATGTGGTGCGAAATTTACGGAGAAATTTTAAAAAATTCAGTTTGTGGCAAGAATAATTCACTTGGAGAACTTCTTAATTTATAGCAAACTGCTTCCTTTCTTTTTTTTAATTTTACACGATCGGAAAAAAGGTCACCCTTGATACTTTCAAATTAATTTACCAAATTGCGTAAAACTATATTTGGTGTTATTATCGCTTATAACAAATACGTTAACTTTCAAAACTCGCCAATATGTAAATTCACGTACATCTTAAAAAATTTTGAATAAAAAATCTGTAATTTTTTGCACGTATGCTTACAAATACATCTACCTTAAGAGGATGGCAAAACATTTTATAGTTTGTAATTCAAAATTGTTTAAAAAACTATAAAAATTATTTTAAAATACAAATTTTAAAACTAAATCATAAAACATGGGTGAATTTTATTTGGAATGAACCTAAATTTCGAACTGTGAAAGAAAAAATCAGGTGGGTTTAATAAAAAAGAGATGTTAATAAATGTATATCAAATTCAATTAACATTGAGGAGCTAAAATTATGAGAACTAATTTTTTAAAACCTGCTCTTGCGATTATTACAAAACTTGGCAATTTGGCATAATTTGTGTCTTAGAATCGAAATGTGGAAAAACATTTACATGTAATATCAGAAAAATGAAAGATTTTAGTAAAAGTAAGATTTTGTGTTACAATACCCATATTAGAACAATGATATATATAAATTTATTACGAATCCTAAGCCGCGCTTTCGAGACATGAAACATGCAAGTTGAATTTCGTCAAGAACGGAAGATATAGAATTGTCCCTTTTTTTCTACGCAGTGTACCGCCACCACTGAAATTCTGAAGCAGAAATATCTGCTTTATTGTCACATTTCTGCTTTAATATTGCACTTCATTACTGCTGTTTCTAAGTTTGACATGACATTCAGTCATACCTTTTTTCAACGAGACATCTTCCTCAATTATCTTGAAGAAAGATTGATGTCACACACAATATTCAAGTATTAGGTCATAGCTATTCATCTGCAGTTGCAAACGCATTAATGTAAGCTTTTACAATTACCAATATTAAACGGTCAGTTTTAATACCAAGACAGAGAAATATATGCAGTATTAGAACTCTTTAGTCAGATTAGTCTGCGTACGAAATGATTTATAGTTTAGAATGTCTGCAATAGTTTGTCTGCAATAGTCTGCAATCATCTTCTTCCACATGTTATTCTTTAAACTTCAATTTATTTAAAATTAATTAATAAACAACCAATACAAGTTCTTTAGTTTAATTTTAAAACATAATTAAAGGCCAACATGCCTTAGAAATTTCTCCATAAAAGCCTTTCTTCCTGCCAGAATTCTTTTGTCTTAATTCAGTCAATTACCATAGCAAATATCAATTAATCCATCAACAGTTTATTAATTAAAACAAAATAATGTTTCAAAACAAAAACCTTCAGTAATTTATCATGAATTGACAGTAAAAGTATAATGAATAATGTAACATATATTTTACATTTAACGTTTTCGGTCCGAAGAGAAATACCACAGTTACTGCAAATGACAGATCTCATATCTTTAAAGAATTCTTTAGTCTTTTCCATATATAGGCATAATATATTTCTAGAAATCATTCTCATTTTATGTGCTCTGAATAACAGTTTTTTAAAAATCTAAGACAGTAATTTATTACTCATCAATTTTTGTTCCAAATTATGGAATTTTGATCATTTAATTCTTTTTTCTTATAAGATACCTTATAGGAAGCTAAACTTAAGCTTGCACGTTCGTTGAAAATTGGTAATTTAACTTACTGAAATTTCTTCAAAACGTATAGGTGATAGTTACGCTTTTACTATAAATATATCGTTAAAATGTTCTTTTTAATTTAGTAAATTATGCAAGAATTACTCAAACCGAGAATTCCGTAATGCAAGTACTAAAAGTAAAAAAAATTACGATGTGCAATGTTTAGAACAAATTTTAAGGGGAAAAGGGGAAAACGTTTTTCTATTAAGTATTCCATGCAAAACCTGATGAATTATCTTTAAATGTTTCCATGCATGGATAGGAGGGAATCTATTTTGCGTATTGAACAATGAATGAATAAACGTAGTTCAAGAAAAGCGCTCTCAGAATAAAAATATTGTCTACCAAATGTGACTATTGTATATAATAATTAGACTGCTAGCACTTATTTTCGTTGAAAGCTCATGTGTTGCACTCTTTTATTCAAAAGAATCGTAAATCATTTTTATTGACAGCAGGCATTCGGAGAAGCTGTCGGATTGATTTGGGATTTTTTAGAAATGTTCTATGAATAATAACTATAATCAGAATACCAAAGTTTTACCAGAAACTGAAAGCTAATATCATCAGAGTAATTATCTATTACTGCGATGGCATTTACTATCAAACGTGAGAACCGGTAGATATTGATTAATAAATATTGATACAATCTCTCTTCAGAGGTCATATAAGTCTCTATTTATGTACATAGAAGTTCTGCAAAGTTTACTGTTGGAATGCCCTTTCATTAGCGTGCTAACATTTCTAAATTTTTAAAATGTCTTCAAAATTACATTCTTTGATATAGGATTTGGATTTAGACAGAAGAAAATAAGCTAAATTTGCTATAATAATGCTAAATTTAGTAAGAAAGGAATGATGGGTATTATATCCTTCAATGAAACCTGAACTATGAAGGAAACTGTACTGTGCAAAGAAACAAAAAGAAGTTTCACCGGACCTTTTCCAGATCAGTCTGCATTTGTTTGTTTAGTATATTTATGGCGAAGCAAATGATGATGTTTTTTCCCAAACGAATGGATATTTTAATAGAGAACGTTTCAAGGTTAAACAAAAAAAGATACTCTCATACGAAATGAAATCTTACTAAATCTACAATCCGCAGATACTAAAAACATCCACAGACACTACATGTTATCAATCTCGTATCAAGTCGAGTTTGCTAAATTAATCTTTAATAGATTTCATTCAGGGAAACAGATTCCAACTCGGAGATGTCTAAACTCTACTTCTAGATGGAGGAACATTCTGCACACATGCAAAGAATATTTGTTCGATAGATAGATTAACGCTAATTCTTTAAAATGATGTTTTGAAAAATATGAATACGAATAACATTGTTTTGAAATTTTAACATAAATGCATTTTTCTAGATATAAAACAATAAACATCAAGCGCAATTTTAAGTATGATACAAGAAAATTCATTTAACTATTCAATTTATTTTGAATTTTATTGTTGGAACAAATGCGTTAAGAACATGCGCATGTGAATATTTGATAAAAATTTAAAATAGCTATTGAGGAACTTATTAAACAATTTTAAACTAAAAATCTAAAAAAAATTAAATTTTACCGAAACGTTCGAGCTGTGGGAGTAGATTTTGTAACAGCAGATTATAAAAATAACTCCAGCTGAAATTTGCGCTACCATTTTGAAGCTCTAAATATTATTTATTTAGATAACATAAAAATAAAGATAAAAAATGAATAACAATGCAAAATGGCATCATGAGTGTATCATACAATATCTAAACAGCAAATAATTATATTGTATTTCTATAACTTCTTTTGCATTGTGTTATCTGAGCAATATATATTAGAAATCAACACTTTTAAACGAAGATTCAATATGAGGCTAAATAATGCATAAATGATTTGAGAAGAATTCTCACGCGTTATTCGAATTGTCTAATTTCCCATGCATTAGAAAATTTTTAAAAAAATTGTCATTAGTAATTCCGTTAAAATATAGCTTTCCCAAGCATTATATTCCCTCTAAACAAAGCAATATTTATATTTTTAGTAGAAAATGTTTACTAGTATCGAAAATGTATAAAATTCTAAACGCATAACTATCAATTCTTCAGACATTTAAAAAGAATGTTAAATTTCCAATCTCCTTCGACAAATACTTGAAATTCTGCATCAGTTTTTATTTAGAGATATTATATTTTCATAAATAATTTATAACCCTGTAAACTATCAGAAATTTTATCCTCAAATATTTCTTCAAAAATGCATTTCAAATATATAAATACATTTTACCGGGATGCAATAATTTAGAAAAGTTTGCATGACTAATGGCTAGGAAAACTGTATATAACAATATTGCTTTACAAATATTTTTCAAGCATACCATAATCTTCCTTGCGTGAGTCAAAGTATACTTAGAAAGGGGGGAAATAAGTTTGACAGAGAGTGATGCTGTGCAATAGGTTGTGGAATGCTTTATAAAAAATACTGCACTGGAGATAAAGGTACACACTGTTGTAAGACCTAACAGAAACACTAAAGCACTGTTTTCCCCCACCATACTTTCTTTGTAATGTTATGTTTACGAATGAAAGACAGGAAAAGAATGCAAGAGCACTTTTGCGAAGGGAAAAAGTTTCCATTTCTTACAAACGCAGTGCATTTTCTTTCCAAAAGATATCCTTTCATTTGGGAACATGATTTAAAATGTCAGCCCTAGAGGGCTTTCTTCTTCTACTTGCTTCAAAATTCACTGGAATATAAATGTATGTAAATGCATAATAGATTTTATTCTCAAGCTACAATTTTGATGATCAAAATTTAATTACATTTGTATTATCGTATCTTTTAAATATATCCCCTACTTTTCACTAATATTGAGTAAATTTTCAGCACGCTTCCAGAATAATAGGAAAAGCCCATTGCATTAATACTAAATTACCTTAAACTTATAGGATCTAATTTTCTCGGTTATCTATCATGAAAGGTAATTAAATCTACTTAATGTTGTCCCTTGCGAAAGCTGCAGACCTCACACAAGCTGCAGATAAGCACAACCAGGGGAAAGGATGTAAAAGACCCTTTTCTTCATCACAAACTACTTAACAGAAGGCACAGATTTTCGTGCTTACAAACAACACAGTCAACTTAAAAGATAATGTAACACTAAATATAAAGGCAAAAGCTAGTTCGAGAATATACAATTCAGTTTAAGTTAGTAGGTTGATTCAGAAAACTTACAACGGCAGAACGTAACACGATGGCAAGGATGCGTAGCCACTATTAAGTTTCACAGCTGACAGAAACTAACAAACGTGTGCTCACAATATAAAAATCATACTCTGTCTAACCTTTTCGCTCCAAGAGTTTAAATACTTTTTTTCATTCTAATTAACTTACATCCTGGCGAGGAAACGCGAGGAGGAATTGCAGAATTCAGGAAAGGCTCAAAAAATAACTATTAGTAAAAATAAGCAGAACTCTATAAGCTCTCCTTCACAGTTATAAATGGTTACTCAAGTGAGGTGATAATTCGAAGTAAATGTTACAAAAGAAAACTTAACTATTTGATCGGCTTTGTAAATGAACATCGGGAATCTGAAACTGAAATATGCAACTTAACGTAATTAAAAAATACTTCGGAAGATAACATATTTAAAACTCAATAAATGAAACAGCACATTACTTTGTCTATATTTTTAAAACATGCAATTAAAGCAATAAAATAGAAATTTCCTTCTCTCTCTAACTTTATTTTCATTTTCAGCCATGATTACGAATATAAATGAAAATGCTATGAAAAGATTTCTGTGACTATTGAATCAGAAATATTTGTTTTTCCAGAAATCGTTTAGTTTAGATGAAGAATCTCACTTTTTATGAGATAAATAATCTTCAAGTGTTGTCCGCTAAGCTCTTTGCTTTTCAGACTGAAGCGTTAAACATTGAACAAAGAAGTTTTTTTCATTTCACTGGAAACTTGATAAAAGAAGAAGTTTCTAAGCGCTACAGCGCAATTTGAAAAAAAAAAAAAAAAAAAAAAAAAAAATTTTTTTTTAGGGTTTTTTTTTTATTTTCTTTTTATGTTGCTTCCTAAATGTTCGTCTGGAAATTTGTTTTTAATCAGTTTTTCAGATTTTCGTCGTTTTCGAGATAACTGAATACGTGTCATAATTTATATGTTCCTCAAAATTAGTGTCTGTTTCTAGGTCCCAAGCCTTTTATTCATAATCGCAATTTTATTGGGACGTCTGATGCTTCAAGTCTGCTTGGAAGAGTGTGGATTTCAAAGCCTTCCTTTGATGTAAACCAAGTATGTTTATCCTTCTATGAGTAAGTTTTACAGAAACACTCCTAATTGCGATTACAGTTAGTTTTCCCTGAGAAATATTTTGAAGATTTTTTTTAAATGCCAGATCGAAAGGTTGCAGCGTTGTTGCAAAATTTGGTATAACTTTTACATTTTTCAAAATATTAGTTCCTTGCGAAACAGTCGTGTCTTTGTCCTTGAAAAGTGAAATTTTATGATATCTTCCTCCCCATTTATTTGTTCACTCGATTTTAAGCTATTCTCTAAAACGCTTGCGGTCATCTCTGCTTTTAAATTCGCTTCATAACATTATGACGACATTTGTAACAATTTGAAGTACTTTTTGATTCTTGCAGTTTACTTATAAGTATCATCGTTTTCGTTCTTCAGCGTCTATACGCTGAAGATTTTATGAGAAGTCAATTTTATGATAAGGCGTTATTCCTTTTTTGACTTCATTACACCGGTATTCTTTACATTAAGTTCTTACAGGTTTCAGACAAATGAAAAGATCGGATTCACCACAGTTAAAATTCTTTCAGCTGAAAATAATAATTTGTTTAGATTCTGAACCAGTCTTTAATAATTAAGCTAGAATAACGGATTCAGTTGGGATGTAGTTGGATTCCTTGCTTACACTATGACAGGAGATTCAGCGAATTGTTTTATGTTTTATCTGACATTCAGACACAGACCGTGAAGCAGATTCATGATATAGATTGTTTAAGACGACAAACTGGGCAGCCTAGGAGTTTGATCTAAATAGAGGAGGCTTACAGCAACTGTAGAATGTAATGACGCCTAACAAACTATGGGAATTGTATGACTTAATATCAGCCTGTATCGCAAGGTATTTTTACGCTAGAAGTGGTATTGAAACTTCCATTCACGAGTAGATTACCCTGTATTAAATAATATTTTTCATTTGATTTTTAATCACTTTTTTATATAAACTTTGGACTCTCATATATAAGATTTCCTTCTGTTTTGGCAACTCTTCCTTGAAGCGCAAATATTTATGACAGTGAATGCATTTCTAAAGGTCAAAAGCTTTTGAATACAGACTCTCAATGCTTTAGATTCAATGATATTTTTCACATATTGAACCTGTCAGATGGGACAGTTTGATGAACAGCCACTCTATATCCGTTTATGTGTTGAAGAACAGATACTTCGTTGATTTACTCCATGAACACAGTATTAATCTAGTTGCTTTAGTCAGTCATTTGTAAACCACTACATTAAATGTTTTCTGCAATTTTAGTTCCAGCAGTTTAAAAAACGAACTACGTGAGACTGTACCCATGGTGGACCTCCACATTCGTGATGCTCTTTATTATGAAATGTCGTTTTCTTTTCAAATGTAATTTAAATCAGTTAAAACTTGCAAAGAAGCAGAAATGTATTCAAAGTTTTCTAACATAAAAGAATACTTAGAACTGAATGCAATTTAAAGAAAACTTTTACATTTATAGTGTTTTGAATCAATCGCATCATTTACGTCAAAGAGATATTCCTTTTACATCGTTCATCAAGAATTGATTGCATTATAACTCTAGATATGCTTGTATAGGGTGTATCAGTACAGCGGTGACAAACTTTCAGGAAAGATAGAGTACACGTAGACGTTGGAAAATCACATAGCAGTGCATTGTCGTAAACGCTTTCCTGGCGCAGTAGCGACGACACAAAAGTCAAGAAAGAAAGGACACGAATGGGGGGACCAAACATGTTTATTATTCGAAGTACAACAAAAGCAAAGAAAAAGCAATATAAAGAGACAGCGACCGTCATCAAAGAAGGTGTTCTAAATTACGACCCGTACCATGATGCAGGAACCTTGTGTCATGCATCTTCAATGCGATCTTCCAGTCATGATGCAGATCTTCTATGCGCCAGAGAAATGAGGCCTGCACGACGGTCCAGGGTCGTAATTTCCAACACCTTCTTTAATGACGATCGTTTTTGTTTTTGTTCTTATTTGTAGGTTTTTGCTGTACTAAACATAATAAAACATGTTTTGTCTCACTGTTTGTGTCCTTCATTTTCTGCGTTTTGTGTAGTCACCACGACTCTAAGAAAGCGTTTCCGTGCTATGTGATTCTATTTCCTGCTATATGGTTGCTATGTGATTTCCCATCGTCTAGGTGTACTCTATCTCTCCTGAAAGTTTGCCATCGCTGTACTGATACACCCTGTATATGTCGTTGTCACAAACGTGATCATATATAATAATATTGTACCTAATAATTACTCTTATATATTAAAAACTGTATTAAACATTGATATGATTTTAATTTTCCCTTAATTTAATAGCATTAGTCTAAGCAAATTATAAATCTTTCTCTATGAAAATTTATTCAATGGAAAAATAATAAAATAGTTATTTTATTCCTTTGAGAAAGAAGAAAAGTTTTGCAGAATAAATACATGTTATTAGAAATCCTCAAGACTGAATCCAGAATCAAGTTACGTATCAATTAACGCCAACCGTTCCATTGGTTTCCTTGTCTTTCGAAAGCATTTATTTGTTCTGTAAATCCCAAAAGAGATAATTTAAATTTCAAGTGAGAACAAACGCATAAAAACTGCAGTAACTAAATGCTTCGCAAACAGTTTACGCTTTGGGAAACGTCAGAAATTAAAATCTCGATTTCGTGGGAAATTTTTTTTTCCACATTCTTCTTTCCAGCTTCCGAATCCTTAGGAACGTGTGAGAGCATACTCAATGATCCAAATATTGACCAAAAAGAAACTAAAATGAATTGTAATTTTAATCTTCTTAAAAGCTTAGAAGGGATGAAGTTTGAATAAATAAATGATAGTTTTATTTTTGGTTAGATACCATCGGATGGAGAGTTTTTGAGTTTTGAATTCTCTAGTGAGAATATTTCTCGCATATCGCGAATTGCTTATATGTTGTTTTCGGAGCTAGAAAAGAATTTGCTGAGAAGTAAAAGTATAAGGATTAGTTTCAATAATTATTTAAAAATATAATATTGCGATTATCGGTGATTTAAATTATTAAATTGATTAAAGACTACTCAAATTAAAAAAAGTATTTTACTTAAATAATCTTTTATACGGTTCATAAAATGTTTCTTATTTTTATAACCAATTGCTTGTTCGTACTTTAATATCTCGATTGATCCAGTAATCGATGAACATATTCATTAAATGATTGGACTGATAAAAAAATTGCATTTCATTCTCTAACAATTTTTTATATCGAAAAGAAATGCACAAATTACGCTTTTTTAAAGCTTTTATTTTTTGACACATTAAATTAATTAGTTCTATAGTATGAAAATTCAGTCTACCTTATTAGGAATTATCACATACATTTTATTGTTGTATTTAATGAAACTTTTGCGTAAAAATCTGTAATATTTTAGTTAACTTGTAGAGACATTAGGTTTTTTCCTAAGCAGATAATATGTAAAATGAGCAATGCTCTCGTCGGGACTCGAACCACGGACCTCTCGAATACGCGCCGAGCTTGCGAACCACTACACCACGAAGACATGCGGAGAAATACCTTATAAACCTTTGAAGAGATATTAAACTGTTCTACATAAAACATATGCAATAAAATGTAGGAGTACATTAGTTATCGTAATATTTAAAACTGGCTCTGATTGTAAAAGTTAAATCATGTTATCTAGTAGAGCATATTGTCCTGTAGTGTTGCATCATTATGGCATTGCATTATGGCATTGCATTATGGCACTGCATTTCAATAAAATATTTCCGAAAGAAATTATTTTGGATTATTTCGTCATAGTTCCTCCTTTGTAAAGAATCATGCTTCACGAAGGACTTTTTGTACTGGGCTGTTTTTTGATTGCACAGGAGGGAACCAGCTCACCAGCTCAGTCGATTCAGCCACAAGTAGTAAAAAACAATGCGAATTACCAGGGATTCATTATTTAGCTCCTCGGCCACTGATCAGTATTCGTTGAATGACAATGTGATGCGCAATGGGCGTATGTTGAAATTCCGGTCTGTAGTGTTTTTTTTAAAGTGAATTTGTTTCAGACTGATCAGTATTCAGTAATTATGGCTCAAAGGCAACATTTAAGTGAAGGTCAAAAGTGGCGAATAATTGGTGGAATCGAGGGATGTCAAACACAGATGGAGGTCGCCTAAGACTTGAATATCCTTCAAGCGTGATATCCAGAGTTTAGATCCACTTTTTAGGCACTGGCTCAATTGGTAGATAGGCTGTTCAAGGTCGACCAAGAGAACAACTGCATCAGAAAACCTTTTCTGTCGTCGCCGGATCGAAGAAACCACGAAGCGACTGCAAGAGATTTGTTTTTTGACTTTCAGGCTGCCAGAGCCGTTTTATTGCTGCACGAAGGCTTAACGAGGTTGGAGTGCATGAGATAAAACCAGTGGTTTGTGTCCCACGCACTCCACCATCAAGAGAGGCCCATTTAAAGTGGAGCCGTCGTTACGTTCACTTGAGCCAAGACGACTGGGTCCGAATATTGTTTACTGATGAATCCAGATATACAGTAATGAATAGTGACCCTAGATATGTTTTGATCTAAGAAGGGGAAAGAACATACAACTTGCCTTCTCTTATCCATGAAATACCAAGTTTCGGAGACTGCGAATTAATGTTTTGGAGAGAAATAATGACAAATGGCCGCTCCAAGCTGCATGTCTTACAAGGAGGTTCTATAAACGCTCGGAGATATGTGGGCGAGGTATTGGAACCACAAGTCAGAGTTTTGGGTGGTTCTGTTGGTCCAGGACGTTTGCTAAAATATAATCACGCTCGGCCTCATACAGCATATATTGTGTCAGAGTATTTGCAAACAGAAGATATCACTCGAATGAATGGGCCACCTTATTCACTCGATTTGAACCCGACTGAGCATATGTAGGATGTATTAGGACGCCGAATTTCAGCTCTCCAATTTCCTCCTCGGACTCCCCAGGAGCTGAAAAGTGCAATTTTAGAAGAGTGGCGTGCAGTTCCACAAGACTTGATTAACACTTTGTTAAAGCATATGAAATCAAGATGTGAGGTAAGCATATCTGTCCGGGGTGACCATACACCATGTTAAAGAAATATTGTTTTCCACAAGAGGTGACTTAATTTTTCCATCATTTTCCAGTTTCCATTAATTTGGTTTTAATTTCAATATTTTGCGAATAATCAACTGCCAAAACCATTAACTAATGCTTTTGTACAAATTTTTTAGTAATTTTTCATGAAGTTTCAGTCACGATTTGTTTCTGTCATTATCCTTTAATTTTGATGAATGGTATATATAAGTTGTATGGAACATTAATTTCGTTCTTTCAAAATATCTATCAATATGTAATCGATTTAATTCTTTCATTATAGCACCTAAAGTGAAACCTGGTTAAATTATAAAAAAGCAGGGATGGTTAATAAATAATTCCCTACTGCACAATAAAATTAGCTTCATTCAATTGCAAAATTACCTTTATTCACATCAGGGCTTATTAAGAATAGAGAATACGGTACACTTTGCTGTAATAAAAGGGCATTTTTGTTACTCTCCCCTTCAAAGTGAAAACGAATTTAAGTTACCTATAATTTGATTATTTAGAATACTGAGCTATACAATAATCATTGCATTCCATGTAAAATTGAGCATAACGTTTCAGAAGTAGATAGATACTTTATAACTTCAATGGGCAAACCGCAATTAATAATTTCTGGTTCTATTGACATCAACTGCTGCTTAAGTAGCTCTTGAATTGGAGTTTTGGAAACAAATTTAAAAGGAAAAATTAGAAACGTTCAATGCCATCATTTCCTACAGTACGCATTTTTTCCCACTCGATGAAGTGTAAATTATCTTTGCAAATTATTTCACGTCTCAGTGACCACTAATTTCCCTTTTCATGCCTTAAGAGAGAGGGCAACAAACTGCAAAATTAAGAGGCAAATATGAAATCAAAAACCAACTTGAAATTAAAAGGATGAACTTTCTTGTCTGTTAAAACTTTAAATATTGTGACTCAAATACGCAAAATTAATTAGCTTTCGTTTCAAACTTCATCTTTATGGAAATGAAAAAGTAGCTTTTTAAATCCGCTGCCAATTAAAATTGCACAAGAATATTCAACTTTTGTTAATTATAGTTCAATCGATTTGAACATATTTCTTTGATGCCAAATGCGGATATGAAAGAGAAAATCAAGCGCAATTCAAAATGATGTGCGTCTTTTAGAACTATTATATGTTATTATTCCTTACACGTAACGTTTTTCTAATAAAGTAAAAAAAATATATTAATTTTTTTGTACGGATGTGTGTCGTATTTGCAAATGTGCTAAGCTTAAAAGATAAAATATTTTCCCTTAGTTTAACAATAATAACAGCAAGCGGATGTTTATTTCATTATTTTCCAAATGACGTCAGAAATTTTTCAAACAGTAATTCTGAATAAAGATTGGTTAATTAAATATTAATTAATATTATAGTAAGTTTTATTTCCTTAAACAGTTATCCTAGACAATTACTTCCAATTAAAACCATTTCTAGAAATATGGTAGGGAATGTTTTCAAACCAGTTTTGGCTCTGAAATAAAGCGCTTTTGTAAAGGTAAAATTTGCTTCTTTGTGCCTTTGTTTTAGAGGAATAAGTCCGATTAAAACTTTCATTATAACTATGCCTGGTAAACAGATAAGAAATGCTCCGCTTATTGATATGTAAATTTCCTAGGCGTATTTGTAATTAAATGCTTTCATCATGCCAACTACAAAGTTAACAAGGAACTTTAATTTATTCACACGGATATAATAACTGCCAAATAAATAGTTTATGTTTTACTGATTAACCTTTGATTGAAGAAAAATATAATGATAAAAGCATGAGAAGTACTTTTTCCCTTAATTGGTTATTTTCTCTGTGTGAAAGTTACATTTCAATGAAACGTTTTATTCGTAAAATCTTTTGGTAATCTGCTGTTATCGGTATGGGATTAAAAAATGTATGTATGTATGTATTCACGTGTGCATGTGTGCATGTGAGCATATGTGTGTTTTACACAAACATACACGTACGTTTTGACAAATATTTTCACTGGCAACCCAAGCCTTTGATGGCCATAACGCCCGAGACAGCCTTTCATTCAAAAGACCACAACCGCCCGAAACGCCCGAGATTGCTATGTTGCTTTCTTCCCTTCCACTAAGGTAAGCTTAACGGGTGCAGTTGTCCCAAATGCACTGTATCAGTTTATTGCTGACAGCTTGTCCTAAGAGGCTAATAGAAGCTTCTTCTTTAAGAATTAGAAAGGACATCATATGAAATCTTCACAGTTTTTTATACTTTAATGTACTGGAAGAGAAGGAAACTGACCGAAAGAGTAATGGACGGAGACGGGCGTTTCAGTATTTTGAGCATACATGCTTCGATTTTCTAAGGAAAAAATTTATTTATAGCTTTTGGTATTCGTTTCAGACTGAAGTGCAAAAATTAACGACGGGTCAGGCTTTCACGATACCATCACGCCATATTGTTTCAAGTCAGTACAAAGTATACTAATTATAAAAATATGAGTAGTAATGAGCAAAAGGTATTCAAAGGTTGCAAAAAACTTTTATTCAGAAATCTGTTATTAGCATAAAAGACAGAAACGTTACTGTTGCAAGCAGAAGGCGAAAACGATTTTAAGACGTCTCTAGGTACATCTGATTGTTTTAACTGCAATGAAGAAGTGCATTGTTTATTCACGCATAGTATGATATTCTTATTGAGCTCATGACTGCGCATGTTTCTTTTAGTGCCTATTGCATTTGAGCTATCGTTATAGCTAGGGATTGGATGAACACATTCTACACATCATCAATGCAGTTTCAGTCCGTTAATTATGCAAGCCAATCCATGCGGCTAATAGCTATATTTTTAACAGCTCCGCAATTGCTGCTGTACGATGAGCAATCACGTTGTTCTCCATGTCTAAATTAACTAAGGACTCATAAAAGCAATTGAAAAGAAGTATCTATTGAAGGAGAACCTTAGTTATAATCACGGTGACCAGTGACTGAACCTTTTAGAAAATGTCGAGCTACGACTAAGTAAATATCATGCCTTCGCAAACAAGAATTCTGCCATATCCGAAACTGTGCCTGTTTTCTGCGTTAGAGAGGAGAAGAATTGCATGTTCCTAACTTTATGCAAATATAAAAAATGCCCCATATTGCTAAAGAAACTAAATCGATTCTCATCCGGGAAATGGTTTGAAATGAATTCCTAACTTTCCAGTTCTTGCGTTCCTCATATCACAGAAATAAAGCATCTTCGGTCGTAGACTCTAGCGGGAAACAGCTTTTAAGTAAACGGACTACGTGCAGCCTTCAGACCAGATCAAAAGTGGTTTTTTCCGTTTGCTTATCAGAAATAAATATATAAAATGAAATATATAGAATTACTCATAAAAACATATCTTACCTGAAGGAAGTAAACTGATAAAATTTTAAAATCAGATTAAGTTCGAATAATTTAATCAGATTAATTTTCGTCACAATTATTTAACTTATAAATTTCTAGAAACAAAGGTTTTATTATAATTTATATAAAATATTATATCCTGATAGTAATCAACATTTTCGTGATCTAAATTAACAACTTAATGTTGTTTTAAAATGAACTTATTTTGATATTCTCTCGGCCGGCTACATAAAAATTGCTTGGTAAAGATCTATTTTTCGATTCAATGACCAGAAACCTTGACTGTTTAAAAACTATAAAATTAGTCTTATGAAATCGTTTCTTTCATTTCTGTTTATTTAAATAAAACATAAAACTAAAAAAGTATAAAACATATTAGAATTATAATTTTACTATTTTTAGGAGATAATTAAAAAAAAAAACAAGAACTGTGCTCCAATTGCAACACTAAGTGTAAGAAAAATATACAAAAGTTGTTTTGTTTACTTTGTTACTTTGTTTTGCAGCACGATACAGAAAAATCTGATGTGTGCACCACATGACTTCCCAGTACGGAATATTAAATTATAAAATATAATTCTCCTGCATTGCATTTAAACTTATTGAATTGAATTCAATCTACTTCGTTGATAGCGCATAAACCACAATAGAATAAATGCACTAGTTAAAATTCACTAACGTATTTACCATAGCGACACTTTGGCGCTAGGTTCACTTAACAGCATTACATTTCATTAATTTTATAACATAGAATGCACAAAAATTATATCATCTGAAGGATTATCTATTCGTTGCCACATGTTCTATCGAAATACTATAATAAATCTAAAACAATGTATAAAAGAAATTACACAAATAAAAAGAAACAGATTTTCACAGATGAGTCAGCGCCACTTACCTAATGCGCGTGCGCAACTCCTATACATTCTCCTCTGTCCGAGACAGACTGGAGATAATATTTGCTCCTAATACGAAACACATATTTCCTCAAATTTCATTAGAGATACATTTCCTATTCAATTAATTCAGTTGCCACATTAAGACAAGGCAAAAATACATAAAAACTCAAAATAGCTTCATTAAAAAATTGAAAGATATAGAAAAACATGAAACACCAAATACAGTTAAAATGATTAAAAAAAACAATTTTTACAATAAAAATTAGAGTTCCTGCTCAAAAACAAGCAATTCGGCCAGCAGGCAAGAAGGCATATTGTTTGGTGCAGAAAACTAAAAGTTTTCTTTTGGTCCCACTCGGCCCACTTCCTTTTTGGTCCCACTGGGCAAAAAGACACTGAAATTGCAGAAACTGAATTCATTATTCTGCTTCGTTTGAAATGTAAACAAATATGCCTGCTATGATAACCAAAATTAGGCTTAGCCGCACTTAAACAACTTTTAAATTGTTGATAATTCTGCAACTACAGCATGCAGATTATACAGGACGGGAACAAGATAATTCAATCATTTTTAAAGCAAAGAATTTACAATTTACCAACATATAAGAATAAAATAATCTGAGATCACGGAGCCAAGCAACAGAGTGGTATAGCTATATAGTTAGTTGATAGTTGACGGGGGACGTGTGCACCACCCCTCTACCATAATGGTTAATTGGTAAATGCATCACGTCCACCACTATCTAGAGCCGAGAAGCCATTTATTGAATATAAACAAACAAAGTTGCAATGCCAAACAAGGGCGAGGTATTACAAAGATGTGGTATACAATATTGTAAAATAACACTATATACGTATTAAAGACACAGTATTAAAGAGAATTAAAGATAATCTAAAATACGAAAACATTTAACAACCTATACCATGTACATTACTGACTACACATAATTCATAAAAGAAGACTTAAGCTGATTAAAAGACATAAAAGATTAACATTCATCATTTAGCAAGATGATAAATATTTAAAACAGTGTATGCCTGTACAATACAAAAGTTGAGATACAAATGCAACTACGAGAGAGTGTAATATATGACAAAAAGCCCCTTATTAATATAGTTTATGATTGTTACATTTGAAGAAAGAGATAATATAAGACTGAATTTAGTCAATAATTTAGAAGCGATATGAAATTGGTAAAATACAACTTGTGGTACAAAATAGTTAAAATGTCAAAACGAATTATGATGTAAAGTAATTGATAAGTTCCAAACAACTTATCACTCAATATATATTAAATAAAAACTCATATATTCATTATTCAAAACCTTGTACAAAAACAACTTATAATTCGAATTGGCATAAGGATCATATATTCATTATTTAAAACCTTGTACAAAAACAACTTGTAATTCGAAATAGCATAATCATCATTATTCAATACTTTAGAATTAATAGTAATTTGTACAGGACAAAGTGCAGCTTATAATTTAAAATAGCACAGTTATCAGCACATCCTATGATTTAATACAGCTAATGAATTCCATACGATCTGTGACTCATTACATTCAGCTTATGATTTAAAATATTTAAAGAGATTAATACCATTCAAGTTAAAGTGTCTCTAATAAAATTGAGGATTCAATACAATTATCAATACTTTGATGGAATATTACAGTGTAGTATTAAAATACTAAATACTAAACAAGACAAAACTAAAATATTAAGTACAAAACTAAAATACATAACGATGTGCAATTCTAAACTTATTGTTCAATATCATATTACTAGACAATTTAAAAAAAAATTCTTAGTATACAATATTTTGTAATATAACGCTATATGTTGCATTATAAATAGAAATTAAGCTATACAGATTATATGCCATACAAAATTAGTACTGAACCTGTGCTTCCAGACAAAACAATACGATACGTTTCACCAAAATTAATATATAATTAAAAGTCAACACAGTACGAAGCATAACTCATGATGCAATAACACAGGAATCGATACAACCTATAATTTCAGTAACTGTGATAAAATGTAAGATACAGTACAATTATAATTATCAATATTACCAGTATACTTATAAATACTTTGATGCAATATTTCATTGTCGCACTAAAACCAGGATATTAAACAATACGAAACTAAAATACTAAAATACAATACTAAAATATTAAAATACAAAACTATATACAATTTTGTACCTATTGTGCAATATTATATTACTAAAACAGTTCTTAAAATACAATATTTTGTAGTACAACACTATGGAATAAATGAAATACTAAGATACATGATGAAAATATTGAAATACAAAACAATATGTAAATATGTACTTATTGTGCAATATCATATTACTAAGGCAATTCTGAAAATACAATATTATGTAATATAGCACTATAGCATGTATCACAAGCAATTCATTCGATATTATGTGACGGAAACTATTCTTAGTATACAAACACAACACCATAGAATGCATTATAATCAAGAGTACATAATAACGATACATAAGAGGGCTAGAATAAATATTTATACAAACTATACTTAATACCGTAACAAGTACGTAACCTGAACGTTCAGACAAAGTAGTACAATACATTTCACAAAAATCAATATAATTTTATATTCAACTCGATACAAAATAACTCATGATGTAATACAACTTAACAATCAATACAGCTATAATTTCAATATAACTTATGTTACAGTATAATTAAATGAGAATATCTAAGATGCAAATTATATTTCAATACAACAAATAGTACTCTGATGTGACATTAAATATTCTATAAATACCCATTGTCAACCAAAGCACCCCTAAAGCTATTGAAAGTATACGGTGCATAGAAATTTAGTACATTTTGATATAAATCTGTGATAGTATATAAGATACAATACAAAATATAAGATACTGTGCATAGCAATACAGTACATTTTAATATAAATCTAAGATGCATCATAAAATTATATTATGTAGCCTTGTCATACGGCACAATAATACTTTTAATGCAACATTTATGGCAACATTTAGTAATTATATTTATAATAATAAGAGATAGAAATTATACAGAATACAATACTTATACTGCAATATAATATTTAGAAGATGATTTACACTCTTTGTAATTTGACACAATACGTATGATATATTATAAGACTTATAAAGATACATTAGAATAATAAGACATTACTGTGTACTCAATATGTTGCAATAGTTCAAAATGAGATTTGCACAAGAGTTCAGTACTTCATATCAAATGACATAATCAATTGAATTACTACACTGTAACAGTACACTTATTCATAAATATTGAAGATCATATAAACAATATTACTTTTTAGCAAGAGAAACACTAGATATATGCACATTATAAAACAATTTTCAAACCTCTTATATTACTTGACATAAGTCTGTGCCTGTGTCAAATAAAAAGTCCATTGTCTTAGTAAGTTTTCTTACAAGATATTTTTGTTTGATTAAAAACTTTTTAAAAGCTGTAGTGTTTATAGCAGGAAAGGGTATATGGAAATTCTGGGTGAGGGGACAGGTGGTAATGTAATGTTCCGGATCACCCAGATCCCCCCACACACATATGCCAGTATTTGTTATTGCAAATTTATTGAAATAGCTAGGGAAGGGTCCATGCCCTGAAACATAACGTACCTTTTGAGGATTTGTAATATGCCTGTTAATATCTACATAGGATAGGAATTCATATGTTCTGTGACCAGTGTCTATGGAATCCCATTCCGACTGCCATTCTGATAAAGTTTTCAGAAGAACTGATCGTTTTAAATAGGAGTATGGCCATGAAATTTGTAGATTAGCTACATCACTATTTCCAGTCGCAGCCTCTTTTGCGAGTGTATCCGCCATAGTGTTACCTGTATCAGCAGCATGCCCCTTTGTCCATGCAAGCATAATGTTAACAGGGCTCGCAGTAAGTAGTTCCACTGCTGAATTTGGAAAATTATCGAAGAAAAATGCTTAGGATTTTGTATTGCATATAAACAAGATAAGCTGTCAGTTATTACAATACTTTCTAACTCAGTAGATGTTTTAATAAATTTTATAGCTTGAAGGAGCGCAGTCGCCTCAGCTTGAAAAACGCTATTTTGAGGCTGTAAATGACACAACCATTTATATATTTGCTCATTATTATAGAATGTATAGCTATATAAAAAGACTATAACTGTATAAAAAAGTAATACAGTGGTATAACTATATATGCATATATATGTGAGTATTTATATAGTTTTGGTGCGGCCGATTGCAAGCAAAAAGGAGAGGTGCACAATTACATGTTATAGCAGTCCGATATACAAAATTTCAACCTTTTGAAGCTACTGGTTTTTGAGGTATGCGAGATTCACAGATACATACATAGAGACGACAAGAAAAAAAAAATCTTTTCTGAATCCATTTTACATCAGTTTTATAACTCGTTTGGGGAAAAAGAGTCCTTTATTCTGTCCTTGTGTACAGGTGCCCCAAAAACATCGTTAAATTGCATTCAGTACCCGTCAAATGGACATTTTCGTTGAAATATGATACCCGTAATTTTTCGTGATTGCGGTACTTCCTTTACTTCGTACATGGAAGTAAAAAGAAATAATTATTGTGTTATAAATAGCATCTCTAGTGATCAGCAGACTGATAAATTCTGAGAAAATACAAAGTTGCAGATGCGTTTTGTTGTCATTTTGTAGAGCATATAAATTGGATAGTATAAATTCATATTATTATTTTTATTATGGTTAGTATTATATTAAAAGTTCCTGTTTGATGACAGCTAAATGATCGTAAAATTTCTTAAAAGCAAAAATGGACAGATTCATTTAACTGTCAAAAATTTATGAGTAACAATTAAGAACATTATAGTAGAATCTACCTTATGAAACAAAAACTAGCAAGCGTATTTAAAACACTCAAGGAAATTATAGATTATAGTATTTCTTAAATGTTTTTGCATTTGTTTTATATATGACTACAAAAAGAAAACGAACTGACAATGCTTTCCTTCTAAGTAATTTATTTTTCCTCGGAAGATTTCTGTTACATCATGAATGCAGGTGCAAAATACTTAGTCTTGAAATACTAGATTATTCAAATCATTTTCCAACGAAACGAAAAACAAATAATTAGTTTAAAATTTCGTTTGAAAGAATGTTCTTTACTTCCTTTCTTATGCAAATCTTATTTTCTAAGTAAATAGTGAAATAAATGGAAATTGAAAAAAAAAATTCTTCTAAGAATGCAGTTAAGAACTAGCACATTCACTGAATAAGCATGCCTCCAATTACAACACCGATAGCGTAAACCTAATAACGCCTCACATTCCAATTAAAGTTTCACGAATCGAAAACTGAGTAATTTCCTTTTTTGGGGGGAATTATGTTTGGAGAAAAAATGGCGAAATGAATGTCTTCTGCCTATAAAAATAGCGAGACATACAAAAGCAATCATTATTTACAAAACTCTGTAAGCGTGTTGAAGTTAATATCCAAATTGCATGAAGTGGAATTATTTTTAGTGTGGCAAGTAATAAAAAGAATTGTAGAAAACCCCATTAACGCTTTGCTTAAAAAAGTACGTCGAAAAAGGACTGCTAAGAACATAAAAAACACATTTGTGTACATTTTCTTGATCGGAAAGAAAGTATATTAAATCTCCGCACAAACATCATCATGCTGTTTTCATAGGAAATTTATTTTGTTCTGTGGTTATGTATTTTTGAAAATTGCGCTTAATTTTATTTTTATTTCCATATTCAGTGTGAAAAGGAAAACAGAGGCAGCGCCTTTGAAGTACATAAGAAAAAGAAGAAATATTACTAAACTGAACTAAAAATAAACGGCTGTGACTCGACTAACTACTACAAAGCGAAGAAAAATAATTTCTTTAAATACAAAAAAAAAAACTGCATAAAAGTAATAAAATTTGTAAAATGTACTTTTGTAATTTTGCTTTCATAATATATTTTTTTACCAGCAAATTCATGTAAATTTTGTTTATATTACGTAAATATTTTCATCTGCTCAGATGGTATAAGTTAGGGGAGCCTATATGCTGTGGTACCAAAGGATCCGGGTTCTTATCCCGAAGAAAGCAAAGATGTTTCTACGGTGTATTGAAGTGATGAGTGATAGATACAAATAGGTGAACTTCAAGTAGGTGTCCGCGCGGCATGGCGGCACTCTAAATATGCGGTAAGCCGAAAGTTCTCTCGAGAGGTTACTGGTAGGGGAAGAGAACTGGAGACCCTCGAATCCGTTCCCCGGAAGTGTTCTCCATCAAAATTGAGTGCGCAGCTAAGCGAAGTTGCACTGCACTTGTAGGGTGCTCAAGGCTCTTGTCAACGACAGGCGTAATCTTGCACTGCTTGCCAAGATGAATTTCGTGGTCTTGTTCTGGTGTTACTGTCAGTAAATGAGATATGTCACGAAACAGCAGTAACAAATATTATTCAGGTTTCTGATCATATTAAGAAATTAGTAAGGTAGAGAAACCTTTGCAAAAGCTCTAAGTTGCTATCAAATTGCACTTCAAGTAGGTATAAAATCAGTCGTTGTAGTACAGTAAGTTTAATATGAGAGTAAATACTATAAGCACTTCATAATTCCTTGAAGCGTAAAACTATAATTCTGTAAACTCTGATTTTTAATTTTAAATGCCAATAGTTTCTTCCACCTAGAGAGCAATAATAGCTAAAAGCCTTCCAGCTTACAGCTGCGCATTTGGTGGTTAGTTTAAATTGCTGAAGACAATCTTGCTCAAGGACTATCTGTCTCTAGCGAATAATGCTTTCGTGGAGAAATATTTAAGGGAAACTGATTCGTGTCCACAGGAGACCATCAATAGAGCAGCCGCACCATCATTTCGACTTTCAGCTTTTGTCCTCTATTGATGGAAATTATCTACCATCCGCTATCAGCGGCATTTATTTGGTATAAAAGTTTACACAATTACAATGGTTGTACAAATATACATATGACATAGACAAGCAGATTCAGGTCTTGTGGCATTTACATAGATGACAATGTTTACAATAAAGCTCATAACGTAGTATTTAGAAAATTGTTACATAGGTTATATGTAATTTTGAAGAATAACCAAATTATAAAATATAAAATATCCTTATGCACTTTAAAGAACTTAGACACATATAATTGAGAAGTAATTAAGTCAAATCGAAGAAGATTCGCATCCACCCAAGTATGATTACCTAGAGTTTGTAATGGCAATTTTGTACGAAATCGTTTTTTTAAATATTGAAATCTATGAACCCAAATCCACATTTATTAGGATGTCATATTGGGAAAACGCGCAACTGAATCATAAAATTATAATACTGTAAAATACAAAAAAAGATCAAGCCTTCACCTGAGTTGTTATCACAACAACGTCTTTTACGCCAACGATTATCTCTCCAACGATTTTGAAAGAAATCATTATCTTGAATGTCGTGGATTGCATAGTTGATCCTGCGTGCACGGTAGAAAGTTCGACTTGAAAGACAGACCTGAAAGAAATTTATTCGGTAGCCATACTTTAAATTTTTTGTTCCCAAGAGAGGGCAGGAGTTTTATTAATTAAAAGTTCTGCATGGAGTCACTATTATAAATTGCCTGTGCATAAATTGCCTGTCCAACTATCTATAGGAGTGAAGATTCCAGATGCACCTCATATTTCATGTCCAGTTAATTCCAGTGGCAATGCTTGACGATATTCTTGTTGTCTGCGAACGTGGCTTGCGGGGAAGAAGGAAGATGCTGTGAAGTCATGCAATTTCAGGTAATGTACCTACTCTCTCGATAAACAAAACTGATGGAAGGGATGTTGATGTTAACCTATTGCGCAGAAAATACATTGTACATATGCGGGAGTTGCAAAGAATTCAGATTCTGTCTTATACAGTGGTTAAGAGCCTCAGTCTGCGTCCCTGTATTTTGCAAGATTTGTTTTGTTATCTTCCATCACCGTATTCTGAGAAATCGAGAGAACTATCTTATAAGAGGCTTGGTCAAACTACTTTGAGTTAAGCAGGTGTAGTGCACTTTATCAAGTGACAGAAATTGCAAAGCCAACTGAGGTGCTCTTAAAATGCGTTTCAGAATCCTTGAAGGTACGAAACACATTTGAATGATTTACCCAGAAATGTAATGCTACTAGCGTCACAAAATGGCATCTCACATCTGTGGTTCCGATTTTGGCTGCTGAAGCAACACTTGTATACTCTGGAAAAGTATCAAGGCTTAGTTGAACTCTTATATAATTCAGGAACGCACGCAATCTCATCATTTGAATTTGCTGTTGGGAGACAAGAAGCTGTGGTCTTGTAATTCGATCAGCAATAATTCCCTTATTGTTCCCTTAATATCCACAATTCCCTTATTAATTCCCTTAATCTCCACAATAGTCGATCTCATCTTTATGACTTACGTAAACGCGCTGCCAAAAAAGAAAAACAAATTATTATCTTATCGCCACTCACGGATAGGATTTCCTTGAAAGAGCATTCATGCATTTTTACTGTTCAAACCATGATCAAAAATAGATATGATTAGGTTTGTGAACTTACCGATTAAAAGTTTGGTATAGGTAACTTACCTTTAAACAATAATAGGAATAATATAAACTTGAATTGAGGTACACTTGACTTCACGGTACACACACCAAGAGCCAGAAATTGAATTGACTTCAGATTGCCGACTATTGCTTGGTTTATGGAAAGAAAATTAGAAAATTATTTTAAACATGAATAGGCTTATGAAATGTTCAAGAGAAACATTCCCAACAAAGACCTATTGTTTGTTGAGAAGAACTGGTGAAGATCCTTAATATGGGCTTCCCAGTTTTTCATGGGTTAGAGCCGGTAGTTATAATACTATTGCTACAAAGGAATTGCTGAATACGGAGGTTTAATGTAGAGAGGCAATACATGTTAGAGAGCTACTTGATCCATATGGTTCAGAATAGCAAGTCAATTTCTGAGTTGAGCTGATCTATAAAATGTAGCACGTTTAAAACGAACACGTGCTAAAGGCTCGTCCACACGAGTACGCACGCAACGTAGTTGCCCTCCTTTTTTTTTTTTTTTTTTTTTTTTTTTGAAGGGGCGTAAATTCGCATTACGCAGAGGACGTAATACTGTGTTCGCTCATTTTCAGTTTTTCCGCCCTTGACGTTAAAGAACAGTCAATCAGCCAATAGTTAACTAAATTCTTATCACGTGCCATAGTTGGAAGAAACTTGTTTAATACGGCGTCGAAACAGCATAGCGATGAGTTTTTTCAAAGACATCGTAACTGTCGACAGGAATAAATTGATCAGCATTGTTTACAGCATCCTCAATTCTCTCAAACCATATAGAATGGTATAAATTTCAAATTCTCATTAAGTAGGCGGGGAACTGTATGTTTATAAATCAATGATCCGACCAGTACATCCATATGCGTCACATGTACGTAAGACCCTAAGTAATACGAACCTACATAAATTCCAGTTTCTACGAAATTAAATTTTCTGCCTTACAAAATTCTCCTTAGTTATTACAAATGTTCGTTATTTCATGCGTAAAAAGTAGCTCTATAAGTATTCCCATATTAAATACACCAAATACTAACTTCAACAATATAACAACTTTTAAAGTAAAGCAGTTGACTGCGAAAGAATATTCAATAAAATAGAGTTACGAAATTTTCGAGGACACTTACAATTTAAGTCATACTGCACACATTTATTGAATATTAATTAAATTACCTTTGCGGTGACTTCTACTTGTTACTTTATTTTTGATCGATACTAATATCACATACAGCTGAGTTGCCGGCGCTGGGCTGTGAAGGGAAAGGTTGTGAGTTCGAACTTCACTCGTATGCGTTGTAAATTAAAGTTAGCTTTCCTCATTTTGAAACGTGTTTCTTATATTTAATCTGAATCATTTTATTTATATTTTACCTATTTATTATTTTTTTCATTTCTTATTTTATCTATTATTATTATTGTTTTCAATTTAGCTTTAAAATGCGCACTCTAAGTAGGAACCGTTCATCCATTATGTAATGACATATGTGCATCTCTTGTAAAAATTATTATTTTCACATAATTTATTCCCTA
>KK119653.1:43810-65445 GCA_000611955.2 Stegodyphus mimosarum
TAAACTGCCAAAATTTGAATCTTTTTCTAAATCCAAAAATAAATAAAAATAAGAAGTAATACAAAGAAAAACAAAAGAAAAAATATGAAAGCTTTCAGATTTTTTATTATTCCCAAACGTTTTTTTTACACGCGCATACAGGTTTTGAGAGCATTTGCACTAACGCCACATTGTGCTAAACTATTTAAAGGCAGCAAATCTTTAGAAATTTTATCGGATGAACCTTTTTTCTTCTAATTTATTTGTGTAATAATATATGCAAAATAATCAAATTATAAAAAACTTTACTTACTACACAGATTCCCTTACACATATTCCCATACCACACATAAACAAGCAAGGCAAGGGAAGGGGGGAGATTAAAAAATATTGAAGGTGATTTTATTATATGATAGACGGTGTTTCAAGTCATTGAATTCTCTTTATATACTGTTTTATAAATTTTATAAATTTTAATTTTTTTGCTGTTTTATAAATCTTAACAACCAAAACAATTTTATAAATCGTAATTTGCAGAAAACTGATTTTATGCGTATAATAACTGTTTAATCTTACTATCCGAGTTATTAAATTTCTCAATAAACAAAATTTCACTATAAAAACGAAACGAATGTGACCAAACTAAGAAACAGAACATAAAGCACATTAAACTTGCAGCCTTCTATGAGTATCACATGATTTTGTTTTCTCTTCAATAATTGTTTGGACGACTTCTCACTGGCGACGTATGATTCGTTGTGTCATTTACGTCTCTAACGTAGTCGTATGGACGCACCTTTAAATGTGGAAAAGCAGTTTGATACTATGGCTGAAGATGAGTTATATGTAGTATCAAACCTTTCTAAGATTATCCGAAAACGTCTCACGACTTCCTCAACTTAAAATAGAAGGGCAAAAAATCAGAATTTAATAGGCGTCGGAATGGTTAAATTAGATATACCAAGTAATTATATAGTATAATTAAATAGACCAAGTTATGTTTATAGAGTTAATAATCCATAAAAATATCAATTAGATTAACATCTTAAATTCATAAAATCCAAAACTTTCATAAATTGCCAAAATATATGAAGAAATCAAGGCATCAATTAACAAAACATTTAGTACTATATGCGAGAGAAATATAGGCAGAACTTATAATCGAAAGAAAAGAAAAGCAATTTCAGTCAACTCAGTGCCAATTTCTTCTTGAATAACAAGATACTGCAGAATTACATCCAGTTCAACAATCTATGTACTGGCGGATGCACATCACAGCACATCCTTGCACATCATAGCACAGTGTGGACATACCTTTTGACCCAGAAATAATTATAATATGAAAGAAGAAAACATAGAACTCACAATATATGAACCTTAATATATCCCTTATCACAGACATCTAGCAACAGATACCAAAAATTTACTGTACAATCCAATACACTTGTAAGGTGCATTTTAATTTTGTAATAGTTATTTTTAATTTTGAACCTTTTCTCTTAAATTCTTGTTTCCAGCTTACAATTCTCTATCAGAAAGAGGTTTTAGAATCACGTTGAATGTAAATGAGGTAGAAGAAGTATTTAAGGAAGGTTCAGCTTACTTCAGTAGGAAAGCTTAGGAGTACTTAGTGGCGCGTGTTTGCCATCAGGCTACTTCGTTATAAACCCAGTATACTGGGCCGTATTGTAAGTGCCTGTTGATAATCGCAGGCCACCTATGTTAAGGTATTTGTTTCTAGCTTCGGCTATTTAGTTTAGCATTAAATTAGTTTCTTAGTTTTCTTTTCTTGTCCGAGTGGGGGCTTCGCTGTGCGCCCGAGAAGGGGCCGGCTATATTCTTGAGTGAATGAAAGGGTATTTTAACCCTTCTCTGGTTTTGTCGTTACACTTGAACTCAGCGATAAGTCGTTACTCAGTTCAATAGGTACCTCTACATTCAGCATAGACCAAGTAGTTAGGAACATTACAATTAAAAGACCAAAGAATCACATACTTGTATTTATACAGATAGTTCCAAAACAGAAACAGATATCAGATGTGCTTGTGATACTTTAAAAAACTTCTGAAAATAAAGCAATTTTAAAAGTTTGCCTACAAAATGAAAATAGCGTATTCCAAGATCAACTCTCTTATTAAGTTGGCTCTTATGTATTGCACTGAATATAATCTAAACAATTTTAAACTATACATGCCCACTATTAATTTTCAGCATTAGCGCTGAAAAATATAAAACATAAATCACCATTGATTCTACAAAATCTGCATATTACAGCATCTTATCCCGCTTTGATAAAAGCACATGTAATGTAATAATATCAGGAAAAAAGGAAGATACGGACGAATGAGCAAAATCAGAAATAACTTGTAATGAAGCAAAAATTGTAGATTTCCCTTGGCTGAAAATCTCACGTCAGTCGGACATTCAGATATCTGCAAAAACATCTATGAGAACAAGAATGACAGTGCGAAGAAACTGGAAGACGTCTTATTCATTTCTTCCCTTAAATTAATACACAAAACGCTTACGTTAAACTCCATATAAACTAATATTTAGCATACTATTGCCCCCTTTCTCACATATTTCCAGGAAAGAAATACTGTATCCTCAGATACATACGTTTGTGGAAAACAGGTCATCCGCATCGCTTACTCATCTAATAATCGCTAACATTCAAATAACATCTAAAACGCTCAGAAACCAAGATATACGAATATATCAACTGTCATGACGTGATGACCACACATGCGCTGTTTAGTCGAACGGCCTGCAACCCTTCTCCCTCACGTGACTTGCCAGACAGGAGAAGAGCGAAGTAATGAAGATAACTCGCTGTACGCCAGCGTAATAATGATATACATGGTTTCCATTTTTGTATTAATTTCTTATTTTGTGTGTGTAATAAAGTGTTCGTGCCGTTAAATGTCTGGTTGTAGGCACTGCCCGTATTTATACTGGTGTGCAAAACTTAAGCAACATTGTACAAATTTAGCAGATAGCCATGAAATTGCAGAAAAGGAGATCTGGAGATCAGTACAATGAACACGTAAGTCAGTAGAAACGTCATGACTCGTATGCAAATATCAGGAACGTAACGTCAGAGGCGACGTGAGCGTACACAAAACGCGTGATGTCGGCGCTCAACTCTAGAATAAAAGGAAGGACGGAGACGCAATTCAACATATTCGCTGCAAGTGCCAGTGAGTCAATTCGTGAAATATGGCTAGAACAAATCACCTGAATGACTTCCCACGTGAAAGAATGATCGGAAAGCTGGAGGAGGGGCGTACTGTCACCAGTGTAGCGGCAGAGTTCGGAATCAACAAAAGTGTCGTTTCGCGCGCTGGGAAAGCGTTCCAAACCACAGGTACAGCTGTTAGGAAGGTTGATGGTGGCCGCCCGAAGACGACATCTGCAGTGAAGGACCGATATATCATCCTGCAGGCGAAAAGAGGCCGACAGCAGTCAGCAAGCGTCATTGCTCAGCAACTCTGTACAGCAACGGGGCGACAAGTGTCGAGGTTTACTGTGGCCAGACGCCTTCACAAAGGGGACCTATTCGCCCGCCGTCCTGAACGCTGCCTCCCGTTGAAAGTTGGCCACCGACTCCACCGTTTACAGTGGTGCAGAGAGCAAATAACTGGACAACTGATCAACGGAGTCGTGTCCTCTTTACGGATGAGAGTCGGTTCAGTACCAAAAGTGATTCTCAACGCGTTTTGATTTGGAGAGAGGTCGGGACTCGGTTTTATCCCAGTAACATCAAGAAAAGACACCGTAACGGTGGTCCTGGAGTTCTTGTCTGGGGAGGCATTATGTTGAATGGGCGAATTGAGTTCTACGTTTTCGACAGAAGGTCTGTAACCGAGGATTGCTATTGTGAGGAGGTACTCCTTCCCCATGTGCGTTTGTTCCGAGGTGCCATTGGCCCAGACCTAATTTTTATGGAAGACAATGCACGGCCACATCAGACTCTTGCTGTTGAGGAGCTACTGGAAAGTGAAGATATCACTCGCATGGATTTGCCAGCGTACTCCGCAGATTTAAATCCCATCGAACATGTGTGGGATGCTTTGGGGAGGCGCATTGCAGCACGCTTACATCCTCTGGAGAACATCCAACAACTCAATCAGATGATGATTAAGGAATGGGCACTCCTACTGCAAGAAATGTTGCACGAGCTGGTTCTGAGTATGCGGAGACGGTGCGAAGCAACCATTGTAGTGAAGGGGGGGCATATCAAAATATACTGCTCAAAACAATTAAAGGATTTTGCGGTTTTAGGTGGATTTTGTGGCTGGGAAACTTTTTAGCTGATTGATGCATGGTCGACAGACGTAGTAGGCTATATGAGAATAAATTACACATGTTTGGAAGAAAAAAATGCATTTTATTGCGCATTTGTGTACAAAAGGAAAAAACACGATTTGTGCATATGAGAAAAAAGAATAAGAAAAGGTGTTTTCTTCAAAGGAAATCATTTTCAGTAGGGGGTATGGTTTTCACGGACGGCCAGCAACGTTGAACACCTTTGAGGCATGGAGTCAATGAGGCTATTAATCACGAGTTGGGGTATTCTGTCCCACTCTTCCAGAAGAGCTCTTTCCAGTTCTTGGAGAGTTTGTGGGGGTGGTTGGCGGCCAGCAACTCGTCTTCCTAGAGCGTCCCAAACGTGCTCTATTGGATTCATGTCTGGAGAACACGCTGGCCATTCCATTCGTACGATTCCTTCCTCGAAAAGGAAATCCTCCACCAGGTTAGCACGATGTGGCCTGCAGTTATCGTCCATTAAAATGAAGTCATCTCCGATTGCTGCAGCGTAAGGGACTACAATAGGTCTGAGGATCTCATCCCTATATCGGCGACCAGTCAGAGGTCCATCTCGAATGATGTAGAGGTCTGTGCGCCCGTCAATGGAGATGCCACCATACACCAACACTCCCCCACCGCCAAATCTGACACTTTCGTGCACGAACGCAGGATTATTCCTACTGCCGCGGTCCCTCCAGACGAAAATACGCCTATTATCAGGATGAACAGAAAAACGGGACTCGTCAGAAAAAAGAACATTGCTCCATTCATTTCTCCTCCAGTTCACATGCTCTGTTGCCCACTCCCTGCGGTCGCGACGATGCCTTGATGTTAGTCTAACACATACCATCGGTCGGCGAGCATACAGACCTACACCATGGAGCCGGTTTCGGACAGTCTGAGTTGAAACCGTCCTACCAGTAGCCGAGCGAAGGTGTTGTTGGAGAAGAGTAGCATTCATATTTCGGTGTCTTCGAGCCGTTAACACTAAATAACGATCTTCATTGGGCGTTGTTGCCCGTCTACGACCTTGCCCTGGTCTTCGGCCTACACTTCCAGTTTCCAAAAAACGGTTCCAGATCCTGGAAATCACACTTTGTGACACTCCAATGGTTTGCGCTACTTCGGCTTGAGTTTGGCCCCCTTCTAACCTACCAACAACTCTCCAAGCTTCTGAATCGGTTAAATGACTTCGCTGAGACATCGTACTCATCGAAACAAAGCAGTCACTGAATGCCGATCATCCTTGTCTTCATTGTCTTTCATTCAGTTGAAAGTCAAATTTCATTCGCTGCCACTGAAGCGACGTTTGTGACGTCGAACTCAAAATTAGCATACTCCACAGTTTGAAAATCAGAAAAATTTGCATTTGTGATTCTCTTCTTCCATTTTCGGCAAAAAAAATTCCCTTATATCTTTATTTTATATAAAACTTACAATATCCTTTAATTGTTTTGAACAGTGTATTAAGAAACATCTGCTTGTTGTTCTCCCTCTTGGAAAGACCATCATGAGTCACGATACTATACGTTCAATAAAGTTTTTTTTTGTTTGATTCCATACCGTATGCATTGTATTCCTTTTTCAGCTCCGATGCTTTCGTCATCCTTTACGTACATAAGACTCTCCTTCGTTTCTGCATTTCAGGTCTCTCAGTTTATTTCTCGTGGAGTTATGGCAAAAAACCCTGCTATTGCTTACGTTTTGCACACCAGTGTAGTTCACGTTCCCCGTTACGCAAACATATATCCAGAACTCGCCCAAGAAGTGCTATATGACAGTGGTGTCAGTAAAGGAGGATATATAGCATTCTTCGAAATTCACAAATAAACGCATAAGTGAGCCTTCAGAAAGGTAAGAAATACTTTGTTCAATTTAGTTTGTGATAAAGTGAAATTCAAGGTTACCAAAATGGCTGAAGAGCTAACGAAATCTAAGAAAGAAGGAAAAGTTATTCATTCAAAGTAACAAGTTCTATTGAATCCTTAAATGCAGCCGGTAACGCTGAAGACTTAGAAGAATCAATGGAAGTTTTAAAAGTAAAGGCTATTTCTTTGAGAGCGTTAGATGAAAAATTAAAATTTTGACTGATGTTAATGACATTGAAACCGAAATCAAAAATGCCTTGGAGTACGAAGAAAAGATTGCGAAATGGAGTTTTAGAGGCACAAAATTATTAGAAGGAAAAAGAAATAGCAATAATTCACTAGTTTCTAATGGTGCTTGCCATGACAGTAGTGATTTACTTATTATTTCTGGTGTTAATAAAAGTTCTGATTACTATGTTAAATTGCCAAAGATTATGATGGATAAATTTTACGAAAACGCTGAAGTGTGGCAAACATTTTACAATTCTTTTGGCACGGCAGTAAATCAAAATGAAATACCATCTAAAGTGGATAAGTTTAATTGCTTGCTTAGGCGGTGTAGCTTTAAAAACGATAGAAGGATTTTCTTTATCGCCAGAAAAAATCGACGAAGCACTTAAAATTCTTAAAGAGAGATATGGTCGAAAAGATCTTCTTATTAATTCTTACATGCATAAACTCTTAAATTTACGACCTGCCCGAAGTTCTAATGATATTCATGCTTTAAGAGAATTATATGACACGTGTTACGTACAAGTAAGGTTACTAAATTCGATAGGAATCAAAACCGAATTGTACGGAAATTTACTGTATCCTTTATTAATGAAATGTATTCTTCAGGATATAACTCTTGATTTTGCTCGCCACTGAAAGTTGCGAACGAGCTTCATTAAATTTATTTTATTCTAAGAGTTACGCTAATTCTCTCGAAAGGCATTCTCGACCCAATAAAAGACGGAAACAACTACCACACGCGGAATTCATTCAACGCCAGTAAGTCTGGCTTCAGCTATTCCCTCTAATGTAAACAAAGTTGCAGCTGTTCGAACGTTTCCTGGCGTATTTTGTGAAAGCGAAAATCTTGTTTTCGAAAAATGTGTTCTATCCCCGGAAGAAAGAAAAAAAATTAAAAGATTCTAATTGGTGCTTTCTTTGTTTGGAAAGAAACTGTAGAACAAAAGATTGTTCGTCTCATTTAAAATGCTCAAAATTTAATTCTAAATATCATAATATATTGTTGCATGAAGATAAGAAAAAGATTAATAAAGAAGAAATTAAGAATAATTCTAACGCCGTAACAGCAAAGATTTCTTCTAAATATTTTAGTGTGAATCAAGTAGTTAGGGAATTTATCGATGATTTGCCAACTGTTAAACTTATTTGTGATGGTAAATTAATTAATGTAGTAGCCGATACTGGCACACAATTAACCGTAGTCAAGGCTGATATCGTACCAGAAAAATACCGATCGAGATTTGAAAAATCTCGCGACTGAACTGGGATATCATGTAACTGCAGATCTAAAAATAGTCGATATAAAACAGAAAATTGTTGAAAGCAGAGATTATGATGAAGTATTCGTCAAAGAAGTCTTAGACACAATAATAAAAGAACGAAAATAGAGGGGGAAAAGGGAAAGAAAGAACTAAGGTGGCAGGAAGAAGCAAAAGAGCCGAAAAGGAAAGAACAGTACGAATTAGAGAGACTAAAGCAGAGACAAAGTCTCAAACTAAGGAACAGGTCCGGCCAAAAACGGAGCTTCGTCACCTTACTCAGAAATTCGATGACAAAAAGGAGATATCAGTGTATATTTGCTATTGTTTGAAAGGCAAGCAGAATGAGCTCAAATTAATAAGGAAGAATTTATATCTCATTTACTAGGACTACTTCCTTATAAAGTAACACAGTTAATAGCTAGAGACTAGGAGCTAAAGACTAGGAGCATGTTAAGAATTTATTGTTAAAACGGTTTAAGCTAAGCCCGGAAAAGGTTAGGCAGAAATTCATGAAACAACAAAAGAGTACAGAATCCACATGGATGGATTTCAACTACGAAATAAGAAATTATTGCAAAGAATGGGTGACTGGCTTGGGAGCTGAGACTTTTTATCAGTTGCTAGACTTAATGGTGACTAACCAACTTAAACGTCGAGAACCTCCCGAAATTCGAGATCATTTTCTTGACGAGTGGGTAGAGATTATTTCATCCAAGAAATTAGCTGAAAAACTTGAAGCCTATGAAAATGTGGGCGGAACTTTTCCATAAAGGGTAGAACGGCAGACAGAAAGATACAATTTACAAACTCAAAGTAAAGTGAGTTCAGGTAATAAAAATAAAACTGAAAACAAACGGTCATCAGGATTTAATTCGCAAAGCTCCTTTCACCGACCTAGAAGTCTATGTCTGGATGATAAATATGAAAAACGAAAGTGGATCCTATCAACATTTAAGACCTCAATGCCCAAAACATAAGAATAGTACTGAATCTCCTGCTAATCTTAACAGAATTAGTGCAAAACCAGAGGATAAATTTATATTACCTTATACTAGTATAGGTTACGTAAATGGTTATAAAATTCCTATATTAAGAGATTCAGGTGTTATTATTGATATAGTTTGTCACAAATACATCACACCGAAATGCTGACAGGCAAAAACGTGTGGGTGAAACAGCCATTAGATTTGAATCCAACTTGTTTACCATTGGCTATCGAACTTTTGCGCTGCTGAAGGAACAAAGAAACGAACCTGGTAGATACCCTCACCAGGTTATATGCGGTCTCTACTAGAGCTGAAATGAAAAGAGAAATAGCTGAACTCAGTGAAGAGATCTTGGAACTGATGAAAGAAGAAAATGAAGCATTCAGAGATATCCTTGAAGAAGTTAAATTACCAAAATTAAGTATGGAAGGTGAAGTTCTCATGAAATTAGTAAACATTGACTCAAAAGAAGTTATACGACTTCAGCATACTGATAAGGAACAATCTAAAATCATCCAAAAAGTTAAAGAAGGTACATGCAAAATGAGAACTATAGTCTGATAGGAAAAGACCTTTCAGTTAAAAAAAATGACAGGTAAAATGGGCTTTGAAAGGCAGTTTGTAGTTATGCTTGAAAAACTCAAGCCGTCAATTATAAAGATGTGCCACGAAGGAACTTTCGGTCATTTGGGGTCAAAAGGACCAAAGACAGGCTGGCTAGACATTTTTATTGGACGGGGTGTTACAAAGAAACCGAAGATTTTGTAAAAACCTGTGATGTTGTCAGCGCGCTGGGAAGGGAAATGACAAAAAGAAGGCTAAAATATATTATTACACCTCTGTGTATGTCGTCCAAATATCCAGATGCTGTTCCGGTGGCAGACATTTATTCACCATCTGTGATTGATGATTTCTTACAGATTTTCAGTCGTATGAGTTTCCCAAACGCGATCCAAACAGAAAAGGAGACCTGTTTTGTCAGTGCTTTGACAGTGGAATTTGACAGTGGTATTAAACATATGTCAGTAACGTTTTCGAACTTATTAATCGAATGAAGAAATGCCAAGAATTTGCCGTGAAAAACATGAAAGAAGCTCAAAAAAGGAGGAAAACATGCTACGATCGGAATGCAGTGAAAAGAGAATTTGCTAGAGGAGACTTGGTTCTACTTTTAACTACAAATCGTCAAAATAAACTAAAGGTACAATGGAAAAGTATCTGGAAAAATAGAGCAGAAAATTTCAGAAACCAATTATATTGTAAGTGTTGAGAAAAACAATGAGCCAAATCAAGTATATTAACATTAACATGCTTAAACCGTATTACAAAAGACACCGTATTACAAAAGACCAGAAATGATTATTATGATAACTGAAGTGGAAGGCGACTTAGAAATGGACATACCTCATTTACCTTCCAATCCAAGTACATTAAATTTCTCGGGCATCATAGAGAAGAATGAGCTAGAGAAAAGGTTGAAACCTGAGCAAATAGAAGATTTACGAAAGGTTTTATGGAAATATTCTGGTTGTTTTCGAATAATCCTGGACAGACTAATTTAGTCAGCCACGATATTGAACTATTAAATAACGAACCAATACAAATAAAGCCATACAGACTGTCAACATGCCAGACTGAAATTCAGAAAATGCTCGATTTCAAAATTATAGAGCCGGGAGAATCGGACTATACATCTCCCATGATAGAATTTTCATCAAAGGATCCTCGGCCTTGTATTGCTTACCGTAAACTCAATGCTAAAACTGAATACTATCCTTTACCTAATATTGAAGAATTTATCGAAACCGTAGCAAAAGCAAAATATATTATCCTAGTAGATTTATTTAGAGGCTACTGGCAAATTCCATTGACGGAGAGGGAACAGAGATATGCAACATTTGTAACTAGTTTTAGAAGCTTCAAACCTCTACGTTTACCTTTCGGAAGTAAAAATGCCCCATACCGTTTAAGTTATAACTAAAATCCTAGCTTGATGAGAAGGATTCGCTGTACCATATCTGGATGACATTGCCATTTACTCAGAAAACTGGGAAGAGCACCTTAAAAATTTAACTTGTGTTCTAGACAGAATACAGAAAGCAAACTTACGACTAAAACCATCAAAATGTTAGTTGGTACGAAATCAAGTGCGATACCTAGGCCATGTTTTCGGAAAGAACAACGAACTCCAGATGAAGTAAGGATCCTAGCTGTAATGGATATCCTGCACCTAAGACCAAAACAGAAGTACGTGCTTTTTTAGGAATAGTAGGGTATTATCGCCAGTACATACCGAGCTTCTCCGAAATTGCTTCACCCCTCACACTTTGAAGGGGTGTCCCAATTAGATGATGAACAACATGAGCATCCTTTCTTGTATATAAGCAAAAATTTACTAAATTTGAAAAGAACTATTGTACTACTGAAAAGGAGTGCGCAGCCATCATCTATGCTATCAAAAAGCTGCATTTTTATCTTGATGGTCAGCAAGAATTCTTGATTCAAACTGATCATAACCCTTTGGTGTGGCTACAATCCAACTATAAATGTAACTCTAGATTAATGTGCTATGCACTCTCATTACAACCCTATAATTTTATGGTCATTCATCGCAAGGGATCTTTACACAAAAACGTAGTTGATATGAGTAGAATTAAGTAATGCAATGTCTCTTAGTGTATGTAAGGCAAGTTTATTTTATTTAATTTTATTTAGTGTATGAATTTTACAGAACTTTTCCCTTCGGAAAAAGTCTCCCTGTTGGATGGAGAGGTTGTAACAGTTTTAAATATTGTTGCTGATCTTTTGTGCAATTTAAATATACGAACATTAATATGTATCTTAACGGCAATGTTTTAAACTCAGGCTCGGGAGCCACGTTCGGCTCTCTCACGAAAAATGTAATTATTATTATTTTTAAAGAGTTTAGTATATGTTTTTTCTCTTCTTGATTATATGTCGCCATTTTGAGTATTAAATAAAGTTATTTCTGTGTTTCCTGTTGCGGAAGAAGTATAACACTCTCAAGCAAAGGACTGAAAATATGTGTACCGAACTATACAAACAGCTATATAACATATTCACAAGAAATTCAACAGACTAATGATTCCGTATTGGTAAATAATGGGTGGCATAAAAAGAAATTCCTATCTTTCGCAACAGAATTTTCATATTTTTGAAAATTTTCCTAAATAAACGCTGCATAGAATAACTTTGCATTGCATTAACGAACTTCAGACACATAAAATTTTAACACAACGATTTCTACACAAATACATTTTGGGTAAAGAACTGTGAAAAGAAATTGTACGCAGCAAAGGACTCTGTATAGTAAAAAGAACTTTGCATTAACAGTCCTTCCATAAATGAACTAGTAAATAATGGATATTTCGCATAAATAAATGTCGCAAATAAGTATTTTATTCAAGTTACAGATGAATTATCGGATGTATGTTAGGGTAAATTTTTATAATAGCGAAAGGCACCAACTTTCGCTTTTATAAAAATTCAAAATCAAACCATTCAGAATGCCACCACCATTCAAAATCAAATTTGTTATCATTTCATTTACATTTTTATTTTTCAGTTTGGAGTTATACGCAAAGATATGAGGGTTATTGCATACTTTAATAAATTTTTAAATAATTTAGCACGCACATAACATTACATATTTCATAACCTATAATCAAATACAATTTATTTAAAGTTATTAAATCTGTCATGAACATTCACCTAATTGAATTCTATAGCATACCACAGTACACCACGTAAAATCACGTATCTTTACACGCAATAGCTTGAATTAGCATATTAGTAAATTTACCATTACGTATTAATAATACGTCGATACATGTACACAATGCCTCTGCTATTCTTTGATTTCTTCGAAAACTATTGCTTAGCCGTAAGAATTGCTACTATTCAAAGAACAGACTGAAAAGTAATGGTGACATTACTTCTATTTTCTCTCCACACGAGGAGATTTTGTCTTATTTCATAAGGCGCAGCTATATCTGCTAGCGTAAATTTAGGTATTTTTGCATAATGAAACTCAAAAGCATAGAAAGCAAACGTGCGCCAAGATATATAATGGCGAGAGAAAGCACTCAGTTCTCATTCGAATCTCACCTTAGCTACTTGTACCTAGGCCAAAAGGTCTCCTTCAGTTACTGTTTTCTCTTTTAGGTACTGCGCCAAAGTATGCTTCTTTTTTTATTGCCTAAAGTAGGTAAGCTGATGATCGTTAGGACTGACTGTGATTCTACTTAAGTTATTCTTTTCAATATTTCAAGTTTTGATGTCTGTGAAGATTGTTACTTTAATTTGCGTTTTACCTAAGTTAAGCGAAATTCTCATGCTTGTTAAAATAAAGATTTATAGTTATTTTGACAAATAATTTTTTGATGAAAACTGCGCTAAGTACAGGAACGTACTCAATACGCCTTTGCGTACTAATGCATAATCCAACAATATCCAATCATCTACTGATGTAAAGCCTTATTTTTTCATAAGATGCTTTATTCTTAAGGAAAATGTTTCAATTGTTTCTTAATTGTAAAATAATTATTTAGCTGTTTAATTTATGTTAAAATAAAACTCAAAATCTTGTAGCTTGGATTACATAAAAATTACATAAAGACATATGTGCCTTATATAAAATCGCTAATTTAGTCTAAATAGTTCGATTTCATCTATAATTCTTATATCTAAATAATTGGACTTTATCTAATTATTGTAGTTACATTTACACAGAAATTATTGTGCACAATTTTATTCGATTCTGAAAACATAAAACATCCATTATGCATGAAATATAAACCTCTTATAGTATATTCTTACCTCTCTTAACACCATAAAAAAGCACAAAGAGAAGGTACTTTCTTCGATAACTGGATTCATACTTTTATGTAAGGTTTCGCTGCAATACAAAGAGAGAAAATGTCATAACATTATTCTGAATTCTAGGCTACATAGACGTTCCGTGATCTTTAGAAAGTAATATAAATAGCAACATATGAAGCAAGCAAAAAGTTTTTCTTTCCAATTTCTTCTTCAATACAGCGAAATACTTGGAAGAGAATAACTCGCTTGCGTATTTCAGAACATGAAGGACGTTACAGAAGTATTTCTGACAGGATTTTTCGAAAACGTAGGCACACCAAATAAAACATTTTCTGTCAGTTATTTAAAAATAAATCATAAAAATTGCTGAAATTATGTTTGCAAGTTCTTTTTTTCAGCAAATATTTCTTTCGAAAGCAGAATATGAGGGTTTCTTCAAACCTGTATAAGAACAATTCTTTGCAACATAATAAACAGAAAGAAACTAAATTCCAAATAAACTAAAAGAAACTAAATTCCGAAACTTGAATTTACTAGTAAACATAAGAAACTCAATAGCTAAACAAATAAATATACGTTACTTATAAAATTGTATTAAGTGGCCCAAGGCACTGAAGAAAAGTGAAGCATATATTTATTTGGAAATGCTCAGTAAATATAAGAAGCAATATGTAAAACGACAGAATATAAAAAGCATGTAAAATACCTACAATTCAGAAAAGTCACCAAAATACTGATATCATATAAATAATATCATATAATAAACTATAAATTTAAATCCATAATATGCATTTATTTAGATTGAGAAATTTGGATAATTTACAATTCGCAAAGAATGGTTTTAAGGCTAAAGACAATAGAAAACGAAATACAGTTGTTCTCGGTAATCAAAGATTTTATTCATACGAAGTATTCACTCTATTATCAGTATTAAATTCATATTCAAGAAATTATTTTACGATGTCTGTTCAGTCGAGGAAGTACTTTTAGTGGGTTTTCGATAAACCTCAATCGCAAAAGGTTTGATTAACACTTTTTTCATGAAATTTCACCCTTTATTCATTTCTCTAAATTATTCCATTCAAAGATTTTTATATCAATTTCTTTTAATAATAATCAACAGTAATACTGCTTCGCAAAGGAAAAAAAAGGTTATTTGAGTATGAAAAAGGAAATAAGAGTAGGCTGTATATGAAGATTGTTTCAAAAATGTTAAAGGAGGAATTTATTCTTAAACGTCTGATTGAACTTATCTACAGCTCAAAGCTATTGATTTCAAATAATGTTTGACTGGAAACGGGCAATTTTTTTGATTTTATTCGTTAGTAAATCTTCAACTGATGTTACTTTCAAGCTACTTACAGCTTACGTTGTAGCATTCAGGATGTTGCCCAGCATTTCATAACGATGACCTATTCCCTTCTTTTAACAGCAGGATTTAATACAGTAAAAACTAAAATTTTATTTTTCGTAGTTCAAATAACTATTAAAATTTTCATCATGAAACCATTCGAGCCTTTAGTAAGTCATAATTCTGGATGCGAACAACTTACGGAGCAATATATCCAAAAATGCTTCTAGAAGTTATAATCTACTTCAAAAATATTAATGTAATATAAAATAAATTGTAGATTAAAAACAAGATTTAATTATTTTATTATTAAAAGTAGTATAAAAAATAAAAGACACTTTTATTCCCGTTTAAAAAAATCGCGCTCTTGTCAAGAAAATGAATGTTAAGCTAATATTTGTTTTCATTAATCAAAAGGATATTTTTCTGTAGACATTACGTCTTGAAAGATATGCGTTGGCGACCGGACTAAAGTTCTAAAATTAGAAGTGCCGGAACCTTATAGAAGACTGTTAAGAACGAAAGAAAAAATAAATAAAATAGCATAAAAAAAAGAAAAGAAAATCTGAAAGGTTTCAAATTTTAAATTGCGTCCAAAGGGGCGTTTTTCAATATTTTGTGTGCTTTTTCTATTTATTAAATATCATGTTTCTCTCACTTAAAGAATAAAATTCAGCTAAAGAACAATATAGAAAAATAATTTAAAAATGAGCATATCTTTAGAATTTCCAATACATAACCTTACGCACTGGAGATGAAAATGTTTTTCTGTACAACGTTGCAATTGCTCGCTTTGAAATCCTTGAGTTTGTTAATCCAAAAGTCGGTAAAGTTTTACAAAATATGAAAACGATAATAAAACAAATTCCAGACTTCAAATTTGGGCTTCCAGATGCCCATATCAAAATTTTATGGCTCTAAGTACCATTGTTTTATCTCAATGTGATAAACATACATACCTTTATGCAGATTCTTTATCATTCAGTTTCTTTAAATGCAATACAGGACGATAACATTTGGTGGCAACAATTTGAAAAGTTAATTTAAACTAGTTAAATAGAAAAAAGAAAATCATCGGACCGTGTCTTATTTGGGGCATTGGCTGGAATTCAAATTCCACTTAGAAGCTAAAAAGTAGATCAGCCCATCTCCATCTCAGTTTAAGTCCTGATTATACATGGAATGTACTATTCCAAGGGATAGAAGATACCACTCTCTTTTTGCAGCACACCAAGGGAAAAAATAAAATGACTAAAGCTTCCCTAAGGAGAATAGTGAGAATTCTAGAAACAGTATTAGAATATGAAAGGAAATTTTAAAGAAAAAGTGCTTTGCAGTTGAAGAGGGAAGTGTTAAAGTCTTTCTGATCGAGATGCCCTGTCGATGTAATTCCAGCCGTCAAGCAGAAATATTTCCCGAATATTATTCGGTGGTAACGTGAGAATGAACGTAAGACTTCTATGTACAAGTGACAGCAGTGGTTTCTCCCGTTTTGCTACATCATTCAGAAAGTGTTAAGGAGCTCTGCAATAGGAAGTCACTATCATAGAACTTGCAGAACCAGGGTATCACTTTTAGCAGTTTCAAGAACACAAAATTTGTCCACTGTCATATCACCACATTGCACATCCTGTTGAATAAGCCTTTGACATATGATTGGAGGGCTTCTCTTTCCTCAGAGGTCTCAACCTCTGTGCAAGACTTGAGTGCCAGGGAAAGACAGGCCTGCATTCAAAAGTTTGAATTGATTTTTAAGGCATGTATACTATTAAAACCAAATTTATCTGCTAAAACTGTGGTTTACTTACATAAGAGAAGTACCCGCGCCCTTTTATTTAGGGCTCCGGTGTGCTCCGACTGAAATTATAATTCATCTGAAAACTGAGAAGTACCGAAGCCGAGCTCCGATTGGCTCCGACGCAATTTAAGCTCTGATTGGTGACAAAGAATCACACGTAATATTACGGGAAAACGTCTCGTAAGGAATAACAGACTTAATTTTCTTCTAAATACGAGAACTATCGTCTAAAACCAACAATATTTCCCAACCAGAAAAGAGCCGCTAAGAAAATAACCCTATACTTCTGTAATGCATAAGATCCAACTTTTTTCAAAAATAGCATACAATACTTTAAAGTAACTTTAAAGGAAAAAAGTGATTAAAATTGTCTTATTTCCTAAAAACTGGTATTCTTCCTTGTTAAGCTTCAGATTTTACTTAATTATAGATTTTTAATTGCCAACTAAATATCAGAGTACACAGAAATATATTATGTTTCTGTGAACATTCATATTATAAAGTTAAATTATAAGAAGTAAGTATATGGTTGTAAGTAAGTCAATTGTTATGTAAATATATGGTTTCAGTACAGTATGAAGTACGTAATAAACAGAATTCACCTTAAATCTTATCTCAAATTAAAATGTGCTTTCGTAATTGTATACTCACTTCTATTTACTTAGTAATGACAGACATTTATATATTTATATACCTCAAAAGTTTATTTTGCCTTATTTATCTTTAGGTTCTTCGGCAATGAAAACTTCAAAAACATTTTCCAACAACGAAAGTCCTTTTATTATTGAAGTCCTAAAGTTAAGAAAAAAATGTCAGCATCAGGCATTTTACAACTGGGTTCTCGGATAAGGGATAAAAAGCAATGAGCTGATAGACAGCACAGTACAGGCTGTTGTTGAATTTGTCCAGTCGGCTCATTAGACTTTAGGATTATTTGAGGCCGAAAGACAGAAAAAATGTGCATTGCCCTCACCGCTATTCGAACCACGAACTTTTCGAATACGCGTCGAGCGTGCTGACCACTACACAACGAAGGCATGCGAAGAAGGCGGAAAAATACTATATAACTCTATTGACCATTTTTCATCATATTAGTTTAGGTATCTTGCTTTTTATCTTACTCAGCTTTATAATTTTATCTGATACAGTTTTCTGCTTATCATAGCATTAGTAAATGCTCGTCGCTGTATTATTTTAGCTGATTTCAGAATTATTGTTTCTTAATTATGATGGTGTTTTTGACTATGTGTTTGGACCATGATAACCTTCAAGATTATGTACCACAAAATTCATCAATAACTTAAATTTCAGGTTTTTCGACTGCACACACAAATATGTAAATTATCCTGGATGTCTACACCATTTTCTGAAAACCCAACAACTCAGATAATTCTATTATAGCTTCCATTTCACCAACATATACTGCATAGCAAAACTTAACTTAACGACATCCGTGTCGCATCCTTGAACGATTTCTTAAAGGATGTGAAGATGTTCATTTTGAACTCAGGAGAGATCCCTCTCGCAGTCTGAAACAGATGAGAATATCAAAAAAATTTGATAGTCATTCCCGAAAAATCATCATCTTGTCTATTTGACTAATAATGGATGAGCACAATATAAACAAAGGCATTACTTACAAAATTAGTTTAGAGTATGTATAAAAAAGAAAAATGGAGTATTGCATTCAATGCAGTGCATTGCATTTTGCACTGTAATGCAAAGGTCATTATGCATTGACACCATAACTTAAACGAAGTCTAATTTCAAAATATTATGATTTCTTTCAAAAGGCAGCCATTAATCTTAGCATTTCCCCTCCCCGGGGTTCGACTTACAGAACTCTGCGATGCTACTAGCTAGGATGTACCTAGGCTACTACCTAGAAGTCGCGACCACGGGTTATAAAATGTATAAACCTAGTGGTTCTGGTCATTTATTCTCGAAAGGCTATTTATTGGCCAACCAGATGGTCTGGCACGTCTTAGAGCAGAACGGCTCTAGTAGCCCGGAGGATAGGGCCCCGTGTTCCCTCGGTAATGACTCTCTGCAACAGGCAGCCCAAGCGACTGGCAGGTAGCAAAGAGACGACCGGTGTCGCCGGTGCGAGAAAGGTGGTTGAACTCCCAGAACTGTTTTGTTGACCATGTAGTGCCGAATGGCGGAGCATGCAGTCCGTATAAAATCGTTAACATTTTTCCAAACAAATTGCAATCTGAGAGGAAACTTGTTGCTTTTGTATGGTCCTAAGACAAAAGGCTATCATATGCTGGGGTTGGAGAATTTTAAATTCAGGAACAGACTCTTTATTTATAAAATCTCCTGAAGAGATCATGCTGATGACATTTTTGACTGGAAAGGGATAATCCATAAATGATTCGGAAAGACGGAACATTCAATCTTATTTTTATAAAGATCTAACAAACAAATGTATAAAAATATTCGAAGTATTAGGAATCAAAGAGCTCACCTGAATAAGTGGTTACTACATGACATTTGAGCCATTACACAATTAACTCTCCTCAATTTCTAGAAAACACAGCGTCATTTTTCTTTACCAGCTGTCTTGTTCACCAAATCTGGTAACTACAAAGTCATTCTTTTTTTTAAACGTTTGTCAAGTTATTTTAATAGCGAAGAGAATAAAAATATTGTAAACAGAAACTATCAAACGTATTTTAAAAGAGGATTCAATGAAGGATCCAAGCTAGCTCCATAAACGTAAAAGGCTCTACTTAGATTTATAGGATTACATATTAACGGTTAACGACTGATAATGATGTTTTAATCAACTTTTAGTTTTGTACGAACTTCCCAGAGTTAAAATTTGCTTTAGGAAAAAATATAATTCGGCTGGTTTGATTTAGTTTTAGAAATGCAGCTAAATTAAATAAACAGTGAAGAAAGAGATAAATTAAACAGCATTAAAATATTTTATATAGGCAAACATACTTATAAAAAACACAATAATATAATATAATCCAAATACTTGAAAAACTAATAAAATATAAAACAACATTCAGACAATATTAAGTAATATTTGAAATTTCTTTGGTCTTTGTCAATGCGCAGCAGCATTTACAGGGCCACATCTTTCAATTATTTGCATAAAATAAAAAATAATTGAGAAAATTACATTTAAGAGAATTAAATTAAAATAGTTAAAATAACTAAATAAGAATATATCAATACAAAATAATTTTTTTAAGAAACTAAAAAGTTTTAATTAAAATTTATTATTATTACTACTGTTATTTGTATTTGAAACCATTCATCAATCTATGTTATAACCTGCTCCGACATAAATCGAAATTAAATATGCAATGTAATAATAGATTAATTTCCAAATTAATTTTAATAACAGGAAGAAAATCTCGGTAAAATTCCACAAGATAATTGGAGAAATCAATGCCACAAAGTGCAATCCCTAAGTTTTCCAAATCTGAAACAGGTAAAATATAAAGTTCAAGAAAAATTTTAATTTGATGAAGGAAATACTAGAACGCTAGTAAATCATGGGGTCAAGTTACAACAATTAAATTAATTCTTGAAAATAAAAGTAAGTGATAAAAATGCAAACTATTCTAACAGAATATTCTGAAATTATTAGAAATGAGGAAATTTCGAATTGGAATACTAAATTACGAAATAAATTTCAGTTACGATTGCGATAAAATCAAACACGAAAATATGAGAACAAAACATGTTACCAAACTTCAGCGGAACTGAAAACTTTGAAAGCCCAAAAAATGACAGAAATAAAATGGTGAATTAAATGTCGTGTTATCTTAGAAAATTGTAAAAAAAATTATAATTTTCATATAAAGATAAAAACAAAACATACTTAATATTAAAAAGAAAAACTGAATGTTAGAAACAATTTTTATTTCGCATCTCGAAAACGTTTGTAAATTCCATACGAGTACATCTTTAGTTTAGTGGTACTGTTAGATAAACATAAGTTCAGTGCTGGGACTGCTGCTTAGTAAAAAGGAAAAATAAAAATAGTGCTACTGTTTAAACTAATAAAATATTATTTTAAATTTCACGTTATTGTAAAGATTTTGTATTACATAAATTGTGTTACATTGACTGTGTTTTAGAAAGAAAAAAGTTCATTTCAAGATTTGAAGTACAGGCAGACTAAAAGGAGATTTTAATTTTACAAGTAAGGTAATACTAATTGTTTAGGAAATAGGAGAAACATAAAGGAAGATAGTAGGTACGCAATAAATAGTCTTCAAATGCTTATCGTACAGTCGTGGACACTTAACCGACACCAGTTAGCCTACAGGACATTTAGCCAACACGGACACTTAGCCCACATGGACACTTAGCCGACAGGACATTTAGCCGACACGGACAGTTAGCCGAAGAGGACGCTTAGCTGACAGGACATTTAGCCGACAAGACATTTAGGCCACAAGGACATTTAGCCGACAGGACATTTAGCCGACACAGACAATTAGCCGACAGCACATTTAGCCGACACGGACAGTTAGCCGACGAGGACGCTTAGCTGACAGAACATTTAGCCGACAAGACATTTAGCCCACAAGGACATTTAGCCGACAGGACATTTTGCCGACACAGACACTTAGCCGACAGCACATTTAGCCGACACGGACAGTTAGCCGACGAGGACGCTTAGCTGACAGGACATTTAGCCGACAAGACATTTAGCCCACAAGGACATTTAGCCGACAGGACATTTTGCCGACACAGACAATTAGCCGACAGCACATTTAGCCAACACGGACAGTTAGCCGACGAGGACGCTTAGCTGACAGGACATTTAGCCGACAAGACATTTAGCCCACAAGGACATTTAGCCGACAGGACATTTTGCCGACACAGACACTTAGCCGACAGCACATTTAGCCGACACGGACAGTTAGCCGACGAGGACGCTTAGCTGACAGGACATTTAGCCGACAAGACATTTAGCCCACAAGGACATTTAGCCGACAGGACATTTTGCCGACACAGACAATTAGCCGACAG
>KK119654.1:0-21387 GCA_000611955.2 Stegodyphus mimosarum
GAACATAGGAAATAACCATTGTATGCCTAGCAAAGACGAAGAAAAATACAAAGGGAAAAAAAATCCTAAAATTAGAAATTACTGCTGGAAATTCAACAAAAATATAATCTCTTATGAAAGTGTGACGACACCTTATCAGCTAAATTCAGACTTCTACAACTCTCCTCCTTATCAGTTAGTTTGCTCATCCGCAATCCGCCTCTGGCCTTGCACCGTGTCAATCCGCCTCCCAACTTGCACCGCCTCACCTGCTTCCGGGCTCATCCGCAATCCGCCTCCTGTCGGTGAACTGTCACTTTCACACTACTGACATGCCATTTGATTCTAAGCCTCTCAAAAAAACTGTGTTAAAACATGATTGCCACCTGACTAAGGAATGAGAACTCTCCCGTCAGCAAATCTATCTGGTCAACAGACTTCCCTGTTTATTTAATCTTTCCAACTGACCACTTTTCTAACTACCGTTCGAATTTCAATATGTGTCTGGTCTGAGTTATTCAACGTCTTTCTTTCAGTCATATATATTGCGAAACTTCAAATGTTACCGAAAGAAAAACATGATTTTCGAAGAAAAGATTTCTGTTTTGAAAAGGGACTTCAGTGAATTAATAAATCAGGTAAAAAACGTTCTACAATTGAAATTACGCGTCTTACGTATAAAATTTTTTGCTGTTAATAGTGTTGCGTGCGTCAGGGTTAGTTATGGATTGAATGCACAAGTCGCAAAAAAGTTAACAAAAATTTATTCTTTCCACAAGAAATAAATCAAAATGCTGAAATATTTCTTCAGAGACATTCGCATAATATCACAATATCTCAAATGTTTAGCAAAAACTCAGTTCAAAACAGATAAAATAATTCTATCTCACAGCGAAATCGCTTCAATCAATACAGCATTAAGTAAACAAACAAACAGTTCGCTTTTTACAGCTACAACTACAACAGCAACAACAACAACTGAGATGAGGTGTTTGAATTCGGCTTTTATAAGCTTTTTAATTATCAGTAGAACAATCACGATTTTTCTAGATTTTCGTGGAGGGCAACAGTAATTACGAGATATTTATTTATTAAGCATTACTTATTAAGCATTATTTATTAAGCATCAGAAGTGTATAACCAGTATACAGCGAAATGGTCAACTATTTATTGCTTCCATATAACTTCCAAACATATTCTGAATTATTTTAAAAACCTGAAGGTAATTTAAAGGTTATCCTCTTCGTATGAATTCCTAACTGTAACATATTCTCAATTTCTATAGCTACAACAAGAGCGACCATTCATTTAAAAAATTCGTGTTTTAGATTGCAAGAAAGCTAAACAAAAATCCAGTCCTTAGGTTGGAACTTTCAGCGGAATTTCTGAATCCGAATTCCATGGCCCGCAATCCTCGTCACCGAAGGCGCGTGGAATGTTCTGACCATCACAGGACGCAATATTTGCTTCTTAGGAGTGAGTCGAAAATTCTGTCATCTGATGATTAATGGCCTCCGGCTGGCTTCCCATTCCGGAAAGCTCTTTTCTCAACTTTGATGTCCACTGGGAAAAGACAGATGCCCCCAAGATTAAAGATTTATTGAATCTAAAGTCCATTTTAAACTCCTGCAGTTAAAAACCCTTATCGGGATGTCGTATTTCTGAACTCGATTAAAAATTAAGTAGTTTGTCTCTTAAGAATACAGTTCTATTTTCGGAACGCCATTCCTGTTGAGAGGTTTGTTTTCTATAAAGATAACATAACTTGTTTGTTGAATTTGCTTTCTTGCTAACTTCGCAATAAGTGCTCATAAAACACGTAGCAAATATTCAGCGATTTAGAATAAAATAAGAAAATTTATGTTCAGAGTCAGTAAAGTAGAAGTTGTTTGGAACTAAATAAAATTAATATTTGGTAACATTAATATTTAGTTTTAACATTAGCAGTGGGGAATATAATTAGCAGTCTTGTGTAATTCATGCTACTAAAGTGAAAATTAGTGAGTAGCATCACATACCTATTCCTTCTTACTAATACGCAAGCGCAGAATGACAAGTAATGCGTGAAACGACAAGAAATATCCAATCTTAATTTTTAGTGTTTTGTGAATTCCTTTAATTAAACGAGTGATATACCATTCGAGTTTAAAAAATTACCAATGCGTGTATACTAATCATGCTAATGTATGTATTAAAAAAAGAATAAACTGATTTCAAATAGTTGAAACTCAGAAACAAAGAATGGCAAATAATGCTTGAAATGACGCAAAATATGCAAATTTTATTTTTAGGTGTTTTATGTGATTTCCTTTAGTTAAGGGAATAAAAGGCCATTCGAGGATTAAAATTAATTTCTCCGTGTTTATGCAGAATAATATTTGAACTTAATACAAATTATTTTATTTTTAAACTTAGCAAACACAAATGACAGGCAATGCATGAAATGAGAGAAAACTACCTAAATTTAGTTTGTAAATGTTTTAAATGATTTCCTTTAATTGAAAGAACAGCCTGCATTTTAGAAATTAAAAATTAAATCCAGAGATTGATTAATTAAAGGTGCTATTCATCTAATTAAATTAGGGAAGCAGGATTCGTCATTAGCTTGTAGAGACATTAGGTTATTTCGAAGCAGGAGATATGAAAAATCAGCAACGCCTTCGTCGGGAATCGAACCACGGACCTCTCGGTTACGTGTCGAGCATGCAGACCACTACACCACGAAGGCACGCGTAAAAGGCGGGAGAAATACCTTATATACTCCCCCTTTTTAAAGGGCGACTGGGGTTTTGGGGACCCAATCGCCAAATCCCGGTGGTGGAGAATCATCATCCACCACCTTTTTTTAGTTCGGGAGCCAATGTAGAGACATTAGGTTATTTGGATGCAGGAGATATGAAAAATGAGCAACGCCTTCGCCGGGAATCGAACCACGGACCTCTCGGTTACGCGTCGAGCATGCAGACCACTACACCACGAAGGCGTGCGAAGAAGGCGGGAGAAATACCTTATAAGCTTACGACTAAAAAAAGAACTTTTTGAAGAATTTAACTTTGTGCAATTTGATACGCTCAGCTCAAATTTATGGTATAAAAAATTATCTAACAACATTTTTTTCACTTTTAGCCCAAAGGGACATTAGCCTTGAAGGACTATTTCTCAAAACAGTATTTTGCGTTGAATCACTATAGACGGTTGAATGGCTTTTCAAATTGTTGCCTCCAAATAGTATCTACCTCTATTATATTTTAAGAAATTAAATGCTGAATAATCTGCACGAATGTATGTATGTTTCTCGCATTGTGAAAAAACGAAACCATCCAATTTTGAATAACGTAATTCTCCACTTGAACACGGGCATCTGGAAGTCTAAATTTTGAATTTCGAAATTGTTTTATTATTTATTTCATATTCTGTAAAGCTTCAACGAATTTTTAAATAACATACTCAACGATTTCAAAGCGAGTAATGGTAACACTGTACGGGGAAAAAAAGTATCTCCATCCCACTAGACTGCTTACGGAAATTCTAAAGCTACGCGGTTTTTAAATATTTTGAGATATTGTTGTTGAACTGAAATTTATGTGGTTTAAGTACGAACACTATGATATTTAATAAATTAAGTTAACACAGAATTTTTTTTTAATTTATTTATTTGATTTTCTGAAAAGGGTTTTAAAGATGTTCTTCTTACATAGTAAAAAAGTAAATGACTCAGCAGTTGTTGACTATTCTGTACCTCTCGAAGAAACTCGCAAGTACTCTATTAACAGAGTGCATTTATTAACAGAGAGCAAAAACAGTTACAAAGAAAATAAATATCAAAAAAGAACATATACCAAAAATAGAGCGCCTAACATTTAGAATTAATGTTTGAGTCACAGAGACATAATATTGGAGAACCTATCTCATCGCAGCTGAAGGTCGACTGCCGTAAGATGATTTCGCCGCCGCTAGATGACGTTTGATAAAATAATTCGGTTACATGCAAACAGTTACATCTCGTTAGAAACTTAAGAAAATTTGAAATCGATCTTCACGCATGCAGGATAATTGGAGATGGAATTTATTAAGTATGAAACTTATGAATTTTTCATACGCCAGCATGTCTGCAAAGCAGAAAGCCACTATTTCAATAAAAACACTTAACAGTAAGGAAATTTCTTCTTTATGGCCAGAAAAAACTCTTTAAGTTGGTTACCAAATAGAATTTTTTTTTTCTCTGCCTCATGCGAAATTGAGTCTCAAGAGAAACTTCTTGGGAATGCATCGCCAGGAAGAAATAATTTCTTTAACTATCTCTGGAGAAAGAGTCTTAGTCAATCAGAATTTAGACTAGAACAGACTGAACGGACCTGCCATTATAATATTAATGTCAGACAAAAACTTCAATTTGCCATGAATGAAATTAAAAAGGAAGTAGGACTGCATGAAGAATGCTTTTAGATACAGTTAATGCTCTTAACGACGATTCTGATCAGCAATTAATATTTTGAATATGTGGCCATAAATGAAGACGGTAGGAAATATTTCGAATAACTGAAAATTCTAGTTAAAGATAGTTACAGCAAAGTAAGAAACCATGTAATCCTGATGGAGAATTGATAGCGTAAATTCATGTGAATGTGATAATGAAAGTTAGCAAAACATTTTCGTCGCATTTGATAGTATTACTGTTACAGAAAATTGTGGAAGGGAGACTTTAAAATTTTTAATAATTTTAAATTTTAAATAGAGTTGCATCGATTTCGAGGGCGATTGTAGTTGATATAGGCCCCTTCCCTTAAACAAAAAAAAAAAAGAAAAGAAAAGAAAAGAAAAATTGAAACAACACGTGAAAAAAAGTAATGGAAAAAATATAACAAAAATAATATTTGAAATATATTATCTTTTAATTTCTTAAAAAACTATATTAAATGCTTTAAAACATAAACTAAATATAAGTATCGAACTTTAAAACATAAAGTAAAAGTATCAAACTTTAAAACATAAGTATGGAATACCAAACAGCTGAGTTTTGCTTTACTCCAAATGAAAATGTAGACTGCTTTTCTAAAATTAATTATGTATTCCTATAATGTGGATTTTTAAGTACTCACAAAATCAAAAATGATGTTGCTATAAAAGGAAATAGACAGAACTTAATATAAAGAAATTAACAAAAAGCAGCATGAATCCCCGTAAGGGTTTGAATTGGTTTAGTTGAAAAACTAACCATGAAGGAAATTGGCTATTTACCTTGAACACGTAAACAGAAAACGTTAAAAAAACGCCCCTTTCGGCGTAATGTAAACTATGAAGGCTTTTAGATTTTTAAAAATTTTTATTTATTTTTTTAGCCGTTTTGTCTGTTACCTTTATTTATTAATTAGCATGTTCTTCTCATTTAAACCATAAAATTCAATTCAGCAGCAATGTCACAAAATAATTTAAAAAGAGCATATCTTTAAAATTTCCGATACACAGTCTCCGCGCTGGAGATAATTTTTTTTTTTGTTTTGTTTTCGTACAGTTTTACCATTGCTCGCTTTGAAATCGTTGAGTTTAACAATTAATAATTCGTTAAAATTTTAACGAAATATGAAACAAATAATAAAACAAATTTCAAATCCCAAATCTCGGCTTCCACAAACCCATATTCGAGTGGAGGACTGCGTTATTCAAAATTTGATGTCTCTAGGTACGTTGTTTTCTTCACAGTGCGTGACACATACATACATTCATGCAGATTCTTCATTTTTTAATTTCTTTAAATATAAGAAATATAAAAAAAATTCTTCTTTGCGCTGTTTGGTGGCAACAGTTTGAAAAATGAAACGCCGTTTATAGTGAACTAACACAAAATGCCAAAACGAAATTAATAACCCTTCTGGGCAAATTGCCCCTTTGGGCTAAAAATAAAATATGCTTATGGGAAAATATTCAAGTTGCTCGCCCTTTAATGATAGTATTTTTTAATTTTTAATTAACATTTTCAAGTAAGAACACGCATTATGAAATTTTCTTTAACTTTCTTTTCAACCAATAAGAAGGCATAAAAAATTTAAAACTCCCCTTTTTTATGGAAGTAAACGATGCATAAAGCAAAACTTGCCGGGCTGCGCACACGGAAGTTTAATCGACAGATTTCTACGGTGCAGCTGAGTATGCCGAGATGTATACTGACTACAAAAAAGCGTGAAAATAATAACGGATAAAAAGACCTGCTACGCTCAGCAACCGCATATAAGTTGCCTTGTACCAAAATCTGCAGCCAGTCTGTGTGGCTAACGCGAGTTAGGAAGATTAATGATATTTCGGGAGCACCCCATCACCTTTAGTAAAAAGACCAGAAATAAAATGGACAAAAAGACCCAGAAAAGTGAAAAGGCAAAGGAAGGAAGAAAGAAAGAGGGGAGTGGAAGCAAAAAGAAAAAAAAATTCTGGCTCAAGGTATAGCATGATGAATGGTGCTCGGTGGATACCTGGTGCTATTACGATTCGTCAAGGTGGTCCTTTTTTGTCGAACATTAATAGTTGTAAACACACCAGGGCTGTTGTTGGACGACTTAAGAATTCAAAATGACCATAAATTTTATTTCCACGGCACAAGCCACGAGGAAAGTTACACTCAGTCATAAAGCAATGAATTGCTCGACACTGGTGTGAAAGATTGTGTCTCTTGAGTTTGACTTATTTTTTTTTCATAGTTTGTTACACATTAAGTATTTATGGAATCACTGAATGACACATGGGTACACCTCATTACAAGTGCCATGAAAGGGAGAAAAATTGCCTTTGCGTGTAGCAAACTTACATTTACCTAGCAGATGCTATTGAAAGGATTAAAAAAAAATGTGATGTGTACGCCACATGACTTCCTTGTACGGAATATTAAATTATACTCATTTTGCATTTCATTTAAACTTATTGGATTGAATTAAATCTACTTTATCAATAGCGCATAAACCACAATAGAATAAATGCACTCTTTAAAATTCACTATGTTTGTTTATCATAGTGACACTCTGGCGCTAGCTTCACTTAAGAGCGTTATATCTCATTCATTTTATAGCTCAGAATGCACAAATATCATCTGAAGAATTACCTAGTAAAAAAAATTAAACAAACAAACAAAAAACACAAGAAACAGTTTTTCACAGACGATTCAGTATTTCTCATTCAGTTCATTCAGTTCTCACTTCGCGACAAGGCAAAAATATGTATAAACTCAAAATATTTATATTAAAAATTACAAAGTAAATTTTAAACACTTATTTTCTCGAATAAGTTCCAGAATGGATTAAGCATGATTTAATTAGCAATAATAAAAGAAGGCGTTATCTTTGTTTTTACGAAGCTTAGTTTCTCTAGATTGGCAACAAATCCACTATTCTCCTAAGTTTCAAATGTAAACAAATATGACTGCTATGCCCCAAAAAAATTAGGCTTAGCCGCACTTAAAGAAGTTTTAAATTGTTGATAATTCTACAATTATTGCATGCAGGTTAACTAAAAGCAAAAAACCCTTAACCGGAAGATAAGAACAACATAATCATTTTTAAAGCAAAAAATACACACTTTACCAACATATAAGAATAAAAAACTGAGCTCACTGAGCCGAGTGACAGAGTGGATATATATGTATATACATATATTTATAAACTTTTGGTGCGCCGATTGCAACCAAAAAAGGAGTTACTACATGTTATAGCAGTCATATATACAATATTTCAACGTTCTGAGGCTACTCGTTTTTGAGTTATGCGAGATACATACATACATACATACGTTCGTACGTACACACCGACGACAAAAAGAAATCTCTTCAGAATCCATTTTAAATCAGTTTTATAATTTTTTGGGGGAAAAAGAGTCCTTTATACTGTCCTTACGTACGGATGTCACGCAAAAAACATCGTTAAATTGCATTCAATAGCAGTCAAAATGGAAATTTTCTTTGAAATATAATACCCGAAATTTTTCGCGATTACTGTACTTCCGCTTTACTTCATACAAGTAAGTAAAAAGGTATGCTTCTCATTGCATAAATAAGCAAGTATTAAAATGATATTTTGTTGCCGATGCCTTAAACGCCATGCAGAAATTAAACTACAAATCTGAAGAATGTCCGTTTTCAGAAAAAAAGCTGTTAAAAGTTTAATGCTTCCGAAGAAGGGGGAAGCAGAGTTATGATTTTCATACGGATAACTTCTAGCTACGTGATCGGTATGAAGAATGAGTGTTGCCGCGCCAACAGGACCAGATTCAAATATAAAAAAAAATACACTCTCATCCATTTCTATTACAAAGGACACTACCGATCAGGCTTTTCTGAAAATTGAGTAAAATCATTCTGCCACCATTCCTAAGTGCTCAAGGCAGTGGCAAAATGTCTTTGATTGCTCAATAAAAATGGAATGAAATGGATAATAAAATAAAAGTAAATATAATAATAATAAAATACAATGGATCAACTACAGGAGTAAAGGCACCTCCCACATTGTTTGGTAGCATGTCCATTTACGAAATGGATGGATCATTTAAATTCTTGAATCTCAGGAATCTTCACAATTCGAAAACCCAAATTTCTGGGCTCTGTTTGGTCATTTAAAGCTTATGAATCCTGAAGGAAGAACCATTAAACGTTTTCAAGCCAAAACTTTGGAATGATTATAGTATCAACTCGTAATAGGCCTAGAGGACTATACTCCTAATCTTCCACCAGCGGCAGAGCGGCAAAGTTGCTGAAAACTGGTTGTTCGGTTCGGCGTTCAAATCCAGCGAACGGGCTGGCTGTATGGGCATTTTCGTGGTTTTATACGAGCCAGCGTCCCTCAGAAAGTATCCACGAAGGCGTCTTTCTTCTTAGGCTGGTAGCCCTCAAGTGCTTTACCATAATTACATAAAACAAAACCAACCGAATCTAATTTTGTACAGAGGCTGTTCCCACATTTTTTAGACGATGTATATTGTATTCACAAAACTAAATTACATAAAATACTTGTGTTTTAAATGTTCTATTTGACATTCTTTATTCTGAACTATCTTTTGACACCGCAATTTCCAGGATAATAATGCCTTTTGAAGTGTCAGAAGAGGTATTCTATCCCATTCCTCCCGAATAGCTTTCCAGAGTCCTGTTAGGGTTTTGGGACAACGTTTGGATAATGCAGCTTTTAAAAGTCCGAAAGCACAAAAGTCCATAGGTGACACATCGGGAGATTTAGTAGGGATATCAGTGTAGGGTATGGCCTCGATACCAGTTTTTTGTTCCATTTCTTTTAGGAAATTTACAGTGGATTTTGATGTGTGACTGCTAGCTTTGTCCTGGTGGAGTCTCACAGATGGATGGCACTGTGGGTAAAGCGATGGTATTTCATTCAGAAAAATGGGCGATAAAATATGTTCCTGATAGTATTTGGAGTTAATCTTGACATTTTTTTGCACTCTCTTTATTTTTAACTTGCCATTATAAGAAAAACCAGCAACAATCATGAATCCCTTAGAAAAACTTTCTTTCGATTCTTTGAACCATGTACTTAAATTTTTTTCTCCCCTTTTATGATAATAAATGGCTCTTTTTTTGTTACAATCATTTAAATACACCCATGCTTCATCTATTGTGACAATTGTTTTCCATTTTTCTTTGGATAAGTGTTTCTCATATAGAATTCTGCAGCGTGTCCCTCGTTGAGCGATATGCTTTGGAAGAAGACAATGCACATTGCGTTTTTTCGCTTTCTTAAGATTTAAATCAACGTTTATCATTTTGTTTAGAGTGGACACCGAGCATTTTAATGATTTTGCAACTGTACTTTGACTAAGGGGATTTTCTTTTAACATTAAACAGCGTACCTTTGCAGTAGTCGAAGATGTCCGTTTTTCCTTGGATACTTGTTTGGAATTTTTGTCCCACTTGAGGCTCCAATTTGACGTTTTTTTTTTTCCTTTCTTGTTGATGATATTACCTATCGACGCTGTAGATATCACAAAACCATGACTCTCACATCGTTTTGGATAACGGAGTATGCCTATTTTTCTTCAGAAAGAGCGTCAATGTAGCCTTCGAACCACTGCTTTGTTAAATTCGCCATTTTGAATAAAAACAAAACTTTCAAGCCACAGAGGATAATTTTGAATTTTAAAAACATAGTACAATTGCAATTACTTCTTTTGCAGCAAACGATGTTTTATTACCGCTTACCAAAATCGTCTAAAAAATGTGCGAACAGCCTCTGTATAGAAAATTTAGCACTCCATGTTAAGTTTAAATTCATGTTTACACTTGTTTTGATTCAGATTCGGGAAAAATACATAAGATTTGAATTATAGTTCAAATATATATATGCATGTATTTAAGTATATAATTAAGAGAGAGACAAATAAGCAAAATAAATAGAACTAATGTAAACCTACGATGGTGAACACTTTTAACAGGAAGGCACAAATCAAAGCAATGAGTCTCCTAAACATGGAAAACAGAACCGAAACAAAGGCAGATAGATCAAGATGAATAAAACAAAACTCATGTAAAATAGAAAATTAAGTGATAGTAGATAGAATTTTATATGAACTTCGTTTCATTAGTTTTAGTTTATTTATATAGATCTACTTTTATTTCAGTTTTGCCTTCTTTGTTTTGATTTATGCCTTTCCTGCTAGAGAGTTTATAGTCGTAAATTTATATTAATTCTATTTACTTTTTTATAGTTATTTCTTACTAATTTTAATTAATTTTGCAGCATTTTGCGCAACATTAATGTACTTCTGTTGATTTTAATATATGAAATATATAGACTATTAAGAATATAATAAAATTTGAAGTTTCATACATATATATATATGTATGTATTCTATACATATATATATATATGAAACTTCAAATTTTATTACCTTCTTAATAGTTATACATGTATTCTTAAAAATTTGTTCTTAATTTTTTATTAAACGCGAATTTAAATTTTTCTTTAATTAATTACTGTTAATGTAAGTCAAATTTTTTTTTTGTTTCTTATTACTTCCGTGTACGAAGTAAAGCAAGTATTGTAATCACAAAAAATTCCGGATACCATCTTTCAAGGAAAGTATCCATTTTGCCAGCTTTCGAATGCAATTTAACGATGGTTTCGAATGACATCTGTACATAAGCACAGAATAAAGGACTCTTTTCCGAAAACGAATTATAAAACTGATTTAAAATAGATTCAAAAAAAATTTTTTTCATGGCGTCAGCACGTACGTACGTATGTATGCATGTATCTCGTCTAACTCAAAAACGAGTAGCCTTAGAACGTTGAAATTTTGTATATAGGGTTAGGTTAGTTTATTCAATTATGGCAAAGCACACGAGGGCTATCTGCCTAAAGGGAGGGATGCCTTCGGGCAGAACTTTCTAAGGGAAACTGGCTCGTATACACGTTACACATGGGGAAAACCATGCAGCCAGCCCGTTCGCGGGATTCGAACCTCGGACCGAACTACCAGTGTTCAGCGTCTTTACCGCTCGGCCGCTGGTGGGCCTTGTATATAGGACTGCTATATCATGAGTCCTGCACTTCTCTTTTTGGTGGCAATCGGCCGAACCAATCTCGCTTTAAAAATTATTGAATTATGTTGTTCTTATTTCCCGGTTAAGATTTTTATACCTTCAGTTAACCTACATATTATAGTTGTAGAACTATAACCAACATAAAAGTTGTTCAAGTGCGGCTAAGAATAAGTTTTTCACTATAGCAGTTATATTTGTTTACATTTGAAACTTTGCAGAATAGCGGATTTGTTGCCAATCTAAAGAGACTAAGCTTCGCAAAAACGAAGTAGCGTCTCCTTTTATTTCTGCGAATTAAATCATTCTTAATCCATTCGGGAATTATCATTTACGTTATTACATTATCCCATATATTGACTCAGTGTCCAAAATAAATTAAGTCAGTTTCTGCGCCTTCAGTGTCATTTCGCCTAATGAGACCAAAAATAAACTTTCAGTTTTGAGCACCGAAATATCTGCCTTCCTGCCCGCTGCCGAATGGCTTGTTTTTCCGTTGAAACTCTAATTTAATTGTAAAAATTGTTCTTTAAATTGTTTTAACTGTATTTGTGTTTTACATTTTCCTATATTTTTCAATTTTCGTCTTGTCGCGAAATGAGAACTGCATTAATTGAATGAGAAATATATCTCTAATGAAATTCGAGGAAATAAGTTTAAATGAAATGCAACAAAAAGTTCGTATAATTTAATATTCTGTACTAAGAAGTCATGTGGTGTACACATCAGATTTTTTTTATTTGCAAGACTATAAATTTTAGAAAATGTTAAGATTCAACCTCCCTCTAATTTACGAAAATACCTTCAAATACCATATAGTAAGGTTGTGTAAAATCGCAAAAAATCAGAGAACATGAAATTCTGTTTTAGCACGTTATACATATACTACAAAAAATAAAACAAATTAACTGAAGTTTGGGGAAATATATTTAGGCACAAATTGACAGAAAGCTGTAGATTCAAGATCTTGACATGGCAAAGACAACATATGAAGATTGAACTGTAGGTTCCGCATTTGTGATACGAAATCTGTTATTTAGATGAATGCAAAACTCATACAGGAAAGATGATAAAATACAGCTTCTTCTCTTCTAGAAAAAAAAAATGATGAGAAAGAACGTTATGTTTTTTCTCTTAGGAATTAGCTTTCTTTTGTTTGGATATTTTCGCGAGCTATGAGAACAAGGTCACGTCTCATGGCCAGCTACATATCCTTGTCCTCTTTTCCTGAAAATGAATACCGTATTCAAAAGTAAAATAGTTTTCAAATGCAAGTTTCTTTTTGTAAAGTGATAATCTTTTAAACAGTTCATGCTGTAAATTGCAAATTCTGAATCCCATTGCTCTAGGTAGAAAATTAAATGATAGCTTTCACATATTCACACCAAATTTCTTCTTTAACGAAATGCAACTTTACTTTAAATTCTAGTTTTAATCTTCTTTGGGGAAGATTTCATAAAATAAGATTAAATAGTTCGAACACTTTTTTTTTGGTTTTGTTAACTCTAATTTATTTTAACGCCTCGTGTTTTACTGAGTTATGGCACAAACAAAATAAATAAACAAAATCACAATAGCACTACAAAAGGGGACACGAAAATTTAAAAAAAAATTAAAGAAAAGAAAAAATTAAAATAAAACAAAAAAGAACTCGATGATTTAAACTGAGAATGAAATTCTTCAAAGAAATTGTCTCTCTGTCTGTAAAGGTTCAGAAAAATTTAGTGGACAAAGTACAGACAGCTTTAAAGTGACCTGAAGTATCTTTCTCTGCTGAATATGGTGAACACACTATGACTAAAACTAATATAATTAGGATCTTCATCACCGCTACCGCAGCTGCACAAAGCACTTGCAGCAAGTCCAAATAGCTTTAAAAAGCTTTAAAATTCCCATGTCCTGACAAAAACTAAGTAGGTTTAAAATCTGTTGGAAAGTGATAAACTTTATTCTGTAAAAATGTACAGAAAAAAAAAAAACCTTTTGGTTCCCCTTGTGCTTTTGATGACGCAAGATATTCTCTGTTCCAGCTACAAACAGCATCATTTCTATAAAGCACTTCCAGTGACAAATTGGAACACGGAGATTTAATCAATGCGAAGTTTTGTAGTTAGCTTTGCTCCACCAACAGCCTTCGCATTTCCAAAATTTCCACAGTGTCTACGAACATAAGCAAACTGAATGTTTATATCAAGACTTTTTAAGGTTCTTAATAATAACCTGAGTTTCAACAGCAATTTTTTCTGAAATACAAATTTTCTGCAGTAATTGTAGCGAAGAAAGAAAATCATTACATATTAAAAAACTTATTGATCTCAAACCATTACAAGAATTCCTCAGCCTGGAAAACAAAGCACTCATGCAGACAAGAACACTGCATAAGATTTAAATTAGACGTTAATAAGTCTATTTGTACGCTTGACATAAAATTATAATACGAATAATAGTCTACTTAACATATGGTGTGTGATACATTATGATGCGGTTTACATTAATGTACATTAGTACATGTGTTAGTTTAGGATGTGTTTTACATTACTGTGCTTTAGTTTCAGGATAAAATTTAAATCTTAAAAAAAAAAGTTCAAAATGCAGTTTACTTAAAAAGGAAATACAATTGTTTATAGAATGTTAACGCGTTAAACTTTCAACAGCAGCTTATCATTTTGAGCAGGACTTCTAAGGAATTTTCTACTACGTTGGCCAGGTTTAAGGAGAAACAATACACAAACAGTTAATTCCTCGCAGGTTCATCATTGTCCTCGCTCAGGCCCATTTAGGCACAGACTCGAAATGACGCTTTTCAAACAACTTTCTTCCCTTCCAGTTAAAAAGATTTAAATACACTGTATATATTTGTCTCCTAAAAATCTGTATAACTTACTGGAAGGGACCATCTTTGTGACTAAGTAGAGCTAGTAAAGATGCAAATTAAAAAACTACTTGTTAATTAAATAAATTTTATCGTCACACACTCTTTAAATAATCATCTGTGAAAATCCGCATTTCACCTCTGCTTCTGAAATACTTTTAACTTATTTCACCAGCTTCATTTCTTTGACCATATTAAAAATAGCGCAAAAGTAAAAAATTTCTCAAACATTTCTAGAAACCTCTATCAGTTGCTTTGTATAAGCGTTAGTAGACTCAGTAGTGACATGTATTATCACGTATTCTGCGTGGGTTCATTTGCACTGTTTTCCCCCACTTTAGAATATGTTTTTACATATTTTACAAAAAAATGTAAAGAATTTGAATATTCATTTTCGATGAAATGTAATTCTTAAAAAAAAAAAAAATGTCACCGTTCATACTTGAAAAAAAAAAAAACTTGAGAAATAGATGCAATAAAAAACAAAAATCTGAAAGCTTTCAGATTTTACATTACACCAGAAGGGGCATTTTTTTTAACGTTTCGTATGTTACCTTTATTTATTACATATCATGTTCTTCGCACTTAAACCAGAAAATTCGATTCAACAGCAATATCGCAAAATAATTTTAAAATGAGCATATCTCCAGAATTTCCGATATACAGTCTCACACTCTGAAGATAATTTTTTTTCGTACAGTGTTGCCATTGCTCGCTTTCAAATCATTTAGTTTTTTAATCAAAAATTCGTTAAAGTTTTACAAAATATGAAATATATGATAAAACAATTTCCAAATTTGGGCTTCCAGGTGTCCATATATGAATGGAAACGTACGTTATTCAAAATTTGCCTACGCGTTACCCCCCCCCCACCAGATTCGAGAGCTTCTTTAATGGCACCCTGTATAATAGCTATAAATGTATTAGCAGAGGATAAGAGAATATTTGATACACTTATGAGTGATAAGAGAATATTTGATGCCATCTTTCTTTGTCTCTGTGTCTAACACTCTTCGTCAAACTTGTCATTACTTCTTATTAGCCTTTTTTCTATTCTAATTAGTGACGCCTTTACTCTATTTTTGCATAACAAACGCAAGTTAAAAAAAATATACACAAGCTTCTGAGGTATAAAACCTGTATTGTGTAATTAATGTCAATATTTCCTTAAAACAACAGTTCTAGATTATTCGTCTGTCACTAATCAAGTTGAAGAACTTCGACCATGCTGAGGACAGAGTAGTCGTCACTGCACTAAGCACGTATTAAAATTTTTATGAGTTTTTCAAGGAATGATTTCATAAAATATACACGAAATTACCTTGTTGAAACATCAAAAATTATTTTGCAACATTATTAATTGTAATAAAATTCTAAATCCGAAACTTATTGCCGGGGAAAAAATTATTATTAATTTCTTTACTCCTTGAAGTAGCATTGCATTACACAATACAGTACAACAACTTGGAAGTCTTCATTTCTCATTCGTCTTTCGCAAATTAAGCATTAGAAATCCTTACTTTTATAAATACAAGAAGGAAAGTACATTGAATACAGGATATTTTTCACTACTCCACTTAGTAGTACCGACTGTGATATAGAGTAGCATGCTTTATCGCTATTATATGCAACTTTGAAAATAGCTTACAATTCATAATTTATCAGTTAAATTTGATGTATATGGTATATGTTACGTGAATATTTTGTTTAATGCGTGGGAAGTTTTAAAATATATTACCAGCAGATACAGAAGCGCTAATGTATTATGATTTTAAACCATTAGAGCATCTGAAGTCAGCTTTCAAACAGTATGTATTTCAATATTCCTTTTTTCCCCCTGAAATCTTAAGTCGTATATACCTAATAGCTTGTTCCTGTAAAAGATGGATCTTTAGAAAGTTATATATGCATAAGTATATATATATATTATTCAGATATTTACTAGGCGACTGTAAAATTACTTTTAACGTTTTTAGTTTCAATATTGTATTTTTCTGTATTGCTGTCATTTTTATTAGCCAGATATGGCATTCTTTCTTGACTTGTTGGTTTTCTACAATTGAATTTTTCTTGAAACATGGTTCCATTTTATGATTTCTAAATATCTTTCGTCCCATGTTCACTTAATTTGATTTTTGTTGTATGTCTTTTAACAGGTCGGTTTTCGTATCCAGGTTTTTTTACTAGTTTTTTAATTATAAAGTGTAAAAAATTTTTTGGCATCTGCTAATTACATTTTCTGTTTTTAGTTTCATTTTTGTTCTTTTCAGTATAGTCGTTATTTTGTATTATACTGATTTTGTAATTCTTTTCAGTTACAGCAGTTCTCCAAATACATATTGTTTTCGCCCTTTGTAATAGAACATATTGACTGTTCTTTTCCACTTTTCAGTTTAGCTTCCCATAATTTTTACTTTAAAGGTTTCATTAAGAAAATTGGCCTGATATGGCATTCCTTCTAGAATTCCGATAGAATTTTTCTTCAAACATATCATAGTTTTTGGATCTAAATTTCTTTACTTGATTAAAGTTTTATGAGTCATAAGACAGTTCTGCAGTATTTGTTTCCTAGTTTCTTATTTGTATTACTATTTTTTAAAAAAAATTTCTAGTAGTTTTAATTATTCTTTAGGAATTTTGATGAAATATGTTGTATATTACTTCGCCTTCTAACTTTTCTTCCACGCGTAAGGAAAAGGAACGCCCAATTGAGACGATATCGATTAGCATTAAATGATTTGATAGGTATCATTAAATAATTTTCCGCGTTAATTATCTCAACTGGTCGTTTATTGAAACGCGTGGAGGTAATATTTCAATGGGAATTGCATAGCACTTTTTCCCTGACATATTGTTGTGTGACTCTCAATGGAATATTGCCATTTTAATCTTTTTGTACATAATTGTGTTTTTCTCCCATTTTCTTACAACTTTTACTTTTCTTGCAACTTCTACTTTTCCCACATTTTTATAAATATTCAATTATTAGTCTCATTTATTATTTTTTTGTCATGTTTTATTGTTAATAATGGTATTTTGATTCTATTTGATATGTAAATTTTTGGCACAACTGTGCTTTTACAAACAGGATTTTAGAGGTTTCGAATGTACCATAGCTTCTACATTCTTACTTGCTAATAAAAGTATATATATATAACTATCTGAAATACCGAGCTTTATAATTTACATGTATTAATTGTGCTTTTTAGAATACACAAAGAGAAAATCTGAAAACAGAAAATGAAAAATATTTGAAAACACTAATCATTCGATTTGGGTTCTGAGTATAAATCTTTTTATTATAATTGTCTTTTAAGTTTTCTTAACATTTATAAGCTGTCAGAAAACACGAAAATTAGCTTTAATTCTTCGGGAAATTAGAATAATTCGAAAACTGTTTCTTCAACTTGAGAGGGAGAATGTTATTCCAAACAAGCTTTCCCCTTTTGCACATCAGCTACAGTTTATTTCCCTGCTGAATAATAAACTCCCAACCCCATTACCCCTTTAATTTAGTCCCATTTGAAAAAGCAACCTTTCCCCCATCTTTTCATCCTTTCACTCTTTGTGAGGTACCTTTTGTGCCACATCCACCTAATCCGCTAAGCTTTACAGCTGGACCATCTATTGCTTAGCGGACATAGAAGAATCGCAGAGTTAACTGCCCTTTCTATGGCCATTATAATAGAATTTTAGCTTAAATCTCAAGCGTAAATAATATTAATAATTCTGTTAAAGTTTCGTACAACGTTTAGAGGAAATATAAAGACTACTGCTGTTATATTAACAATTGTAGAGTATAGATTAAAGGAAATCTATTGTTAACATCTAGTTTGACTTGGTAAAAACAAGTATGAAAACCTAATAAAATGCAAACTTCTGAGGCATAAAGCCTGTATTGTGTAATTAATGTTAGTATTTCCTTAAAACAACAGTTCTAGATTATTCGTCTGTCACTAATTAAGTTGAAGAACTTCGACAATGCTGAGGAAACTTTATTAAGGCAGACTAGTCTTTAACCACCGCTGCACTAAGCACATATTAAAATTTTTATGAATTTTTCAAGAAATGATTTCATAAAATATACAAGAAACACCTTGTTGAAACACCAAAAATTATTTTGCAGCATTATTAATTTTGAGAAAGTTCTAAATCCGAAACTTATTGTTTAGGAAATTTTAGTTAACAAGTTTCGTTTGCAGAAATAAAAATTTCAAATATCAGCTTTAATATACTCTCCGAGGATAACAAGATGTAGGATAACGTTCCTTATTTAACTTTAATTTGATTACTAGTGAGACTGTATGGCAACTCAGGTCAAAACAATCTTCACTTTTAAAAACTTAATTCATAACTTGTGCTTAAAGACCAAGCTCAGATTTAAAACTGGAGATTCACAAAATCAAAGCCTATCAAGCATTGACTCTACCTAATATAAACGCGCAGGCAAACTCGGCTGGTAATAGGCTAATGTTATACTAAAATAATTCTCAGAGCTGGGCGAGGAAATGTCACGACGGTCAACATCGCTGCCAGAGCTCTGTCCCTAACTTGCAAGAACACTATTCTTATATGTACACTGCAAAAAAAAAAAAAAAAAAGGACAGATCTATATTTTCCGTTCTACCGGGCCAATTGAGGAACTTCAAATTGCATTCTTTATGTCTCGAAAGCGCGAATGATTCACTTGGCGAACTTCTTAATTTATGGCAACCTATTTGTAAGGTTTTAGTTAAACTAACAAAGTTTTATTTTAATTTAAATCTTTCTATCTCTTCTCATGTTTCAACTTCCCGTTAGAAGAAGAGCGCGTTTTCAGCTTATGCTAATTTGAAGTGGAGCCAAGTGCTTAAACGAGAGGTAGAAACCTCTCAGTGTGAGAGAGCTTTTAGTCTCAGATAACGGTCATTCTATTCGACGTTCGGCTGACCAGCTAGCTTCTAAGCCATAGTGCTTGCTACGTGATTGCTTATTGAAATAGATCCAAGTACACTAGTATTAGTAATTCTTGCTACGCACCATTTAGTTAGAGGCCAACTCCGCGTATAGCTCTGTGAGCAAAGATTAATTTAATTTCTATCTAGCTTTAGTTTAGATTTAGCTGATTGTTCACTTTAGACCCAAGTGTGGTCTTTTACTTTCTGTATCCCTCCCGAGTTGGGAAGTGATTTGTAAATAATATTGATTTAATAAAATAGGATTTTAAATCCCTTTCAAGTGCAGTTATTCTACCATTTAATCACAGTATCTACCACCAGAACATAGCTGCATTCAGCTCCCTGTTCCAGATCAGGACTTAAGGACTTTAAGGACTTTCACAAAGATGTTTGCCAAGAATATGCAAAGAACACTCAGTCCTGACATAGTTTTCTTTATTTTTTTTCATTGTTCAAGAGCGGAAAAAAGATCATTGTTCCTAATTTCAAATAATTTTAACAGAGTGCGCAAACCACATTTTCCTTATTATCGCTTATAATAAATAAGTCAAATATCAAAACACGCCAAAATGTAAATTCACGTACTTAGAAAATTCTGAATAAAAAAACTCTAATTATTTGCAGGTATGCTTAGAAATATATCTAGTTTAACATGATGGTAAGCATTTTGTAGGTTACAATTCAAATTTTTTTTCGAAAAATTTATAAAAATTATTTAAATGTACAAATTTTAAAAATAAATCATAAAAAATTAGCGAAGTTCATTTGGAATGACCCTAAATTTCGAAATATGAAAGGAAGAATCAAATAAGTTTAATAATAAAAGAGATATTAATAAATATATACCAAATTCAATTAACATGGAGGAGCTAAAATTTTGAGAGCTAATTTTTTAAAAATTACTCATGCGATTTTTACAAAATGTGGTAGCTTGGCATGATTTAAGTCGTAGACTCAAAATATAGAAAAAAAACTGGCATGTCATTTCAGAAAAAGTCCCATTTTGTCCCTGCTAAAAATGCCCTGTAGAAACCCATAAAATTTTTTTACGGGAAATTGGCCTACGGGTACCCGTACAGTTCTGCGGGTACCCGTAGGCCAAATCCCCGTAGAAACCCACAGACTGAAACCCGTATAACTTACGGGTACCCGTAGGCAAGTACTCGTAAAAACCTATAGAATGAAACCCGTATAACTTACGGGTACCCGTAGGCCAAATCCCCATAAAAACTCATACAACTGTACACGTGCCAGTAGGCCAAATCCCCATAAAAACTCATAAACAGAAACCTGTAGAACACATGGGTACCATAAACGAAATCCCTGTAAAAGCCCATAACCAGAAACCAGAACTTTATGCGTATCTATAGGCCAAATCTCCATTAAATAAAATGGATATTCCATAGGTCTATTCCCCATAAAAACCAATAGACAAAAACATGCACACTTTCATAGGTAAACATAAGCCAAATCCCTGTAAAAACGAGTAGACAAAAACTCAGACCTACGCGGATACCCATAGGCCAAATCTCTGTAAAAGACAGTACACAAAAATCTAGAGACTAATACAGGTACCCATTGACAAAATCACTACGCGAAACAGTAGACAAAAACTCATAAACAAAATTAATAGAATTATACGTACTGGAGTATTCATACACAGAATCCCTATAAAAAACAATACACAAAAATAGAACTGTAGATCAAATTCCCATAAAAACTAGTAATTGTAAGCATAAACCAGCAGAACTGCACAATTAGCAGTGATGAAATGTACCAACCTAAATAAGGGGGGAGCACACAGAGTAATTTTAAATAAAATTCAATGCGAAGGAAATAAAATTTTATAAATACCTAGAAGCCTACAAGCCCCTGTCCTTTTCTGTGCACGTCAGTCAGTACCTATAAACATATTACAAAATATTTATATAAATTCGCTTTACAAAATTTTAAACTTTCTTTATGTAATTTTGAAAATAAAATTAACAGAAAGATAATAATCAAAGTCATGATTCACAACCATTGAATGATATATATATCATTTGATGGTTGCAAATCATGACTTCGAATAT
>KK119654.1:21595-69967 GCA_000611955.2 Stegodyphus mimosarum
GCAAAATTGGGAAAAGCTGAAGTTGCAATAAAAACAAAGTATACAATAGAAAATGGTAATATCTCAGCGAGAGTTGCATAGTTGTCTCGTCAGGGGAAAAGAACTGTGTCCCTTTCGCTGAAATATTACTTCCACGCGTTTCAACTGGCGACTAATTGAGACAATACCGCGTCAATTAATTGACAAACTCTTAATATCTATTACATCTTTCCATATTAATCTAAATCGTCTCAATTAGACGCCCCTTTTCCCTACGCGTGGAAGAAAAATATATATATATATATATTATAAATATATGCTTTTATTATAAATATATACACATAATACTGTGTTTCATTGCATATATATGTATTACACTGTATTTCAGTTCTTTAATTGGGAAATTATGCAATGGAATTTAATCTCATCAGCTTGTTTAACAATTTGACACCTAACGAGAAATGTATTGCCAAAGATGGCACTTTCTAGCATCTGCTTAAATTTTAAGTTACCTGCAATGCGCTAAACCAAATTTAAACAAAAGTAGACATAACTCTAATTTTCAGGAAGAAAAACATTATTACAAGTAGAAATATTAAATAAACAAGCAAGCAAAAAGAATAAGGGACTTGATTATTAGAAATTTAACAAAGAGTTCAAATTTAGCACCCCTGCTATCTCCTTAAAACTCGCTTACCACTGATAGCAACACCCTGCAGCTTATTATGACACACATACACATAGATGTTTTGCATAGAATTTTAATCCTAGAATATAATGTAGTGAAGAAATAATAATATACATATACTGTGTCGACCATGGTTTTACAATACGTCGAACGTTACCTGTATCTGTCAGAATATAAATGAAACAGCAACATAAGAATATAATAAACTTAATAATAGCCAAAATATAATAAATTATATTGTAACAAAACAAACTTTAAAAAATTTACAAGACTCAACTCACATTCTCCGATTCTCAACTCACATTTCAGGAATTGAGGAAATATCTCATAGCGTATAATATCTTATTCTGTATCCCACTTTCAGTGCTATATAATCTTCCACAGGCTTTATGTAAATAAAATCTATAACATAATAAGTATTTATACAACATGTAGTTCTCGATGTAAAAAAGCTTAATTATTAACTTTCGTACTGTAGAAATTCCATCTCTGTGAATAAGTATGAATATATACACGCAATTATAAGTATCTATTTATTCAATAACTAATATTAAATAACTAATTTAATGAAACTAAATTCCTATAGAAAAAATAATTATTGGGACAAACTTGAGTCAGTGTTTTAGATATAAGTTATTTTAGATTTCTATTGCAGAAAAGATACTTTAAAAACTGTATAAAAATAATATTTTGAACTGTAAAATTCCTAAATAATAAAATTAAAAAGAAAAATTTAAAGTACTGAAAAGATAGCTATTGCTATTGACCGTGGATTATATACTATCAAAATATCACTTCGTGCTGAGCATTTCCTGTATTTAGACTGCCAAATGAAATTCCTATAGTGCAGTATTTAGCAACATAAATAAATCTTCTACACAGCCTTATACACACAGTTAAAATTAGTGTCATCGCAATTAAGCAGATATAGCACATATAGTTACATTTGTTTACAAACGTTTTTACGTTAATATCTATACACCAGATAAATTTAGTGCAGAAAATTGTAACGACCATTTCCGCAGTATAACTAATGAAAGAAACTAATGCTTACATATTACTCTAATTATATTTGACAGTAATGATAAAACAGTGTCTTACAAAAATCATGATTTGAAAACCTTTGGTTTTAACTGTAAAACCTTTCAATTACTTATCAAAATTCATACTCACGTAAAATTTACTATACCTAAATCAACTGATTATACAGTGAATCTTTCCTAAAACAATTAGCTGCACAATTCCAGATAATACCAGTTTCTTATAGCCTTACAAAACTATCAGTGAGTTTAAGTACTGTTATTTAATTATGTTCCTGAGAAATGTGTCCCTGTCAGAGGTGGTTATCTAAGAAAATAACCACTATATGAGGTTTCACTTAATGCAATTTTTTTCCAATAAATACACTCTTAGACAAAAAAAACGACGCACCACGAGACGCACCGAGAAGATATAGAGCAAACTGGACACAAATTTATATGCATACAGGTTTCGACGGAAAATGCAAAATTTTACATTTTAGCTGCCAATGAATGAACGGTTGTCTCTACAGCGCATCTGATCTGCGCAAATGGCAGGATATTTAAGAGGAGAAATTACAATTCCAGGTCATAAATTTTTCACAAATTTCATTCCGTGTACTCTATAGACAGTAACTATGCCTCGCATACAGGTGCGGGAACGATATGCGCAGATGTCAGAATTTGAGAAAGGTCGTGTAGTTGGGCTCAAAGAAGCCGGTTGGTTTTATCGGCGAATAGTTCGAGATTTTAGTAGGAGCGATGCCACTACTAGACGATTTTGGCATGAATGGGTGAACCATGGCCGCACACAGCGTCAAGAAGGAAGGGGTAGGCCTAAAGAAACGATAGAACGTGAAGACCGAGCAATCGTCAGAGAGGCACTCACAGCCCCAGATGCATTATTATCATCGATTGTACGTGCAACTTTACTCAGTGACCGCAAGGACCATTCATAGACGACTCACAAAAAGGGGGGCTGAGGTCACGGCGCCTCTTGCGCCGACTACCATTGACCTCTGTACAACATCAAGCCAGTTTGCAGTGGTGTCAGGCTCATTAGCACTGGAATGTCACTGACTGGAGTAGGATAGCCTTCAGTGATGAGTCCCACTTTGAACTGAGCCACGATGACCAGCGAAGGTGAGTCTGGAGACGCCTCGGAGAGCGGTGCAATACCAACCTGATTGTCTTCCGGCAGACAGGCCGACAACCAGGCGTGAACGTCTGGGGTGCCATTTCATTTCATAGTAGGACCCCTTTGGTTGTCATCCGTCGCATCCTTACAGCACAGCGGTACGTCGAGGAAGTTCTAAGGCCCGTTGTGTTGCCTTTCATGTCACGCCACCATGGGCTTACATTTCAGCAAGATAATGTCCGCCCCCGCACTGCACATGTTTCTGCTGCTTGCCTTAGTGCTTGCAGAACGTTACCTTGGCCAGCAAGATCGCCGCATCTCTCTCCTATTGAGCACGTTTGGAGCATTATGGACAGGGCCCTCCAACCAGTTCGGTAAGTTGACGATCTAACGCGCCATTTGGACAGAATTGGGTACAATATACCTCAGGAGGACATCCACAATCTCTATCAATCGATGCTAAGCCGAATAACTGCTTGCATAAGGGCCAGAGGTGTACAAATGCGATACTGACTTTTTCACCTTTTGAAGTTCTATCAGTTCAATAAATAATCCAATAATCCAATTTTTCTCAAACTGTAATCATTTGTTTTTCTGCACATGTACATCACTTCTACCGATTTGTGTCCCATTAAGATAACTCCTTCTTGGTGCGTCGTTTTTTTTTTTTTTGTCTAAGAGTGTAATTCATATTTTATATTGCCAAGATTAGCACATTTAATATTACATAAACTCTATTAATTATTCACAACTCTATTTCAAAAGCAATTTATGAAAAAAAATTGAAATTTTCTTCATGAAATTAATAATTATGAAAATTAAAATATGCATAAAAATGTTTGATTATATGTGTTTCAACAAAATAGCACAAAATATTTAATGTAATAATGTGGTTCTAGTCTCATACTTGTACAGAAATATAGATCAAGAACTAAAAAAAAAATGTAAACAATGTAAGATACTACATGATCATCTAAATTTTCACACTATTTTAGTAATGCAAAAAAGATTCCTTGGCTTGTATGCTTTGCCTACCTCTTTCAATAAGTAATACACACATTAAATATTTCAATGTTTACTTCATTTAAAAAAACGTACCTTTTTGTTTGCAAAATATAATGAGTATATTTTTAAGACATAAAAAAAATATTCCTTCTGCTCGACCACATCACATTAGTCGAAAAATTGAAAATTGAATCATGCAAGACCTTTTTCGAGTAAGGTATGCTCAAATTTATTAGTACATAATATTCAAATGATAAATATCTACGTGAACAAGCTTTAAAAAATATTTCTAAGCTATAATCAAAAAACAAACTTTCAAAAATGCCGTTTAGTAGAATGCAATGTGCATCTGATGTAAACACACCGAGCCAAATCATCAGTTTCACGCACAGAAAATCCATTTCAGTACCAGCAAAGTTCGCTTAAAACATTAGACACAATTACACGTGCATGGCTTTATTGACATTTCCTTTCATATTATTTAATATTCACAGTCAATGTTGGTATTTTATTTTTCATTATAAACATCTAAACAGTAAAAATTGTAATATAGTAAATCATATTAAATTATTTATTGCATTACCACAGCCTACTATCCACCAAGACGATAACACAAAAATCCATGACAACATTAACAAGAACGGCGCCATGTTGCTTCTTCTGAGAGCAAAGAGGGAGGGGAATTTTTTCCTCACGTCAGTGTTAACGCGGAGAAAAATAGTTTTGCAATTGTGAAGGAACGCGGTCGTGTTAAAGAGATGATGGTTGATGACCGGTGTTTATTTGTAGTATCAGAAATGTTGATATATGCATATATGAGTGTGTATGTGTGTGTATTCAGAGAACCAACTCGTGCAAAATCACCTCCCTAAGATGACCGCCTCTGAACGAGACCAGTTAATTCTGAAAACATAAGTATATTTTGGTATTGAACATTCCCTCTGTAAGACGACCACCCGCAAAGAAAATTCTGGCAGTGTGACTGGTCACCTTAGAGAGATTCATTTCGTAAAAGCAACCTTCCTAAGACGCCCACCTCTAAAAGAGAAATTTATTTCTGAGAACATAAGTATATATTGGTGTTGAGCATCACCTCTCTAAGGCGACCACTTGCAAAGATATGCCTTTTTATGTGTGTCTGGTCGCCTTAGAGAGACCTCGTCTGGTGTATAGGATTACTGTTATTGTTTCCGACAAAAGTTTTAAGAAATCAAATAAATGAGCATATATAGCAGAAACCCTCTTTAAAACGGCCACCAGCGTTTCAAGGTTACTCTGATGGTCTTAAAGAGATCATATTTTCATCCTTAGAAATACTGATCGTCTTAGGGAAGACTAGAGACCAGAGGGTTCACTGCATATTTTTTAATTTTAAAGCTTTTTGTTGGTTGGAAAACAGAAACAACCTTATTTTCAAAAGTATCCAAATAAATGAAATAAATGTAAATAAATAAATAATTTAAAATTATCAATAGACAACAAGAATACCAATGAATTTTTGTTTACTGATAACAGTAATTATTTCATTGTTTAGAAGAAGTGTATTGACGTCAGTTAGAAAATTAGAATAAACCTATATAAACCAACAGAAGATTTATTTGGCATCTTTTTCTGTTATATTGATACCAGTAAGAAAACCAGTGAAAATCAATATAAATTAATACAAACGAATAGAAAGCTCTGACACCGATGTCGGTTGTATGGATATCAGATGATACCAGTAAGAAAAACCCACAGAGATCAATAGAAACCAGTAAAAGTCAGTAGAGACAAACAGAATTCTATGGGTAACAGTAGAAAGTTTTACTGGTTTTATGGGACATTTTGAAACCAGGAAGAAAACCCCACAGAGACCAACAGAAACCAGTAAAAGTCAACAGAAACCCATAGAATTTTACGGGTACCCATAAAAAGTTTTACTAGTTTCTATGGGGCATTTTTAGCAGAGGTGTCAAAATATCTATATTAGAGTAATGCTATAGATAAATCTAATACATAGCCTAAATAGAGACATAGAAAACGCAAGTTGAATTTCGTCAATCGGCCTAGTAGAACGAGAGATATAGAACTCTCCCTTTTTTTTTCTTTTTTCGCAGTGTACCTAACTAATCTGCACTCTGGTAAGGGCTGACAGAAGCAGAAGTGACAGTTAAAAGTAATAAGACAATGGATTAATTAGCATAATAATAAAGATAATATTCGGGCTTCTGCTATTCATTCAGAGACATAGAAAGATACATCCAATAGTCAGCTGTGTGTCTCGTTAATATTATATTATCTGTTTTTTATTCTTTTACACAGGTTCCAAACAAATAAATAAAAATTAAGTTTAGCAGAGTAATCTGACGAATGAAAGAGGCGGGCAGCAAAAGATGATGTAATTCTCTTTTAGGTTATTTCTTAGCTAATTTTGAGTGAAATTTGAAACAATAAAAGCTAAACGATAAAGAAATATTGTTATTTCCTCTGCATCTTTAAAAAGAAGGCAAAACGGTCGCCAAAACTTCATGGCTAAGTTTAAACATATAACATATTTTGGGAAAGTGTAATTACTGTTTAATCACTTTTACGAAATTTTTTTTTACTTGTATGAGTACATTTGTAATTATGATGGTATGTAACTGGGTTAATTACGCGTCAACGAACATAACCACTCCTATTCTTGAAATTTAGTCAATCTGATATTCTTCGGAGTACTCCCGACAGTTCCCAAATAGGAAAAAAATTCAAGAAAATTTTATGAAAAATGTTAGGAAAATTCGATTGTTATGAAAAATCGAGAACTAAAGAAAAGATCAGAAGATAAAGGTATAAGGTATATCTCCCACATTCTTAGCGTGCCTTCGTGGTGTAATAGTCAGCACACTGAGCCGGTATTTCAGAGGTCCGTGGTTCGATCCTCGGCGAAGGCAATGCATATTTTTCATCTCTCCTGCTTGTAATTAACCTAATGTCTCTACACTGGCGCCCGAACTAAAAGGGTTGTGGATGATGACTCTCCACACCCAGGATTTGGCGACTAGGTCCCCTAAAACCCTAGTCGCCCTTTAAAAAGGGGAGTATATAAGGTATATCTCCCACATTCTTAGCGTGCCTTCGTGGTGTAATGGTCAGCACACTGAGCCGGTATTTCAGAGGTCCGTGATTCGATCCTCGGCGAAGGCAATGCATATTTTTCATCTCTCCTGCTTGTAATTAACCTAATGTCTCTACAAAGGTAGGATATAATATTCAAGAATATTCGAATTATTTGAACATTAAGCTGTGTAATGATGCAATGATAAGATTATCATTAAAAAGGGGGCTATGGTTACCATGAAAATATGTATCACCTTCTGTAGCGTAAAAAGTTACATGGGAATATCATGACTTAAACGACATAAATCTGCCATTTTCAAACTTTTCTTCTTCTTCTTTTTTTTTTTTTTTTTTTTTGTGGTGTGTGTATGTGGGTATCATTTATTTTCTGCTCTGTGTTTTTTAGTTTATTCTGAATTTCTTTGTGTTTTGTGATGTGGTATACTAACTATGAATCAAACTGATTTTCAGAGAAGCTAAATATAACAACAAAACATTTCACTATCATTCACTTTTCCAGCCTTTACCGTCAATAACTAATTTTAATTTAATGAAGACTAGAAAATGGTTTAAAGAAACATTATTGTGTCATGTCTTGCAAAACGCCATGCATTGAGAAACAGAAATCCTAAAATATTCCTCTGTCACAACTTCTTCTATTTACAAGGAAAACAATTTGTGACCGGCCCTACCAATGCCCGAGTGCTTAGGATCGCTGAATATTGACAGTTCAACCCGGATTTAAACGCAGGCAAATGGACAACTTCATAATTAATTTTCGTGTTTTTCCCATGTGCAGTGCGAATATGGGACAGTGTTCTTTACAAATTTATCCACGAAGTCATCTCTTCCAGATAGTTCTTGTGAGTTTTGCCATATTCTAATAACCAGATCCGCTTGACGCCCGAATATTATCTTACAATGACCACATAGCTAAAACCACAAATTTTTGGCCCTTCTTCCGGGTTTCACTTCTATTGGTTAAATCGACTTAATACGTAATGTAAATATAAATCGATTCCCTTAGTATTTTGGTTCCGGCAGGTGATCATACAGGCATAACACAGCAAATATATTCAGCTGACGTCAGTTTCGAGGTAGTTAGTGTATAGGCCATTGTAAGACGGATATTGTAGATTGTACACATAGCATTAACTTTGTAAACCGTACTTTGAAAACGTACCTATATTTAGTATGACACATTATTGTTGCAACAAGCATACTGGGCACTTACAGTACTTATAAAATTATTGTGAATTATACGTATAATGAAGAGTATTAGAATGATTTCCTAAGATTGCTATTACCGAATGGTCAAAATTGACCTTGTAATTTTATTGTAAATTGTATAATATGACAGTTATGCTTCAAGTTTTACTAACAGTTAGTTTTAAGTTAATTTCCTTACTTTTTAGTCTAAAGGGGCTTTGTCCCTGAAGGACTATTGTTTTCGTTTTGCGATTTTGCATCGGAAATATTAAAAATCTGTATCACTTTTCAAACTGTTGCCACCAAATATTGCAGCCCTGTATTATATTTAAAGAAATTAAATAATGAAGAATGTGCATAAATGTATGTATGTTTCTCGCATTGTGATAAAACGACGGTACCTAAAGCCATCGAATTTTGAATGCCGTCATCCTGCTGCGAATATAGGCATCTAGAAGCTCAAATTTGAAATTTGGAATTTGTTTTATTAAAGATTTCATATTTTGTAAAACTTTAACGAATTTTTGATGAACAAGCTCCAGGATTTCAAAGCGGGCCATGGTAAAGTTGTACAGAAAAAAAAAACATTTTTATCTGCAGCGCGTGAGACTGTGTGTAGGAAATTCTAAAGATACGCTCAGTTTAAAATTATTTTGCGATACTGTTCTTTAACTAAATTTTATGGTTTAAATGCGAAGAACTTGGTATTCAATAAATAAAAATAACATACAAAATGTTTAAAAAACGCCCCTTTGGACGTAATTTAAAATCTGAAACCTTTCAGATTTTTTTTTTTAGCTCATCATTACACTCGCTGAAACGAGAGGTTTGTATGCAAATTGAATGACAATGAGTAGTTAAAAGAAAAAAAGATGTTAACCTTAACCGTGAATCTACTATAGTTTTAGCTATGATTCTGCTGCTTGCCTATGAAAGTTGCCTGCAGTGCTACGCTACGGCTACCGAAAGACTTGGCTGATCTCTGTAAGTGTTTGAGAAAAACAACTTTCATTCCGACTCCGTTGCAAATTCGAGTCAGAATATTATTGTAATCAGGCTGTAACCTTAGGAAGCTTTAATTCACAGAAAGTTTTAGATTACTTTATGCTAAAGAAGTTATACTGTTAAGCTCAGAGGATTGTAATGTTCTGTATGCACATACCGTGTTGCATCTTGTCATATAGATATATGCATGTTTTAAATTTTTGATCCTTAATATTTTTTATGCTTTTTATGCCTTATGTTCTTATTATTATCATTATTATCCATTATTGTCGTTATTATCATTTTAATCATCATCATTGTTACTGCTAATAACTATTAATTATTTCACAAATGCTCCTCAAAGTAATAGTAATTCAGGTTAACAAGCGTTTGTTACCTATAGTCTAATTGCAAATAGAGCAAACAGGGATCAACAAACAGAAATGCTCCCTGCATTTCTTTATCTTCATGATAACAGCATCTTCACTGGTGACACTGTATCGCTATTACTACATTCTTCCAACATCTTGCCGGGATTGGAAGCTACCTACAAAAATTTATGCACGGGACAAAACGTAAGCAAAGAATTTAACCTATCCCAGAACCAAACAAGTAAGTTAGCGAAATGCGCCATGGTACTTTATTTATTCTCAGTATTGTTTTTATCATATTTTCTGCACATGTTATATCTGTAAAGACTTCTTATATTTTCGGAACCATGAGACGTGAAAAATTAACGATGCTCTCACCGGAATTCGATCCAGGGATCCTCCAATTTGCTAATTAACTACTTACGTATGAACTAACTACTTACATAATAGTACGGAAGAATGAAATAAATCCTTATATTCTCCCCTGTTCGAAAGGCGATTGGAAAGAGGCATTATATATCGACCAAATCTGGGAAGTGACAAGCTATCGTCGATCAAATTTTAGTTTGGCTGCCCCTGTGGTGACGATTACATTTTTCATGGAACGAAATGGAAAATCAACTCGACCCTCACGAGGATTCGGAACATGATCTTCCAGTTTGGTAGCCAGACGTGCTAACAACTTGCATCACAAAAGTACGCACTAGGAAATGCGAGAATTCCTTATATGTTATCTAGGTTTTACTGAGGTGTTAAGGGGGGAAGTGAGGAATTCGAGAAACTTTCAGGACTCAATCATGAAATTCCTGAATTCGTGAAAATTTCATTACTTAGCATTTACAGTAAGAAATGAAATTTTATTGTTGTTAAATGCTAATCACATTTTCTATCTGAGGAGTAAAGCTAATACTTTAAAAACGGTTGTGTAATAAGTATTAATGTTAGGAACAAGTGCGAAGCTAATAACCGCTATATTATACATTTCTTAATTTAATACTTAATTTTATAAATTAATCGAATTCTGACAACTTTGCCAGCACTGTTACATGAAATTTCAAAATCTCAGTTAAGTGGAACAAGGTGCCAATAATCGCACTGCACACGCACAGATTTCTTTTCTTTAACGCTGCGTATATTGTTCCAAAATACTTCTTTAAATTAAAAAAAAATTGGATATATATATTATTTACGACAGATAATAGATGGCGAATTCATGTGCCTTAAAACTTAAATTAACCAAGTCAAATATACTGCTTGCTTTAAATAAGCGTATGTCTAGATGAAAAACGTAATTTTGAAACAATTTTCTGATTTCCATCCAGGTCCAATTTTCAAACAATAGTGTTAATTTTTTTCTACAACCAATGGGCAGAATTAATTTAGTTATTCAATTAGAATTCTGTTATTCGAGGCTCCAAATTCTAGTTTCGATTCTGTGGATCAGAAATACTGTGCAACATATTTTTTGCAAAAGTTTTAGTCAATATTATTGTATTAACAACTGACTAAATTAATATAAATACTGATTTAATCATGAAAAATAATCCTGAAAGTTTAATGAAACTTAGAAAATAATAACAGCATCTCCTAAAATGTGCGAATGTATTTGACAATGCAGGAAAAAGTTTGCATTCTGGTAAATCCTAAAATCGCCATAAAATTCGTAAAACTCTTTGTGAAACATTGCGCCGCCGTAAATTATATCTAATCGCCCTAATTATATTTAGTACTCTAAGCGGTTTTCAAACTTCAGACGTTTAATTTTCGGCGGCATTTGCTCTGGAATATTAGAAACGCATATCTAAAATGATCTAAAGCTGGCTAGTGTCATACTAAAATCAAAATTGCATTAGTGTTTTCAGCTCAAAACTTTTTCTGTAGCAGAACTATTTTGATGATTCTAATTTGAGCCTTTATATTAATGTACCAGCATGTCTTTCGTTTACATGAGCTGTTCTCTCTGATTCATCTAAAAATTTTTCGGCAATAACAACAATAATCCCTGGGGAGGAGGATAATGAATTCTAGTATCACTCTTCAGGGGAGCCCAGCATGATTAAGCCTTAAACAGTGGGAAACTGTTATGAGAATGACACCGCTGCACATGCTTGGTCAGTGTCTGGCTGCCAAAGGAAAGTGTTTGGGAGTATAAGAAATCTATACCGTAATAAAGTAATGCTACCGAAAACATTTTTGATGACGCCACTGAAAATACTTTTTAAGCTTTCACAAGTTACAAAAGGCAACAGAATAACTATTAATTTAGATTTTTACCAAAATTAAATTCAGAACTGAATAAGTTAATATGTTTCTTACATTTAAAATATTCATTTTGTGTTTACGAGCCAAATCCTTGAGAAATATATTAACCGGTAACGAAACTTCTTCTTTTTTTTCATAAATTCATTCTCCTTTGTTTTTATATATATTTGTAAGTTTTGCTGATTTTTATGGTTTGATATAATCTACAAGTGAAGTTTTTCCTCCCTCTTTTCCTTCAAGATTTTTCTCAATTTTTTTTCCCTAAATCAAAGAAGAATTTTCTGAGTTTTTCGTTCCCAGTAAATATAATTTCAAAGATGTTCTACGCATACATCTAATTAATATATATATATATATATATCCAATTTAACCTGAAGTGGTTAAGCATAAATTAAGGAGTATAACTTTCAAATTTTCCATACGCTTTTTACGGGCACTTTTTATGTGTGCGAAATGAGAAGAATTTCGCCATAGACTATGTGGCCAGACAACTAGCGGCCAGACACTTCTTAATAACGCACTAGTCCATCTTTGAAGTTCATCGCAGTCTCATCTTCTAGGCATGGATTAAACAAAATACTGATATTATTCGCGAGGAACATAAACCCATACTAATATTAAGACAGTTCTAATTTTTTTTTCAAAGTGGATGATGGCGTTTCCGATCTTTGAAATAAGCTTTCCATTTCTTCCCAAAAATGCTGAAAAGGGTTAAAGTCAGGGAACTGCCCGGGCCATGAAAAAAAAATTTAAACTCCGAAATCTGCTTTTCAAATCAATTTGAAATCACTTGTCTACAGAGACAAAACACAATGTCCTACTGGGAGTGATCATCCTCAATAAGGAACATAGCAGCCACAAACGTTTTCATGATTAGCTTAACGGTTTTAGGCTGGGATGCTAAGACTTATTTGCATAAATATCAAGATACCCTCCTAGTATAGGCAAGAGGAATCCATCATTCGAGCCATGTTCTAACCCTTTGTCTGTATAATGAAGTAAATGACGAGATTCATCAGAAGAAGTAATGTTTTTCTGCCCATTATGAGTCCAATTTTGATGTTTCTAGGCCCATAGCAACAGTTGTTTGATTTTCTAAAAGGTAGTATAAGCGTCCTTAAAGGTCTTCTACTAAAACCCACTGCTGCAAAGAGCGCCGAGTTGTACCTCCCACCGATATCCTTTGTGATGCACCTGAATTGTATTGAGATGAAATTCATTCTGTTGTTGCCCTTTGTGTTGCTAAGAACGATTTGTGCCAATCGACTTTCATCTCTTTCTTTAAGCAACACTTTCCGACCAGAACTGTCTTCGTTTTGGCATTTTGCAGTGGTTCACTATAAAAAGAGTTTGACTTTTGAAATTGTTGCCACCAAATATTAAATCCCTGCACTATATTTAAAAAAATTAAGTAATGAAGAATCTGCATGAGTGTATGAAAATTTTTCGCACTGTGAGAAAACAACGGTACATAGAGAAATCAAATTTTGAATAACGTAGTCCTCCACTCGAATATGGGCATCTGATAGCTCAAATTTAGAATTCCTTTCATTACCTATTTCACATTTTGTGAAACTTAAACAAATTTTTGATTAACAAATTCAACGATTTCAAAGAGAGCAATAGCAACATTGTACAAAAAAAAAAAAAAAAAAAAAAAAAAAAAAAAAAAAAAAAAAAAAAAAAAAATTATCTCCAGGGCGCGAAACTGTGTATCGGAAATTCTAAAGATATGCTCTTTTAAAATTATTTTGTGGTATTGCTGTTGGATTGCATTTTATGGATTAAGTGCGAAGAATATGATATTTAATAAATAAAGGTAACACACAAAACCTTGAAAAAATGACTTTTGGGCGTAATATAAAATCTGAAATTTTTCCCTCACCAGATCATTCTATAAACACCCAAGTTACTATTTCATGAGAAAATACTAGAATATTAGTCGTTTTAAAGATGTTAGGGACTAACCTTCTTGCACAAAGTCGTTCAAATCTTTTGTCTCACGCATTTTCATACTGACTGCAGTGATAGCTATTCGCTTTCAAAATTACGATGCTAATAGATACTGTTGAAATGAATACATTGAACTTATAAACAGAATCCCTGGTAATTAATTATAGAAATAGAAACTAAAAGTTATTCATTAGAAAATAATGATATTTTTTGAACAAGTGAGAATTATCTGTATAAAAATCTAGAAACGAAAAGTAATATGAACAGGAAAAAAAACCTATAATCAGAAATTCAAAAAATTAAATGTTAATCTAAAAAGAGGCGGAAGTAAAGATATATTCATCAAATAAACCCAAATTATAGTTAGTTCTATTACAGAATTAATATTTTACTAATTTTGATATTAGGAGTTCAGAGCATTATTTTAATCATTTATGACAATTAGAATTTAACGTAATATTTTATATTAAGAAACAAGATAATTTTACCTCAAGTTGTGTATAGACTAACACTAGAATCTAATACTTTTTATAAGCTAACCATAATATTTCTAAGACCTAAACATAAGAAAACAACATTCAATAAAACTCTGATTAATTAATCAAATTTAACAGAAATGATTAAGAAAAGTAATATCGAATGTGTTAATCCAAAACTGTTCGCTTCCATTTTTAAAATTTTCTTTAATCAAATATTATTTCCAAAAATAATAATATTTGCTTTAATCAAATATTACTATCCGTTTTTAGTGCTTTAATCAAAAACCACTAAAAGCGGATGCTTAAAAAGATTTCAATAAATTATTTTAAAGCATTGCAATACAATTGAACTGAAGTTTTGCCATTGATTAGAAAATTTATCATGGAATTTTATTATCTTGTATTTATTTGAAGATTTTATTTACAATTAATCGTGATGATATTCTAGGACAAGGCAGAAAACTGGAAGAAGCTTGGGATATTTAAAATGTACTGACATTTTTAATTTAAATTTTTATAAGTGCAATTTATTTTTTATAAACATTCCCATATTAAGAAAGGTTATCGTATGTTTTTCCAGCTTTTTGTGGGAGATACTCCTTTAATAACTTAAGAATAATTAATGTAATAAAAATAAAAATTTAGCAAATTCTTAAGTAACTTAATTTAGCTCAGTTGTTTCCTTTGTATGATTTGAATAAAAAAAAAGAAAAGTTTAAAAGGAGTAATTTTTTAATTTTATGCAAGACGTATTCAAAAATATTGTTTTTGTGGATAGTGATGTACACAAAAAACTAACCGTTTATGATTTTTATGAAAGAACTGAAGAGATTTCATAAAATTATTCGAAATGGTTCCAATTCAGTTACTTAAACCAAGTTTTACACCATATAAATATTCGGACAAATCTACGAGAGTCACTACTTTTTGAAATTTCACTGTCAAATACTAATGTGAATTTTATCTCCCACTACCAGTACATCTGAATCTAGTATCAATACGTACTGAATTTGTTTTTGTTCATTCACCAACTCGAAGTATTATGGTAAATTATTGCTTATATCTATATATATAAAGAAGAAAGTCTGTTTGTTTGTTCGCTAATAACTCAGTTACTGCTATAGCTATCGTCACCAAACTTTCTACTATTCTTTTCTGGGTTCTGAAAAAGGTCGACGTCCACTTTTTTCAAGAAAAAAAAAAAAAAAAAAGAAATCGGAGATATTAAGTAAAAACGCTAATTTTTGCCCTCATTTTTTCGAGTGGCAACAGTCTCGCAAGCTGGTAATAAAAATCTACTATATTTCGAGAATTGTTGCCACTGCCGGCTTTCAAATCGTAGATTCTGTTAATAAAATTTCTAAGTCTTGCAATGAAATAAAAATAGCACAGCCAAACATTAAATACATTAATCCCGATTACAAAAATTCGTAGGAAGCCATTTAAAGATAGATAGAAGAGATAAAAATGCTTTATTCCGAAAAGTATTGCTACTGTTCGCTTTCAAATCGTAGAGTTTGTTAATCAAAAATTTATAAGTTTTACGAAATCTATCTATAAAACAGAATGTCTATTTGTGTGTTTGTTCGTATTATTGATTTCTGATCAATTATAATTATTTTTTTTGCCACATTTAATCAACTAAAATTGAATATAGGTGAAATATTTAATAGAACTTTTACGACCATTTGATTAGAAAGACGAAACTTAATAAAAACTGCATGCCATTGTTGCTGATATAATGAGAGAGACGCAGTTTATATTTCTATCGAAATTTCTTATGTGGGTTCCATATCGCATCAGCCTGAAAAATGTATGACAATGAATCATATTTTTTGCATCCTTATTAGAGAAGAATTACAGCGGTATGGTTATTTCTGCTGCTAGATACATTACTCTCAATATAACTTAACTGGCATCGGATACTTCCACTAGTTTCTTATAAAATATTATATTAATAAAATTTTTATTTATCAAATTTGGATTTTTTAAACATTTTATACTAGCTTTTCTTTTTATCCTGGGCAATATATTATTCCAATTCATTACTGTGATAATATACTAGAAGACGCAAAAATTCTTATTTGAGAGTAAATATTTAAATTGATAAAAATAAAATTATCGGAGGTAAGCAGTTTCTATCTGCTGCTTCATCACTATGTCGCTTCGTCACTGAATATTAGACAGGAGGCAAAATCGTTATTCTGTAATACTTCTTTTGGGCGATTACAAAATTCGCAAATGATATAACCATTATTCTTGATACAATCATCTATTTGGTTCTAAATGTTGTAATATCTGCAAAATCCTCTCAAAATGGTTAGCTGCAGAGTATTAAATTCATAGCCAACACGATTAGACTTTTATGGAGCCCTCACAAGTTTTGCTTTGCAAGGCACAAGTGGCATAAGCCGAACTTGGTTGCTAAACAACCACAACTTATTACATCACTGAAACTGGCATAAGGATTTCGCCTAAATGTCCTAACTTTACAACTTTACAACAAGATGGCATATGAACCGATCAATCACAACGAAAGTATACTCGAATTGATACCCATTTGGTGGTTTCTCTGACGTTGATTAGTCAACAGCACATTCACGCACGCTCAGTTTATCTTCCCTGATTAGCTAGTGTTTAACTCTTTCTACATAGTGAACGAAGCTAATGACTTTTACATTTTACGACTACATGCTAGCTGTACCACAATGTAAACACTCCCTAAGGGCTACACGCTTTCTCCTTTGTTTCGTTAGAAACTTTTACTCATCTGGGGTTTTACCTCTCCCCCAACCCTGGGGAAAAGGGAGTGGAAAATATTACAAAGTTTAGAAACACAAATGATGCAAATTTGAGAGTAATTCGCTGAAGTCGTAAATCATTTTCTTTGCTAGGAAGCTGCGAATATGCTTGCCTCTGGAACGTATAAGTGAAGCATTTGGTATAATAAATATATAATTGTTCTATAAACGTGAAACGGAACACCTCATTAAGCCAATTATGTTGAGTGACACAAAAAAATGTTATGATATTTAAGGAGAAGAAAATTTTCTAGAAATCAGATTAAATCTTGCATCCCTCTTAGAAAGTTATTACAGCCGCTCAAACCTAAAATCGTCATTTTTCAGGAAAATGAAGCAGGGGGGAAAAATTGCTCCTTCTACAAGTGGAAAAGAAAAAAAAGTGTGGAGAAGCGAAGTAAAGTAAAAAAAATGAAAAGTTTTTAATTAAAACTCCCGCAACAGCCGCTTGGAATCACTTTTTTTCTGGTTTTATTTTTTATAAGAAATAAATGTTCCAAAACGTGAGTTTTCTTCTTATAACAAAAATATGTTATTCCCATTTCCTTAAAAACAAGTGACGTTGAATTAAGGAATGATAAAAAAACCAAAAATGAAATCCGAAAAGAAAGAGGAAGGAAAAAATACTAATTTGCATAGAAGTAATTACTTTTTTCTTATTCTACTGTGAATTCTAAGTAGATAGAACCTTTTCATATCTTCCCTTCCCACCAGTTCCTGCGTATGCGTAGTAAAAATGCGCACATAAAATTAATTTTTCACTCTAATTTTCTTCGTTCTTCATATTATCGTCTGCTTCATCGCGTGAACTCAATTTGTTTCGTAGAAACCGTCATCAGCTCCCGAAAATGGGAAATTCTTTTATTCGAAGACTGGTGGCGTCGAGAAAAAGGGGAGATGGAACGAGATTTTTCTCATCGTTTGCGAAAAGCTTTTCCCTAGAGCAGAAGCGCACCAAGCGATCGGCGGGAACGAATTTAATTACGCTTCGGTGGGAAACAAAATATTCATGTTATTGAAGTATGCACGGGCGATGAATAAACACAATTACTTACAGAAAAATTAAATAAAGCAGCCAGCCCGAGATGACTTTTTAACTCTCATTCTTAAAACAGAAACATTTTTCTTTGCTGCTAAGAAAATTTATAACATGGTTACGCGGTTATTCAAACGACTTAGACACAAGAATTACCCACAAATTTATTTTCAATTATACGAATACGTTTCGAACAGATGCTTCCAGTATTAAATTATTTGAATAGCTTTAATGTCAGACATTAATGAAAATATTTATTCAAAGTTTGCTTTCATTTTGAACTTGTAGTAATTACAGACTTTAAAAATACTGTTCCTTATCATCAATATTCATCATCAGGAATTTCGAAAGGGTCCGTAGCATAATTTTGTGCACGAAAGTAAAAAGAAGTAAGAACGCTTTCTTTAAGGAAAGTAAGAACACTTTCGTAAATCAAGGACTCAATCATTTCCTCAAAATAAATACACAAGTTGGTTCGATTATTTATTACGGTAAAATACTCGAAGACGTTGCCAAAATAAGGAGAATGTCTTTGTAAAATATATTCTAAAGAAAATTACATATACTATAAATAATATTTACATATTGAGATGTAAGGTTTTAGTTTAAACTAACACTGTTTTATTTTAATTTGCCTTTTTCTATCTGTTCTTATTTCAACTTCCCGTTAGAATAAGCGCGCGTTTCAGCTTTATGCTAATTTGAAGTGAAGCAAAGTTGCTATTTAAGCGAAAACCTCTCAGAGTGAGAGAGCTTTTAGTCTCAGACTACTGTTAATCTGTTCGACTTTCGCCTGACCAGCTAGTATTTAAATTCTAAGCCCTAGCGCTGTTACGCTATTACTTATTGAAGTAAATCTAAGTGCGTTAGTATTAGTTAAATCTTGCTATGCACCCTTTAGCATAGCGGCCAACCTCGCGTTATAGCTCTGTGAGCAAAGACGATTTAATTTCTATTTAAATTTAGTTTAAATTATTTGATTGTTCAGTTTAAGACCCAAGTGCAGTCGTTATTTTCTGTATCCGTACCGAGCTGGGAAGTGGCTGTATATAATTGTGGTTTAATAAAAGAGGATTTTAAATCCTTCTCAGGTACAGTTCTTCTACCACTTAACCACAGTTTTCTACCACAGAACATAGCTGCATTCAGCTCCCTGTTCAAGATCAAGATTTAGTTACTTTCACGAATATGTTCGCCAAGAATATGCACCGAACACTCAATCCTGACAGAGAAACCCTTGAAACTTCCATGGAAACATTCAGTTCAATCGCAAGGAAGAGTTCCTACAATGGTATAGATATCATTATTGTACTAGTCCTAAGATATAAATATCATTAACTTCTTTCAGACTTGTGGAACAAGAGTCAAGCTGTAGCCGAGCAGAGAAGATAAAGTTGAGTATACATGAATGTAACAGCTGACTCAGAATGTCAGTGTTTCCTTAACTGTGATTGGCCATATACCAAGTTAGCATAAAGTTGATGAGGTAAAACATTTAGAGAAAATCCGTGTACCAGTTTCTGTGATATAGCGAAGTTTGGTGGCCAAGCAGCGAAGTTTTGCTTATGCCGCTTGTGACTGCAAAGCCCAGTTTTTATACGCTATGTGATAGTAAAACCGAAGCAAAATTTGAGTATTCTGTGGTTTAATTCGGCCAGCCATTAACTTATAATTAACTGGTCGGACAAAATATTAGTACTTTCGCATAAATATTGTAGAAAATAATAATTTCTAATTTTCTAAAGCCGGAGTACTCCTTTGTATAGAAATGTATTGATACTATACATTGAAATATGTGTGATATAAGTTGGTAAATGTATACTGAAATGAATACATTACATTTATTAATTTATGAATTACGTTTACGTTCTTCTATTAATGTTAGTGTTTGCTAATAGTTTATTATAACATTTTCTCCTCTCCATTGCTTATAATTACTTTAAATCTCATTGATACAGAAATTTCCTAGCTAATAAAATGTTCCATTCCCGCTTATGATAGCGTTATATTACATTTTACTCATATTCAGGTCTGCTTTTATAGAAAATTTAACTAAATTAAAAATTCTCATCTAGAGTTAATAAATCAAAATAGCATGTATGCACGTATTTATAACTTTCACAGCCACCCAACCGGGACAATGGTTAGTCAATCTGACTACCGTACCGAAGGGCCCGGGTTCGAAAACCGGAGAAGGTATGGATGTTCGGATAGTGTCTGTGCGGCAGGGAGGCACTCTAAATACGCGGCGATCCGAAAGTTATGTTCAGAGGTTGTGGTGGGGAAGAGGACTAGAAGACTCTCGAACCCGTCCCCCTCGGGTGCTCTCCGTCAAAATTGGGGGGAGGAACTCAACAAATTCGAACTGTCACCTGTATGTGCTCAAGGCTCTTGCCAACGACAGGCGCAGTCTTGCACTCCTTGCCACGATGAATTTCGAGGGCTTGTTCTGATGTTACTGTCAGACGAATGAGATAACAACAACAACAAACTTTGACAAAAGCTGATGAGCATTTTCTAAATTGAATTCTAAGTGTCCTGTTCAGTGCAAGAGTTTCACAGAATGTTGGTAGCATACTATAAGTGGCAAAGGTACTCTAGAATAAATTTAATAAAAAAATGTGTAAAATAAACCTTAACTAGAAAGAAGGGAAAAAAGTAATAGGAATCCACTTAATTAAAGTCATTTTTAATAATGAAATTCCCAATTAATTAAATTGACGTATTTGTCTTCTTGCAAGTAAGAGGTGCATATTAATATTCAGCAATCCTAGCATTCAGTTTAGCGAAATAATTAACCGACATAATTACTTTGAATCAATTTATGTTACCAAAACTAAAATAAACAACCCTCAGAACTTCTCTTGGGAGAGGTACAGACATGACTCACGAAAAATTTGCATGACATGAGTCATGTAAAAATAATTAAATTCTTTAAGCTCTTATAAATGACAAATTTACAGAAGTTATAATAAACGTTTGATAGTATCTAAGCATTTTATTATTGACATTTATGCAATCATGCAAAAAAGGCCTTTTTGTCAGACTTCAATAATGTTTGCGATGATTCATGTCAGAAAAACATGGAAAGCATTAAAAACTCCACTTTTATTTCATTATGCATCACATGTTTTGTTAAAATAATCAACCAACTGGAAAAACAGCTTAGTCAGCTTCAGAAGCATACAAAAGCATATATGAAGAACGTGCCTGAGCAGTTAGCGCTACTGAGCCCAGAACGACTTTAGACAGATATCTATTTGCATATATTCACATACATATATGGCCACTCCATTCAGCTGAATCAAGAATGTTACTCAGCATGAGAAAGCAAATGTTCATCTTTCTTCAGAGTAAATCAATTTATCAATGTAATATATATTTTTTTCCTTAAAAGTAATTCAGTTTTATACAAATAGAACTTCTCTGTTAGTAATATAGGAAAAGCTTATGTTCCATAGTAATTTTTTTTTCCTTAAAAAGAAAAAAAGCCCAAACAGGCTATTTATAAATCTCCAAACGTGATTTTGCCTTTTCCGTGGTCCACCGTATATGCGTTATTTCGCTTTTCACTAGAGTTTGTTGTCATTTGGAAACATGTAATATATAATTCTTTTATACCTAATCTGTATGCTACTGATAAACAAATTTAACTATTTAAAAGCAGAAGTTGCATATCTTAAAAATATTATTTTTTTGCTTTTTATTCTGATTGATTTAAATAAAGATGCATTTAATTCATAATATATCTAATTAAAAACATTAAATTAAAAACTAATTGAAAACATTATAGAATTACACTGCATACTTTTTCACTTTTTACATATACAGAAAATGTAAAACGTTTCTATATTTCTATGTACAAAATGTATAACGTTTCTATGTTTCACTTTTTACATATACAGAAAATGTAAAACGTTTTCTAATATACATTCATATTTATCTGATATCCTATAATATGTTTTATTATTTCACCCTGGTCATCTTTATCGATAGTCCTTACTCATAAACCATATTAAACTTTAAAACAGTCTTTTTGAGCTATCGTTAAAATCTTTTGAAATAATAACTTTAATCTCTCAAATGCAGTATGAAAGAATCACTTCTTAATTGGTAGAAATTTTACTCTGTTTTTTACTAGATACGATTCGTAATCATACATTTTATAAACATGTGATATGCACAACACATAAAAAATTTCAATAGAAAAATAAGCTAATTCTCTCTCATTATATCAGCAACAATGGCACGCAGTTTTTAATGATTTTCGTCTTTCTAACCAAATGGTCGTAAAATCTCAAGTTACGTCCAATATTTCACCTATATTCAATTTTAGTCGATTAAATGTGGCAAAAAAATTTATCATAATTGATCAGAAATCAATAATGCGAACAAACAAGCAAACGCACAAACAGACATTCTTCTTTATATGTATATAGACTTTGTAAAACTTACAAATTTTTTATTAACAAACTCTACAATTTGAAAGTGAGCAGTAGCAAAACTTTTCGAAATAAAGCATTTTTTTCTTTATCTCCAACGCGCAAGACTGTTGCCACTCGGAAAAATGAGTGCGAAAATTAGCGCTTTCGGAGTTTTTAATTAATATTTCGGCTGATTAAAATCGTACGAAAATGGGAACAGTCGAAATGGCTTCCCACGAATTTTTGGAATCGGGAATAATGTATTTAGTGTTTGGCAATGCTATTTTTATTTCCTCGTAAAATTTAGGAATCTTTTGTTAACACACTCTAGGATTTGAAAGCGAGCACTGGCAACAAATAATAATAAGAAAAGTCTGCTTTCGAAATAAAGCAGACTTTTATCTCCAGCTTGGGAGACTTTTGCCACTCTGAAAAATGAGGGCGAAAATTATCGCTTTTCCGAATTCTAATTAGAATTTTCTTTTTTTTTTGGAAAAAAGTGGACATCGACCTTTTTCAGAACCCACAAAAGAATTGTAGAAAGTTTGGTAACGATAGCTATAGTAGTGACTGAGTTATTAGAGGACAAACAGACTTTCATCTTTATACATATAGATTTTTAGTCCAAAGGGCTTTGTCCCTGAAAGACTATTGTTTTCGTTTTACAATTTTGCGTCCGAAACATTAAATGTCGGTTCACTTTTCAAACTGTTGCTACCAAATATTTCAGCCATGTATTATAGTATTTAAAGAAATTCAATAATGAAGAATGTTCATAAATGCATGCATGTTTCTCGCATTGTGATAAAACGACGGTACCTAGAGCCACCGAATTTTGAATGACGTAATCCTGCTGCGAATATGGGCATCTGGAAGCCCAAATTTGAAATTCAGAATTTATTTTATTATCGATTTCATATTTTGTAAACCTTTAACGAATTTTGGTTAACAGACTCAAAGATTTCAAACCGAGCAATGGTAATGTCGTACAGAAAAAATAGTTTTATCTCCAAAGCTCGAGACTGTGTATAGGAAATTCTAAAGACATGCTCAGTTTAAAATTATTTCGCGATATTGTTCTTTAACTGAATTTTATCGTTTAAAGGCGAAGAACATGATATTTAATAAGTAAAGGTAACACACAAAATGTTAAAAAAACGCCCCTTTGGACATGATTTAAAATCTGAAACATTTCAGATTTTCTTTTTATATATATAAAATATTTTTCTTTAAAGCTCAGTATGTAAAGTCATTAGGTGATTTTTTTTTTTTAAACTCTCGTACAGCAGGAAAACAGTTGGAGTTGTGGAATGTTAGTTTATTGGCGAAATCTGATTGGCAAAGCGATCGTAATTTAAGATTAATGCAGTTTCTTGAAAATTAAACTTTGTCATGTCAAAGTAATGATTAAATGCAGTCCTGAGTACAATGCCCTTCTAACATTTTTTCCGAAATAAGAAACTCCAATCTTGTACTAATCCAATCACGGAGCGCCTTCTTTCAATTTTTAGGATTGTGGTATCTTTTGAAGGTGGAAAAAAGCAACAGTAAGTCATGCATACGCCGAAGAAGCAACGTACTGTGGTCGCGTCATTGATACGCCTGTATTCTTCACCTATATCAGTTTCGCAGTGATGGTCAAAATTCTTTTCCTCTGCACATGAAGTTTACAATTACCATGCAAAAGATGAACGTAAATACTATACTTGTTTGCTTTAAGGCATGAAAAATATGCTTTATGAATGTACGTTTTAAATTGAAAATAAGCTTTAGGATTTTCTTTGAAATACGGCTTGAATTCTCTTATTATATATCTTTATATTCAAAGATGAACTAAGTAGTGTTTACTGTGGGATGAGCTTGATTCGCTAATGTGTAAAGGCTTGCATGAACTGCAGATTAACACGTAATTTATTAATATATTTGAACTGAAATGCTCGGACGTGATATGGGACAAAGATGCAAATTAATGCGAGCAAGAATGTAATTTAAATAAATAGTTTTTTAATTGAATATTATTTAAGGTGCATAATGCAAATAATTTGGCTGAAGGGTAGTTCTAACAAAAGTACTGTTGAAGAAAATAGCTCCAAAATCGGATTAATGAGACATGAAAGAAGTTCAGGTCTATGAGCATAAAATAAGCAATGAAACGAAAATATCAGTGAATAAAATTAAGCATTTATTATTTGCGTAGACTAATTTTCCTTCTGAAAATTACGTAAGAAAAGCTATATGCAAAAATTATTTATATTCGGAGAGTTTTGTAAGATACATGGAAAGAATTTGAAAATGGGTTATGTCTTGGGGAAGAACGTATATTAAAAATTAACCATAGAAGCTTTTATAAAGTGCATAGTAGAGTCTAAAAGTAAAAACTGCACAGTAGAGTCTTTCATACAAATCTTTTAAAAGCTGATTATTAAAAATAATAATGTCAATATATGAATAATTTGCAAAAAAAAAAGCAGCGAAAGTGTATTCAGAATAAGGCAAAAGCCTTAACGTTCACTGATATCTTCAGCAAATGCAGCACGTCTGTTACAATTGTGTCTGTTACAATCGCGACTCCCAAGTTTTTGAAACAGAGTTTTAATTCTAATAAGTCTACAGGATACACGAAAAGATTATTTTTCAACCCAGACCTAGTGATCTCCAGGTAATGATGCGATGTTCACTTTTTGATTAAAAGAAACATGAACAATAAACATGCATCCTCCCAAAAGAAAAGGCCTCGGCAGTTCGGTTTCAGATATAAGTGCACTCGTCTGTTCCTGTTCTGGGCACAGGATATGACATTTGAGGGGAGATATGATGAATCGAGGGAGGGGGCAAAAGGGCGACGCCACCCACTGGGATGTCACAACGGGGGGGTTGGAGTCTGGTGTGGCCCCTCCTGGCCTCCCGTTATCTTCTGTCAGCGTTACCATAGTGACTGGGCTCCATTCTGAAAATGTGTATGCATAAAGCCTGCACGTTGTCAAGGCAACCTTACCACAGTCACCTGCGGTGGAGGAAGACACCGTAAGGTCTTTCTTTTCTCTTGGCTTTTTCTTCCTTTTGTTACTTTTTTCATTTTTTACCCTGATTATCTTAATGAGAAGGGCACGCGAGGCATTTAATTCGGGTAATTAAGAGACCGACAATGCGGCATTGTTTTCATCAGTCATCCTGTCAAGACACTAAGACCAGCAAAGGTAACATGAAAGATTTCCCATTAAGAATCTTTCAAACTTAAGACAGCGCTTTATCATATAATGAGTAAGAATTAAATGTGATATCCTAACTCATTTATATTGTTTCTTGACACCAGAATGTTGTAAATAAGAAACTTTAACCTTAAAGTTTGTTTTCACTGACTGTTACGAAAAGAGAAACAATTTTTAAAAAGTGGGGCAGCAGGAGAATGATTTTACGATGTAAAGGATATTAATTTTTGCTTTCAGTGAAAATTATGAAGAAAAGTTACAGTATCAAGTTTTTGTTTCCTAAATTTTGGCTGGTATTTTTTTTTAGTGCGCGTTAAAATCTGAAAATTTTAATATCCGGTACAGGAGTTTTGTGATGATAGTATTTTAATAAAATTGTCACACTGAAAATCGACAAGTATTGGAGTCTATTTGTAAGATAATAATTTCATTAAAAAGTATTTCAAAATAATTTGTAATCAAGTACATTGGAGATTTGAAACAAACTAGTGAACAAAAACAATGATTTTTTGTATGTGAAAATTTGAAACACATATATGAAGATAATACACATTTAAAGTTTCATTAAAAATTAGTTAGTTTGTAGAGACATTAGGTATTTTTGGAAGCATCAGACATGAAAAATAAGCAACGCCTTCACCGGGAATCGAACCATGGACCTCTAGGTTAGGCGTCGAGCACGCAGACCACTACACCACGAGGGCAGGCGAAGAAGGCGGGAGAAATACCTTATATACTTCCCCTTTTAAAGGGCGACTGGAGTTTTGGGGGACCCAATCGCCAAATCGCGGTGGTGGAGAATCATCATCCACCATTTTTTTTTAGTTCGGGCGCCAGTGTAGAGACATTAGGTATTTTTGGAAGCATCAGACATGAAAAATGAGCAACGATTTCGCCGGGAATCGAACTACGGACCTCTCGGTTACGCGTCGAGTATGCAGACCACTACATCACGAAGGCATGCGAAGAAGGCGGGAGAAATCCTTATAAGTTGAAATGTATGTTGTGATTTTTACGAAGAACCCTTTGTGTTTCTAAAGATTTAGTTTTTAAAACACAACATCAACCATTAATTTTATGTCAATATGTACTTGTACTTTTATGGTAAGGTTACAGGATCTAACTCTCTTCCGCCACATAAACTAATCTGGATCCTACTAATGAACCTGACGACGTTTCGCACGGGTGGGAAATAATAACAGCACAGAAGAAGGGTGAACATAACCCTTTATTATTTTCAACTGTGAACAGAAAAGCACGTACTTCGTACTTTACTATAACACGGTGGAACTTAAGCGTTGTTTTTAAGCAAATCAATTCAAGTCTAAAAAGAGTAGTGCTGGACTAGCACCTTAAGTTACAGCTAACTAGGTTGACTCCACAACCAACCAGGCGTGATAATTAATTATTCAAATGGCTAAAAGGAGTTCCAGCAGCTCCACGTAACAGCTAGGTCCGAAACGAAACATGTGCTGGCTAGCGAAAACACGCCCTGAATAAACTCCAAGATTCCCCCCCCCATTTAAATACTCACTTCACTTAACTTTAAATTTACATCCTAGCGAGGAAATATGAGGGGAAATTGAGGATTCAAAAAAAGATAATAAAAATTTGAATAACAGGTTACTTGAACTAAAACTACTACAAGGTAAAGACAGTTTGATGGGAGAAACTGTTACAGTAAAATGCTCGATGCCTATCCAAATAGGAAAAGATTCCTTCGGGGAGAAGTTTGTAAAGGGGAAAAAAAATATATCAGTTTAGTCAGATCATTTTGAAGCCATTAACTGAGTTTAGAATATTAACGATTAATGTCTAAGCGCCTTGCACATTCAGCCATCAATGGTCCTTCTCATCTTGATAAAGTGCAAATATAAGATGCTTTTATAACATAAAGATTGAGTTATATTTCTTTATCTCGCTTGACTCCGTAAACACATGTCTTTAAGTGGATTTTCTTGGAATAGTAAAATTCATAAAATGCACATTATAACTTTCCTCGATGAAGAAATACAAATATTCTTAATACAGTCTGGTTCACATTAGAAAAAGTGTTTTAATATCGAAACCCTACAAAATATGCTTACAGTGAATTTGGTGTGAGAAAATATGCATTCTAAAAGACAAAAAAAAAAAAAAAAAAAAAAAAAAAAATTTATTTTTTCAAAAAAAAATGTTGAAAAAAAACAAACAAAAAAAAAAAAAAAAAAAAAAAAAAAAAAAAAAAAATTATTCTTACTTCTTAACATGAAACACGAATTATTATAGATCTTAAATTTAAAACAACGTAATTCACTATCATAGAATATGTTTATTAAAATTTAATTTTCTCACAAACTTTTGATTCTGTTTACAACTGATAAAGTCTAAGCCAAAATTCAAATGAAATCTTTCCAGCCAGTCATTTCAAGCTGCTTGTTTCAGCCAATATGTTTTCCAAACCACAGTGCAAGAAAACAAATGTTTGTTACAATTATTAATTGTCATTATGTACATGAATACACATTTAACCATCCTGAATGCCAAAAATGTCTACATTCAGTGCTATTATTTTCAATGTAGATATATTAACGCCATATGAGACAGAGACGAGTACGAAATTGTGTCGCAAGAATAAATTGCAAGATACAGAATATTTTAAAAAATATTACTGTAAAATCCTCCCGAATGAAGTGTTTATTTATCATAAATAACATATACTTTACGAGCGTCTAAATGATAATTTCATGGAAAACATAAACATAATTTTATACTTAAGATACAATAACACGCCGAACAAATATTAATTCAGAAGTCAAACAACAAAAATCAGCGTTATATTTTCAAATTTTCACAGGACTTGTGTCGATGGTTTTACCGAACCATCATCCTCAGCTTCAAAAGCGCAAATGAACGAGATAAGATATAATGATTAGATAACACAAGATAAGAAAGTATGGCAGGAGCCAAGCTACTGGAGCCATCTGTTGATGAAACCATAACTAAAACATAATTTCTTCAAAGGCTGAAGGCAAAGATGGATTGGAATTAGGATCGTTAACTGGAACAGAAAGATTTTTTTGAATGTGAAAGGCCTCTACAGAATCCAGTTCACCAATGGAAGATGTTTTTTTTTTGAATAATTTTGGCAGCAGAAAAATTGAAAATGTGATTTTCGAACAATATTAGGCAACAGAAGACCTCTGCGTTTCCTATTTTTTTCTAACATATGCCTCATGTTCCTTAACGCGAAATTTTAAGGCCCTCTTAGTTTGGCCAATGTAAATTAAACCACAATAGCAAGGAATCCTGTAAATACCCCAGGAATTCATATCCGGAATGGGGTCCTTGAGTATGGAACTCGGAATTTTATTGATGGGAGAATAAACGACCCGAAAGATAAATTTCTGTAAAATACGTGCAGCTTTATAGCTAATTGATAGAAAGAAGGGAATGACCACAGAATTTTTATAATCTCCTAAAACAAGAGTCTGTCTTTTGGTGTGTTGAGATGAGAATTTTTTAACTGCTTGATTACTAATGCTGGGTGAAAAGCCCCTGTCAATAGCTACTGCTTTTAAATAATTTAATTCTTCATCAAGGGGTAGTTTGGAGGAGCAAACTTGAAGAGCACGGAAAACATAGGAATAAAATGATGCTAACTTTTGTTTAGTCGGATGACATGATTTGAAGCGTGGTGGAAAGCAAACCGATGAAGGTTTACGGTAAACTGTAGTACTGAAGTTGGATGTGTTACGTGTGACCAGAATGTCGAGAAACGGAAGAGAATTGCAAGTCTCAAGTTCAAAAGTGAACTGAATAGCAGGATCAATGGAATTCATTGTTGAAAGAACTTTATTTAAATCAAATTACTGAGAGATTGTTATTTACTGAGGGATCAGCCATGGGAAGCCCTCTCAGTCCCATCCTGGCTGATATCTGTTTGAAACTTTAAACTTCCCTGTATGGTTCCGCTAGGTAGACGATACTTTTACCCTGTTTGAAGGTAATAAAGATGATTTAAATATAAGGTAATAAAGATGATAAAAATTAATATGTTTAGTACTTGAAGTAAATAAATTAGTTATAAGTTTATGGCATAAACAGGCAAAAAGGAAGTCAGAATACCTTTGTCATTCCATGTCCAGAGAAGAACAAAATTATGTTATTAAAAATATTTAAATTAACGAAAACGTTCAGCTATTATTATGAAGGAAGCAGCTGAAAAATGGAATGCTCAAAAAAGAAGGAGTAATTTTAACAAACTAGTTTTTTCTTGGAATGCAAATATATATCATACATTATATGATAGATGAAAAAAAGAAAGTTTATGCTCCTGTTTTCACTTGCTTTCAGTATGTTACCTAAACATTGTTGCGATACGATTTCTTTTCTTCAACAAGGAGTAGTTTTAAATGCTAAGAAAAATCTGCACGTTTTGAGTATCTGTCTAATACAGAACGTCATTAGACATTATATCACAAAGTTAGAGAGCAGCGTAATACGAATGGATATCTATCTATATGTGAGAAAAGTACAGTAATACCTCTTAACTCGATCTCTGGCAACCATGATCTCTGTTGCCACAGCCAACAATCAAGATAAAGAAGTCGTTAGGGAAAATGTAGCAAACTTAAGAATACAGCGGAAAATCAGTTAACATTCGCGAATTCACTCTGCGGTGAATAATCTCATTTTTGTCGCTTCTTGTTCATTTAGCTCACTCATTTATTCATTTCAAATTTATTGCGCATTACGATTAAAAATTGTGGTTTACGTTTTCTAGAGACTAAAGGAGCATTTAAGATACCTATTGATAAGAATTCAAAACCATGTTTCAAAGGAAGAAAGTATGCGAAGACATTGCTCAAGACGACTTTTCTGAATGAATAAATGTAGAAACAGGGAACCATGTTTTCAAGCTTTGAGAAACGATGAAATCATTCCCATCAGAGATACCGAGAGAATTAAAAATTGTAATAAGGATAATAAGGTTTCGGATAACGACGCAAAGGAAGAGGACAAAGTAAAAATTATCCTTGTTGAAGCCTTGAACAAAGATTAATATTTAAAACAACAATACACAAGCACACAATCCATAACAAAGGCTGGCTCGGAACTTGGACCAGTCCCCCCCCCCATTCTTGCCTTTGAAGATGGAAACTCAGTTGTAAAATGCAAATATTTTGCTAGACATTTTAGAAAGCCACTAATTCCGGACCTTGACTGCCCCAGAGACCTCTCATCTAGAGTGGCAAGACTTCGTACAGGCCATTTTGAAGCCATGAAAATATCTCCAATGGATGCTCAAGATCTTACCACATATGCATAAATTGCCCACAAAGTCAACTAACGCCAGAGCATATCTTCAACTGCCAGGCTGTCATTGCTGCTCTTTACCAACTTGGCTCACCACAGGATATTCTTTATAGTCCTCAAGTTCCAGACCTGGCAAGGCTTGTCATGCAGACTTTTGGCTCCGTTTAGCCCTTTTTCCATGCTTAAGACAACAACAACAACAGATCCACATCCACCATCACACACACAAACAAAATTGATGTGGCCATCACATGATTTCCCACCAAATGACCTTCCGTTTTATCCTACACAGGCAAAAATATACTGTAATGTTCTCAATTTTAAATAACTGAAATTGAAAACTTTTGGATTCTATTAGTAATATATGTTTTCACGAAAATATGTTCAGAGCGTCAAATAAGGTATCATTTTCGTTTTATCAATTTTGACCAAAATTAATATGTTATTTCCATTGATATAAAAGTCTTAATTACTAAAATTGAGAAGTTTTGGATTAGATTTTATTATGGTTTTTCTTTAAAAATTCTTATGAGCTTCAATGGCGAAATTTACCCAAATTATAATCAATTCTTTATATGAATGCAGAAAGCTTAAATACAGAACACAGAAAATTTTGGAAGTTCAATATAAAGTTATCACAAATGAAAAAACAGTCACATATTTACATACAAACAGTAGACATCATTCAAAAAGTAGTAAAAACTTGTTATGAATAAGCATGAATGCATTGAAAATTTTGGACTGGTACCGTTCTTCCTTATGTATGTAAGTTGAAGGGATGGAAAAAATGGCAACTGTAGAATAAGGCAATTCATATGAAATAAAATTTAATGAGAAAAAATTCCCTAGGTGAAGAAGTGGGAGAGGGAATTTGCACTATTTAAACCTACTTAATTCAACATTTTTTATTCACTGATGAAAAAACGTTTACCTTATTAATGGCTAAAATTTAAAAATCGGGCCGCCTAACGGAGATAGTGTTTAGTGACACTGACTGCCGTACCGAAGCGTTCCGAATCCCAGGAAAAGCATGAATGTTTGTAAATATATAGTATCTGTGCGACATGAGGGTAATCTAAATATGCGGCGAGCCAAAAGTCCTCTCGAGAGGTTGTTGGTAGGAGAGGAGGGTTGTAAGACCGTCGGATCCCCCCTCGGATGTTCTCCTTCAAAACTGAGAGCAGAACTAATAAAGTCTCACTGTCACCTGCATGGTGTTCAAGGTTCTTGCCAACGACAGGCGCAATCTTGAACTCCTGCCATGATGAATTTCGTAGGCTTGCTCTGATATCAGAGACCTGATCTGATGTTACTGTCGATCGGGTGGGATGAGCCATAAACAAAGCAAAACAAAACAATATTTAAAAATCAGGAGATTCGGTGATCGGCCGACAGGACGAGAAATGGTAAGAAAAACGAGAGACCTGGCAACTATAAATTTGATTTAGTTTCATTAATTTGTGTAAAATTTGATATTTTTTTTTTATTCTAGATTTTTTTTATTTATATTTTTGTCAGGAAATAAAACCTTTTATAGATAATTTGTTGACTTTATCTACTAACAAAAGAGATTTTTATAATGTGAAAAGTGAACACAAATGAGATAATTTCAGATAATTTTGTGAGAAAAAAAAATTGGCATGACTTAAAACTGAATCTTCGGATAATCGATCTTCTACTGTAACTGGACGCACTGAAAATCGATAACTTCACAAGTCCACTATACAATTTAAGACAATAAGTTTAAGACTGGTTGTCTGGAATGTCCTTAAGATGCCGTTGTGTGTTGTCCGTCTAGGCGGCAATCCTAAGCTGAATATTTGAACTAACAGTTTAAGATATTTATTAAAAGACAATCTTTGAAGCATTGTGTACAATTTATTATACTCAGTTTTACTATAGACCATCACAAAACTTCTAATACTAAATGATTCTCCATTCTTATCCAGAATTCTTCCTTCCATTTTTAAAGTTTTTCCTCCGTTATTCCTTTTAGTAATTAATTCCGAAATGTACAGGCTCCTTCTCCTCACTTAGAGTATAAGGGAAAGTGTGCACGCGAGTTATGAAGTTGCATTTTTCTAGAAATTCTGAGTTTGACGTGAAGCACGCCAGATTTAGATTCTTGAAGTCAGAAATAGAGTTTAACGAGAAAAAAGTTTTACTTTTTAGTCTTTTCGAGACTTAATATCACGTGCTCGTTCACAATGTTATTACATTAGGTGCTATTCTGAAGTACTAATAAAGTTACGTACGAAAACTGACGTGCTGTGAGAATCACGAAGCGGTGAATATTCTCTATTCATTGAGACTGCTGCGGATGCCTTAGTGAAGAGGAAAGAATTTGTAACAGAATTTTATCATAAAAGTTTTATGAAAAGATTTTATTGAATAACATATTTAAAAAATTCACAATAGTTAACTCTTCTTATGCTAAATGCCAATAAGTCAATCCACGTGTAATAAAAAAAATCTGATGTAGGCACCACATGACCACAAAAGCAAGCAATTCGGACAGCAGGCAAGAAGACAGATTTTTTGGGCCACAAAACTGAAAGTTTACTTTTGGTCTCACTCGGCAAAAAGTCATTGAAGGTGCAGAAATTGACTTGATTCACTATTCTACTGAGTTTCAAATGTAAATAAATGGCGGTTCGTTGGGTTTAACTCACCACTCTAACTCTTAAATTCTTTATAATTCTAGAACTATTGCATGAAGATTAATAAAAAGCATAAAATTCTTAGCCCGAACATAAAATCCACATAATTCAATCACTTTTAAAGCAATAACTGCACAATTTTCGAACATATAAGAATACAAAAACTAAGCTCACCGAGCTAGGTACAGAGTGACAATATATATATACATACGATATACGATTGGTGCAGCCGATTGCAACAAAAAAAAGGGAGTACACAACTGTTATAGACATTCCATATATAAAATTTCAATATTGTACAGCTACTCGTTCTTGAGTTATACGAGATACATACATACATACGTACGTACGTACATACATACAGACGTTACGAAAAAAATCTCTTCCGAATCCATTTTACAATCCTTTTTGGCAAAAACAGTCTTTTATTCTATTCGTACGTACAGATGTCACGCAAAAACATCTTTCAAATGGTTTCGAGAGCAATTGAAATGTGATACCCAAAACTTTTCGCCACTACAATACTTTCTTTACTTCGTACAATGAAGAAAAAATCAGAAATCCTAATGAATTATCTTTAAATCTTATTACGTTTTTTTGAAATTTAAACAGAATTAAAGTTGATTTTGCTAAAATTATAATATGAATTCCATTTTTTAAGCACTTATAAGACTTATCTCATTTTTTTCCCACTTATACGTTATTTATAGTGGCTGTTTCTGTTCTACATATGTATTCATTCTCCTCCCGCTAAGGTATTTATTTCAAGATTTGCGAGATAAATTTAAAAATACTTACTTACTAGAATCTAAATAATAAATAAATCTATAATAAGTAAATCTGGAAAGTTTTCGTGAGAAATTTCTGTAACAATTTCTAGAAGCCAATAAATTTAGTGGGATTTAAAAATATGTGACAAAAATATAAAGATAGGTAGAGGGGACTTAAGTGAGCAGGTTTTGTAACGGAATGCGTGTACGCAAATGGTTCTTTAAGGTGGTACAAGGCGCTTTTGAGTGTTAAGTAAAAACGCTGTGCTGAAATAACTCATCATTACCCTGAGAATTTCGACCGTTTTGCTTGTCGATGGATCTGCGTACAAAGCGAAGCGAAGTAGCTGCTGCATAAAGGATGTGCTCGAGAATCGCTCTCTGAACCTCCTTTAAGTAATTGCTTCATTTCAACTTTGGCCTATTTTTTAATTACCCGGTATACATGCGGATAAGTATTCCATTCAAAAAAAAATTTTTTAAGGGTGTCAGTGCGGTAGGCAGCATTTTGAAAAGAAGGTGGAATTATTTCTTCACTTTCTCCTTCAATCCTGCTGCTTAAATATTCGTCTGGTAAAAAGTTATCAATAAGTTCTCCCCCCAATTGTGCCTCAGTCTGACGTCTTTACATTGGCATCACAGTTTGCGTATCACATTTTTCGATTGTATTGTCTAATCCCAGTAGTTTCCAATCTTCTTCATCCATAATCCCACTCCCATCATCATTTTCATCTAAGATCCCCCTTTAATGAAGTAGTTCTTAATTATTTGGGGTTTTACTTGAGTCCAGGCAAATAAAATCATATTCAGAGCCTCAAGAATATTTAGATTGTTCTATTTGTTTGCTGTAGGTATATTTTGAATGATCGTTTGAATCAACCTTTGTCTGTAGAACATTTTCAAATTCTTAATGACACCCAGCTAAAGGTTTCACTAAACTAGTTCAAATTGCTGGGAAGAAAGCAACTTTCACATTTTGTTAAGAATTCTGTCGTTTGAAGATGGATGGTACACTGATCCATAAAAAGAAAAATACTTCGGTTTCGACTCCTCATAGTTTAGGGCTTACTTTACATTTAGTAGAAGTGTTGTTTTTTTTTTTTACTTTCGATTAACATGAGGCCATTCATTGGAATACTGGTTGCACGACATTGAATGAAGAATTTTAGCAAAATGGCTTCGATCTCAAAAACCTTTTCATCTTAAACAAGTAATTTTTTTTTTTGAAGAGGACTGTCCGCAAATTTCTGATTTTTAGTAAACTTTTTCGTTATCATAAACAATAGTTTAGTGTTGTTACAGGAATATTCAACTTTCGTCAAAACAATCTAGTATTCTCATCAAATTGTTTTAAGATTTAATTTTTACTTTTTAACCGGAGGGCCTTTCGCTTTTGTGACATTTCGTTTAACACAGCGTCTTATTCAGAAGATAAAACCGTAACTGCTTTTCAACTCCTATACCAGTGTGATGTCCTGTACCTGCATTTCTTTCTCCTGTTCCCGTTTCTGGAAAAAATGCTTGAATGGTGGGACTGCGAAATGTAAAACAATACAGTAAATCAAGCAAAAGTGACGTATAACTTAAGTTATGTGACGTATAAAAGAAATATTATACTATTAAAGTAAATAAGACTCAATCGGGACAAAGATGGAATGACGTATAAAAGACGTATAAACGAGAAACGTATAAACCGTGATCCACTATATAACCGTGATTTGGGGTTAACCGTGAACACTCTCAGTATTACCGCAGTTTATCACGGGTCCACAGTATATTATTTAAATTTACATTGTTTATCTATAATAATTATATTATTCCACGTGTTGTTCATTTAAAAGTAACTTCATCAATTAGCAATGCTTCTTCTTGAAATATACAATACAAAAAAATGACATTTTGAGTATCAGAACACACGAAAAATGTGCATAAAAGTAATTTTACTCTATTGGGCCTCAGAATATTTGACTGCGAAAGAACATGCATTCTGACGGCTGGATTTGCAAAAGAAAATGCGTTGACAATAAACGATACTGTCAGGCTGCTCACAGGAAGGTAGGTGAAAGGGCAAGTCTTTGAATCAATAGATTTGTCTCGCGAGCACGTCTTTGAAAGGATGGAAATGATGGATGGAAAAGCAATAGTTTAAGTACTTAAAAAAAAATTGAAAATATGAATTTTGTCTGCGTATAACTATAAATGGAGAAGTATCAACATTAATAAACTCTGTTCAGGGACTCCGTCGCTTTTAAAGCTAAGTAAAATGATTGCTGATTTAAATGAGAAAGTTGTATTTTGAAGAGGGTGAAATAAGCAGTGAATTAAAAGGAAAAAGAAAAAGTAATTCAAAATTATTAGCCTAAAGAGCGTTACCCCAGAAGGACTATTAATTTTGTTTTGGCATTTTGCGTTGGTTAACGATAAATGTCGGTTCACTTTTCAAACTGTTGCCACCAAATAGTACAGTCCTGTATTATATTTAAAGAAATTAAATAATGAAGAAGCTGCATAAGTGTATGTATGTTTCTCGCATTGTGATAAAACAACGGTAACTAGAGCCATCAAATTTTGAATAACAATATCCATTTCGTGTTTCCAATCGAATATGGGCATCTGGAAGGCCAGATTTGGAATCTGGAATTTTTTTATTATCTATTTCGTATTTTGTAGAACTTTAAGAAATTTTTTTATTAACAGACTCAACGATTTCAAAGCGAGCAATAGCAACAATGTACAAAAAAACAAAACAAAAAAAAATCTCCAGCGCGCGAGACTGCATATCGGAAATTCTAAAGAGATATACTCATTTTAAAATCATTTTGCGATATTGCTCTTGAACTGAATTTTATAATTTAAGGGCGAAAAACATGATATTTAATAAATAAAGGTAGCACACAAAACGTTAAAGAAACACCCGTTTGGGCGTAATGTAAAATCTGAAAGCTTTCAGATTTTTTTTTTTTTAAGGAAATTAGTTTCTGTTTAAATAACCTTATAAGGTATATCTCCCACATTCTTAGCGTGCCTTCGTGGTGTAATGGTCAGCACACTGAGCCGGTATTTCAGAGGTCCGTGGTTCGATTTCCGGCGAAGGTATTGCATATTTTTCATGTCTCCTGCTACTAAATAACTTAATGTCTCTACAACCTGAGGTCCGATATCATTTTATACTATCTCAAATTACAGCAAATTAAATGCCAACTAATAACTCTAATTTCTACAGCATTTAAATCGTTATTCGAATCTCTTACGAGATTAAAAAAAGCTGACCACGTATTAAATCTTTAAACGTTAGTTTACCTCCAGTTTGTTATATAGTCTCGATTCTCTGTTAGTCAGATGAACAATAAAATTTAACACTGAACATGGCATTAAATGCTTCCAGGTTGGCAGTACATTTCAGATTATAGCATTTGTTTGTGTCTGAAGAAAATTTTAAGAAAAAAGTAAAATAGCGTATTAATTGTGTTATAATGTATAAGACAGTTACCAACATAAAATTTAAATAAGGCAAAAAACAACTTCCCATTGGCATAGATTTTGATTTCGAGCACTATCAGACACAATTCCTCTTTTTCAGAAGCAAAAATATTTTTTTCAAATATGACATTATCAGTTTTATAAATATAAATAATTAGTGGCAAAACATTTTTGTTCTTGAGGGAGAAGGACGTATGCCTGATCATTTGGGAAATGGATAAAGGTTTATTCAAAATCTACTCTAATGTAAGCTGATTTTTTTAGCCTAATTTTCAAGTCTTGTAATTATTTAAAATTATTCGAAACTTAACTTGATTATGGACTAGATTGATTTTGATTTCGTAGAAAACATCTAACATAAATTTAATATGCTGAAATTTGTGATCTGCAAAATTATTCAATTTATTTTTAGTCTCGATTTATTCCAATCCAAAAACGATTAATTTTGTAGACATAAGAATTCCTTGTAATATTTGCTTACATGAAAATTATAAACTCATTTTTAAGTTATCTTGCTATTTTTTCGCTTATTTTATTTGCAGTTTCGAAATTTATTACTAGCTCGAAAGTCTTGAAACACGATTCTGCCTTGTTTCACTTTTCATTCGAATCGGGTGCCATTCCGAAAAACGTAAAATACAATTCTTTCATATTGAACCTGTCTATCATTAATTAACAAACTAAACTATTTAAAACCAATAGCTGCATATCTTCAAAATATTCTTTTTTACTTTTTAACCTGACTGATTTAAATAACAATGTATTTAATTCTTGATTTATCTAATTAAAAACAAAAATGTTTTCATAGAATTGCATTACATACTTTTTCACTTTTTAAATATACAGAACATACATAACATTTCTAAGTTAGTCTGAATTTATGTTCATATAATGTCCTATAAAATGTTTCGCGATACCAACGGGGCTATTTTCATCGATAATCTCTACACATAAACCATACTGAATATCAATAAGAGTTCTTTTGGGCGATTGCGAAAATCTGAAACTTTCAGTTTTTTTAATTAATTGTTTTCAAATGATTTTAATCTCTCAAATACAGTACGAAAGAATCATTTCTTAATTGGTAGAAATTAAAAAATGTGTTTCAGCCGTTTTCCATATATATTTGAACACGTCATTGTATTCGATTTAAACATAACATAGGATATCATATCAAGGATATCATTTCTTTCTTGTGATTTCACATAAATATTATTATGACATCTGAAGTCGATTATAAACTTGTTATGTTCTCTGATATTTATGTTAACGTGTTAACGGTAACCATACATAAATTCTGTCTGTTAATACCTTTATATTTTTTAAATAACCTTTTATTTTATACTATTTAGACCAAGATACATGAAGCAACTCATAAATTTTACAAAATTTAAACAAAAATAAAAATTTAAATGCGATATTTTATGAAGAAAGGAATGTGCACAGAGCATATTTTTATTTTAAAAAATAGCAAGATAACTTATAAACGATTTTATGCTAGGCATATAACCAAATATTAAAAGAAATTCTTATGTTTACAAAATTAATCATTTTTAGATTAGAATAAATCGAGACTAAAACGAAATTGAATATCTTTGAAGATCGCAAATTTCAACGTATTAGATTTATGAACTGAAGAGACATTAGATTACTTACAAGCAGGAGAGATGAAAAATGAGCAATGCGCTCGCCAGAACTCGAACCACGAACCTCTAGAATAGGCGCCGAGCGTGCTGACCACTACACCACAAAGGCATGCTAAGAAGGTGAGAGAAATACCTTATATATTTTCCTCTTTTAAAGGGCGACTGAGGATTAGGGGACACAGTCGCCAAATCCTGGTGGTGGAGAATTATCATTCACCACCTTTATCAGTTTGGGCGCCAATGTAGAGACATAAGGTTATTTCGAAGCAAGAGAGAAGAAAAATTAGCAATGCCTTAGCCGGGGCTCGAACGAGAGACCTCTCGAATACGCGCCGAGCGTGCTACTACACTGCGAAGACATGCTAAGAAGGCGGGAAAAATACCTTACATAATATACATTATATATAATTATCATTCTATTCATATCCAAAATCAGAAATTCTGTCTAACATTGATTTTCATCACAAAATGTCTAAATGTTGTTTCGTTGAAATTTATCGTTATAGTGCCAGGGTGGTTTCCCTTTGTGCATATATATGTTACCGCTGCGGAAATCAATTATTCTGAAAATTATCTAGTTAATCTGCAGGTAATCCGTTAAAGTGCGGAAAATTGTTTCCTTTCTCAAATTACTTATGTAATCTGCAGATTACCTAATAATCTGCACATGACTTAGTAGGCACTTATTAAAATGAATATGATATCTTTGCTAGAGCAACAGCAACGTTTCTGTACTCTTACAACAACCTCCACTTTTAAATTGTTGATCGGGCAGGGTTTCAGAAAATGTTACTACAAATCTAAATATACCACAAATGCTTGTCGCAAAATCCAATTGCTGTGTAATTCAAACTGGCACCAATCTTCAGATTGCACTCATAAGTCAGCATAATTTTATCGTATCTTTTGCAAATTCATTTCCTTAAGTGCAATAATATTTTAAACCGTTTTATTCTTTGTATTATAGTTTTTTAATTGATTGATGATTGATTCTGTCAACTAATTTGTTGATTGTTTAATTATATTAATCCGATACTTTAGATATCGAAAAATAAATAAATAATATTATGTTAATTTAAGTGTGCAAAAACGTTGCTGTTTTTCCAGCAAAGATCTTAGTTTCAGTTTAACGAGTGCCTAGTAGGCAATGCGCAGATTAGCCAGTGCCTAGTAGGTAATGTGCAAAGTGGAGGGAGAGGGAAAAGAAATGAGAGAAGCAAACATTTGAACTTTAACGATGCAGAAGCCGTTAATTTACACATTACCTACGTAAAATGCGGAAAACTCTTGATCCTGCACTTTAACGGAGTAAATTAGTTAAAACTGCAGATTAACTAGGTAATGTGCACATTAATGACTTTCGCACATTAGCCGTAACATGTATAGTTTGGATTTTTTTAACTCTACAGCTTGGAAAAACAATCAAGCAGTAGTTAGTAATGAATTAGCATTAAAATAAACATATACAAAAATTCTGGATTATTTTTGCCAAATAATGTAAACTGCCAAACCTAAAACAACGTAGTAATGTTTTAAACTCATTTCGAAGTTTTTGTAAGTATGTAAAATATGCATAATACTCTTCTACATAATGTAATAACATGATTTATCCTCTGTATAATGTATAATAATTTTTATCTCCTACACAGAAATCTTATATATTAAAATTATGTTACTTTTATAAATATATTAAATAGTATTTCCAAAAAAAAATAGACTATCTTCATAATCTTCGGTATATCATAGCGAGAAATTTAGAGAACTAAATGTTTTCACAGGAAAATAAAACTTTCAGTTTAAGGGGAAGGGAAGTGTGGAGGCTAGTAACAAGTTGCTTCGAAGTCTTTTGCAACACTTAAAAGGAATACAATCCATCACTAACGTGAAGAAATTTCTGAGGGGCGATATCAATCAATATTGTCACAAAAATGGTATCACTTTAAAATCCACTAATAACGTAATTTGTACTGCAGACTATAAAAAACAATGATTAATTAACAGATTTAAACTGAAGATAAGGAAAAAAGATGGCTTTGTTACAGAATATCTGCTTTCAAAAACCTCATAAGCAATATTATTTTTTTATTCTGTATAGAATATCCGATTCCGCAAAAATGCGTTAAAATTGATCGTGGTAAAATTTTGCGGATACTAGGTGAAATTTTGCAAAAAAATTAGATATAGGTTATTATTTTATATATATATATGATGTTCAGAAAAAAGGTACAGACTTCATTTATTTATTTTTTAATGTATAAGATTTATTTTAAATACGCATTTTGCTTGCATTATAAAATCTATCCTATACTCTTAACGTTTCGTACATTCCTCCATTAGTGTATTGTTGTAAATTTCTGTAAATATTAAAAATCCTTTGATGTCATTGTTCTTTTCATGTATTATTTTGATTTTGTGTATTCACTTACTTATTTATTTATTTCAATTTTACATTTAGAGTTATAGTTTTATTTATTTATTTATTTTTTTTGTGTGTGTGTGTGACTGAATTCATAGTTACATGTTTTATACATATGTGTTTATTTTTTAATATAATTATAGATCTTTTAATTCTGAATCCAAGAGCATTTAAATTGCAAAAGTAGTTCAACTAGAACGCAAGATATGGGTAAAAACCCTCCTGACAGGTTTCGACGACAGTTTTTGCCAACAAGAAGGCGACATTTGGAAACTTTCCCAGAACTTGAAGGCTTTCTGAAAGATTCGGTAAAATGATTTTTCGAAGCTCTGGCAGAGACTTTTTCGAACCTTCTAGATGGCTCTAAATATGACAGAGGGACAGGTCTGCTTTTTGTGCTTATATAAATGACAGACAAGCACACAGTTGGAAAATGAAATTTGCAGATTTCACAGAATGGATTGAATTACAGACCATAAAATAAGCAATAATTTATGGCAAGTGTTTGCCAATGGGCACCATATTATTCTATGACTCTACTTCTAATCTCGTTGCAGTTATGAATCCGACAAACAAAATTCCAGGCATTAAAATATCCAACGACTCTTCCTTTCAATACCTAGAAAGACTGGGTCGTTGTTTTATTGGGTGCCACCACATATTGGGATCGTCGGCAATGAAGCGGCAAACGAATTCACAAAGCAACCTTCATTTCGGACTTTTGCATCATACACCGTACTATTAAAAGCAGTATGTAGAAACCCACATTCAACAGAATTTTTTAAGAAAGAGTGAAGATGAGAATCATGCTTGACTTGTCGGAACTCTTACAGGTTGTTCGCAAAGTATCCATCTGTAAAAAGAACGTAAATTCTAGAATCTGCCATTTTTTTAAAACTTCTGATTCTTATATAATGTAGTTTAGTCTTAATTTGTAGCGATTACTATCAAGTTTTACAGCACATGGTTACATATCAGCGTCTATTAACATTTGCATTACCTTTTCCTTTCCCGTGATCTTCTTCAACCTTTCGATGTTAGTATCTCTTATATTCCGTCTGTGACAACTGGCTTAGGGGTTAAAATGTTCTTCTAAGCTGCCCTACCTAGCAGTGGGCTGAGCTTCTGAAAGCCCGAACGACATCGTTCAAAATACCGGCTCCGAGTGCCAGAAGAAGCCCGTTGTTAATCCAGCAATGCGAGTTCGTTGTTGAAAGAGAGTTAACTGAATTTTATTTTAGAGTTTACTCGGTGAGTGATATCAGGAATTTACGATATTTCTTCTAAGCTAAAGTGTATTTGATTATTAGCGCAAATAGGTTTCAGCCCAGAAGATCTATTATTCTCAAAACGGCATTTTGTGATGAATCATTTTAAATGTCTGAGTCACTTTTCAAATTGTTGCCACCAAATATGATCGCCCTGTATTGTCATAAAAAAACTAATAACGAAGAATATAAATGAATGTATGCACGTTTCTCGCATTGTGAAAAGCAACGGTAGCTAGAGTCCTAAAATTTTGAATAATAGTCTTCCACTCGAACTCTATGTGGATGAGGGTTGTCGTCAATTAATAGAAACCCAGGACAAATGCATCTCTGAAAAATCGAACATAAGGCTCTAATATCTCCTCTCTGTACCTCATAGCAGTCAGGAAGCCTTTTTTAAGCACCTAAAGGGTTTTGCAGCCATCCAACATAATACCTGCCCAAACCATTACATCACCACTTCTACAATGACCCTTTTCCCTGATGAGAGAGGGATGGTATCGTGTTCCAGGCTCTCTCTAGAAACGGGTATGCCAGGAATCATTGTCCAAGTTGAATCTCGACATTGTAAAGAGCACGGTGCTCAACTGAAGTCGGATCCAAGGCGCATTTTGTCTGCACCATGTTAAACGTGCTACCTTGTGTGGCTGAGCGGGACGCCAAGAATGCGTGTTCTGGCATATAGCCCTATCTCATGAACTCTTCTGGAAAATGTAGGCGATGAAACTCGGGTTCCAGCGGCAGCCTACAATTCACGTGAGAGCTGTGATACTGCAGCAGTTTCCGTTGAAAGCGCCGAATAACGATCCTCATTCATTGTTGTAGATCTCAGTCGCCCTTGCTCAGGTTCTTCTCAATATGGATCCAGTGTCCTGGAAACTATTTCCACAAATTGCAAACGACACTGGACGTTACACTGAGCACTGTAGCCACCTGTGCTTGTAATTGGCCTGCATCCAATCTACAGACAACTCTCCATCTCATTCTGTCATCTATACGTTCGTTGATAATCATTTCACATGGTACGTTATAAAATTTACCCAACTCTTGCGAGAAACACAGAGAATGTCGTGAAGAAATACGAGTATACAAACGCCGAAAACCTCTTGTGCGCTTCATTTCCTCCACAATCACAACTCCGCAGACACGCACGTGAACGCTTATGTATTCGACTCTGAATATTTGCATAATTCTTGGGCGGCATAATTAGTACCTTTGGCTCAATGAGTTTCATAAAAATAGACATAATTTGCAAATTCTCTTAATTTTGCACTCCAGCGTATTTCTCTCTGCTGTAAAATTCCTCAACTGTGCATTCTGAAGAAAACTGAAGCTAGGAGTACAAACAAATCATGCATACTGTTAAATTTTAACTTATATGAAAGCGGAATATCTTATTTCTGTAAAGCATTCCTTTTTTGCTTATTTAATAGCATCGTTAATAGCTACGGCTTATCCCTTACGAAAACGTGTTACAGAATCCTATAAAAAATTTCAGATGTTAAACTTTTATACAGATTTTTGCAGAGATTCTATGAACATTTTTACAGTTTCTAAAGGTTACACGAATAGAATCTGCTTTAATATTTATAGAATCAACTACTGAAAATATCATATTCTATTTCTGAAAAATTGGGCTCTAATTCTAAAGAAGTTTCCTTGCTTTAATTTTCTATAAAAGATTCTATGGAAGCTTTTGAGTATTTAAAGCATTATAAAACCAACAACAGTTTCAATTGGGAATTAAATTTTGCCTTTGAATAGAATTTTTAACCTAACTTTTAAAATGATCTATGATATAGAAAGAAGCTAAATAAAAATCAATGCATTTTAAATAATAGTTTAGTTAAAATTAAAAAAAGAATCCTTTACTCTTATGAATGGTACATATACAATAACTAAAAGCATTAAATTTGGAAATTAGAATTTTATTATTAACAGCATAAACTTCATATTTCAATTACTTTTGTGATTTAAACGGAAGTTTCTATAGACTTGATTTTTGTATTATATAAGCAATATTTGCATATAATATTACATGAATTTAAAAACTAAGAAACTTTAAGCCAGAGGGGGGAAAGGCAAATTTTTCCATTCAAAAATAGCCCCACACTTTTCAATAAAAAGTGTTTAATTACAGTTTGAAAGTTTTGCTAATTTTTTTATAATATTGTTACGGATTTCCTATTTATTTATCTATTTATTTTGAATTGTAATTAAAATTGATTTATTTTCCCGTGCAACCCAGACGATTTTTGAAGCGGAAGCTACGTCGAAAAAGTGAAAATAAAAGAGAGCATGCATTTAACATTTAATAAAGAAATATCTCGAAATTTCTGTTGCCATCTGGAAAACACGTTTTACTAGAATATTCTAATGAATAATTAAAAAGCTTATAAAAGCCGAATTAAAACACTTCATCTCGGTTGTAGCTGTTTAAAACGAACTGCTGTTTGTTTACTTAATGCTATGATTGACTGTAAAGAATTCGCTGTGATATTGGATTAACTTTCACTGTTTTGAATTGATGTGATATTGTACGAATATCTGTGAGGAAATATTTTAGTATTTTGTTTTATTTCGTGTGAAAAGAATAAATTTTAATACTTGTGTGTTGCTTTTTAACGACTTGTGCTTTCAATCCATAACAAATCCGTACGCTCGCGACAATTTTTGGTGTCAGAATTGGGATTTTTAAATGCCAATTACAAGAGCGATGGAAGAACAATTAAGGCAATTTATGGCAGCCTTTGCTGCATTTAAAGAAGAAATTAAAGCTGGCCAAGATTCCGTTAAAGAGGAGATGAAAGTGGTTCAAGAAAAGATGGAAGCTGCTCAAGAAAAGATGGAAGCTGGTCAGGAAAAGATGGAAGCTAGTCAAGAAAAGATGGAAGCTGGTCAGGAAAAGGTGGAAGCTGGTCAAGTTTAAGTTAAAGAAGAGATGAGAGCCGTTCAAGAAAAGATAGAAACAGGTCAAGAAGAAATGAAAAGAGAAATTACCTCCGTAATAGAAAATAATTCGAGGCTATGGAAGGCAGAATTAACGCTGTTGAAAATAAAGTTGAACACACTGAAGAAAGAGTTTCTTCGGTAAAAGAACAAATAGAAGGAAGAGTTTCTGTTGTGGAGCAAGGAATCGAACGAAGAGTCTCTGACGTCCAACACCAAATCGAACAACAAATTGATGACAAGGTTTCTGCTGCAGCGAAAGAAGTTGATACTTTGAAGAAATTCGTAGCTACGGCAGGAAGCAATTCGGATAGTTTCAAATTTCTACCCATGCCTGAGCGTCCCTCTCTGAAGCTATCCACATATGATGGGAAGACCTCTTCGCAAGTTTATAAGACACAATTTTCTATAGTGGCGGAAGAGAATGGATGGGATTCCCAAGCTAAAGCCTGTCATCTCGCCGCTTTTCTGAGAGCATCCGGCAGACTCTTCCCGAAAACCAAAGACTATACTTCGAAGCTTTGTCCGGCGAGTTCGAGCTGCGCTTTGGGGAGAAATGTGTGAAAGACTACAGTAGGCTTCAGTTAAAATCCCCTCAACAGAAGCCCAGCGAAACACTCCAAGAACTCGCCACGGATGTTGAAAGGCTGTCCCATCTCGCCTTTATTGTATAATTGCAGTATTATAGTATTCCAGAGAAATTCTATCCCTGCAATATTTTATCGATGGCATCCGGGATCCTGAAATGCAGAAAGCTCTACGAATGGCAGATGTGAAGAATTTAAAAAGCGCTCTAGTGTACGGCATGAAATTCGAGGCAGCACAACAAGCCTCTAGTAGAGATCGCCACCCACACAGAGCTGTTCATATACAAGAACCAGTGGATCAAATGACTGCTCGCCTAGACGATTTAATCAGACAAGTGAATGCCTTGAAACGGAATATTGATGACAAGAAACTGACCGTAAAGTGCTGGAATTGCGGTGTTGAAGGGCACATCGAAGAAACTGGCACATTCGAAGAAATACCGCAGGGCACGGATGTTAACATCGCGCCTGTCAAGAAGGAGGGAAACTAATTCGAGACCATCTCGCGGTGGGAGGTTGCCAAATAATGAAAACCCCTAGACTTAAAGCGCTTCCGTGAGCGTTCATTTCTGCAGTGAGTGGTGGCAGTAACGGACTTTTCATCATGGGACACATTAATGGACTTCCTTGTAATATAACCATCGATACAAGAGCCAATGTTACTATCATTCGAAAAGAATGTGGCTGAACAAATGAAAAGCAAGCTCATCTGGACGCCGCCCTGCGTTACTCTCCAGAATGTCTCAGGCAAGAAGATAGAAATCGAAGGAAAATTAAATGTTAACATAACGTTTGGAAGTGCCACTTACCATCACATCGCATATCTAACAGAAATTACAGACCCTTGCATACTCGGATTGGACTTCTAAGGAAATACAATTTTTTCTTAGACTTTAAAAATAACGAACTGCATTCTGCCTCTGAGGACATAACCTTATTCGGGATTAATGATGAAGGAGTGAAATCTACCCACAACAGCATAGCTCAAGACGATATCACAATACCGGCAAGAACAGAAATTGTACTTCCTGGATCCATAGCCGAAAATAGAAATTTTCGCTACGGCGTCATGGAATATCCCCAGAATTGTAATAGCTCTAAAGGAGTACTAATAGCATCAGCACTCGTCGACCTGTCGAGGACCGTAATCCCGGTGAGAATTGCCAAAGTAACTGACAAGGCGAGAGTTATTAAGAACGATGAAGTAGTTGCAGAATGTACTCCAGTAATCAACATTGCAAGAAAAAGTAACATCTCTGAAACCGCGTCTTCAGAGAGCATTACATCGGAGTTGTTGCAGAATGCGCAATTAAACGATTAAGAAAGGAATGCTGCCGAGCGTGTCATTAAAGATCTTCAAGACGTTTTCTCCCGCTCGTCTTCAAACGTCCGTCGAACCAGTTTGACTCAACATAGAATCGATACTGGTGATCATCCTCCAATGAAGCAACATTCAATACGTCTCCCGATTGCTAAACAAGAAGAGGTTACAACATTTTTAAAGGACATGCAAGAAAGCAATGTCATCGAGCCTTCAGCAAGTCCCTGGGCATCTCTCATCGTCCTGGTGCAGAAGAGAGACAGTTCAACAAGATTTTGCGTTGACTATCGCCGGTTGAACGAGGTTACGAAGAAAGACAGTTACTCTCTTCCTAGAATTGAC